>LOEQ01000733.1:329804-355720 GCA_001685075.1 Bramus lutescens | reverse complement strand
CTTTATTAACCAATGAAAGTAACATATAGACAGATGACCCTCCTACATCAGGTGTGTGAACCGTATAGATCGGTACTGTGAAATGAGGTTGACTCTTGAATCCTGTTTAACTTGTGTTCATAACGTTCTGTTGGGTGAATATTCTTTAAGAAAACAGTTTTTGGAAGATTGTATCCAAAGCTGAACATGAGCAACATATTTAGTTGGACATTCCATTGTGGAAATAAATATGAATTTATATTAATTTGTTTAATATAAGCAACCCTAACCAAGAAGTTGAGTAGTAAATAGAATGTCAAAAGCTGAAAACCTGAAGGAGAAAAGTCTCTCCAAATGGAAGCCCTGCTGGGGGATATAGGCACATACATTCCAAATAATTTTCTTTTGCTTTGCATTGTTTTTATTTCTTACCCTTGATATTTTAAATAACAAAAGGAATATCTTAAAGGTAAATAAAAGTTTTTCCCTTTAATTTAGGCAATGTGGGCACCAGAGAAGTTTCCTGTGACTACATTATTGTACACCTCTATAAATAGCATAAGTCATTCTGCTCTAAGCTCACATTATTGTCCTGCTAAGATGTATTTAGATAGCTGGGTGGTGGTGGAACACCCCCTTTAATCCGAGGACTAGGAAGGCAGAGACAGGTAGATCTCTGGGTTCAAGGCCATGGTCTATAGAGGGAGTTCCAATACAGCCAGGGTTACAGAGAGAATCACTGTGTGTTAGTTTGGAAGAAAATGCCCCCAAAGGAAGTGGCACTATTAGTCAGGTGTGATCTTGTTGGAGGAAGTGTGTCACTGTGGGGGCAGACGTTTAGGTCTGTTTTAGTATGTTTTGGTACCTCAAATTTGATCCCAGCACCACAGAAATAAGGAAATAGATAAATTAATGAAAAGAGATCCTACCAGGTTAGGTCCATACAACATAGCAAGTTCTATGCCAGCCTTAGTGACTATAACCCCTATACTCAAATATGTAAATATTTTTGATGAAAAAATAATTTATGTATTATTAACATAAAATGCCAAAATGATATTTGAATGTAGGAAGATACGATGTAGAGAAAAGAGTTGAGATAGATAAATGACTCTCCAATATCTTTTATAATATTAACAGCTTAGATACACATGTCTATGATGTCTTATTAATCAAATAAGGGGCTTTTAGTGTGATAATTCTTGTCAGGCATTGTTTGAAAGCACTTAACTAAGTAAGGGTTATAAAACATGTTAGGACATCAGACTGTAGAGCTTCTAGAGGTATTATTACAATAAACCTTTAAACTTTTGTATTGAAAATCTCTTATACTGACAGTGTTCCCTGCATCTCTGGTGTTCCTACCAGACAAAAACCTTTCACACTGCATTCATGATAAAACTTGCATTGTGGCTTTGTTTCCATTTTAGATGATATCTTCAAACCCCGGTATATCTATTTAAATCTAGGTTTGTTTCTATGTTCATTCTGCTCTTAGTAATTTTTGTGGCTGATTGTTTCCCTGTGTATTCTTATGGGGAACAAATAGGGAATATATATGTTCTTCATGATCGTTATCTGGTAATGTTTTATGTTGTAGTTAGGATTGTTGTCTTTTTTTTAAAGACCCTCAAAACTGTAGGTATAAGTTTTTAAAACTGAATTAAAAATTAGTTTGAATATAAATAAATACCTTCTTTGACTTCATTTATTGACATCATTTTAATTTTTTACATTAAGATATATGGAAAATACCAGTTAAAAATAATTTTATAATTTATCATGTGGAATTCAAGTTATTTTTAAGCTGAGATATGTCAAAAATAAAATAGAACCATGTAAAGAGTCTGAATTATTTACAGGCCAAAGGCTTAAAGGTACAGCACTCTAGCACAAATATTAAGTTATGAAATGGGAATTTCAGTTTGCCATAAATCTGCCTGCCATTGCAGCTTAAAGTAAAATAGTTTTGCCCATCTAAAGCAACATCAATTTGCCAGTCAGTGCTTCATGTATCAAAGAGCGTTCTGTGAAAATATCAATATCATTGGTTAATATAAATGAAATTAATTTTTAAAGCTAGGCTAAAGGTTGACATCTGAAAAATTGCATTACTTTGCAGAAGAGAAATTTCTGTCTTCTAGTGAAATTTCAGGTCATGAGGGCAAGTAATTTTCACAATCTTCAATGGGAGCCAGTGAAATATGAACTTCATTGTCACCTAGCCCCAAAGCGATAAGATAAAATGAGCTGATACATCATTTGCTGTGGTTTTATCATCTCCCTCAGTAATTGGAAGAGAAAACATAAGAGAGTGTGTATTTGTATGCTTCCCCGTCTTCCCTCCCAACTGCCCCATCATCCACACCCAGGCTAAAGCCATTTTACCCCAATCAATACAAAGGTCATACAGCATTTTTTAATATATTTTTAATTTTTCATGCTAACTAAAACTGCCAAGTAGAGCATTAGAGTAATGAATATATTTAATTGAATTTGTCACCCATGAAAATGTTAAGGACAATGCTATACTACATCATAGTACTAGTAGCAGGAGAAAAATACATTGATGAAAGAAATTAAATAATAACTCATAATTGATTTAAAGATAATTTTTATTTATATTCATGAATTTCAGTTTTGTTGCTATTTTGCTTTCGGGAAATATAGATCCAGTCTGAATGTTCATAGTCAGTTACAATATAATCACCATTTTAAAAACTCTCCACTGGAGACAACATCTTCCACTTTCTGAAAAGAAATTTTTTATAGTTTGTTGTTCTTTCCTATACTTTGTTAAGAATATATGATTGTACATAAAACACTAAAAGTCATATGGTTGGTAAAAAAGAAAATCCTAAAACAGCTTGAATTTATTATTGGGAAAAGTGGAGGGTCATCCCGACATTATTTCAGAGAAAACTACAGCAAAATATAAAACCATCAGCATTCCAACTTTTAAATGATTGATTAAATTTCTTTAAACTTATTTTTATCATGCTTCAGTTCTTAGAAACACTATGTATTGACAGGAATATTTAGTGGTGAACTCACTGGAGAGTAGCTTTTTCAGTGTGCAATTTTGCTTTAAAGATATTTTGAATATTTTAGTATCTTCCCATGGCCAGGTTAAAGACTTTGTTTTCCACTTTGGGGACATAGAGAACACCTTCTTAACCTTCAGTTAGTGCCATTATCACTTGATGGCAGGATTAGTTTCTGGTTTATACACTGAGTCTAAAACATCTCTCTTGACAGTAAATGTATTCGTGGAGTTGCTAAATGATTTTATTGTAGAATTTCAAATACCATTGTTGTTATTTGTTATGTGATATTAGGCTTCTTATTGCCAAATTCTTCAGAAATCAATATGGGATCGTTTGAATGAGTGAAACCACTTAAAATTAAGGAGTGTTTAACCAAGATTATGCTATAATGGTTTACTTATAGTATGTTCTTTAAATAGCCTTCTTTAATTCCAGTTACATAGACTTCTATTTCTTGATTTTGTATATGCAGACTTTGTTCAAACTATTTTCTATTTTTAGATGAATATTTCACACTTTTTAGATGCAATTTTCCCTTCTAGATGAATGTTAAAATAGTTAAATTTTAATGAGGGTATCTTTTTTGTAACAAACCTTTCCTCTTTGCTCCTTTACTATAATGAAACAAACATGAATCTAGCTATTTAAAATCTACTTTTTAAATTGTAAATATGGTATCATTTAGTTGGACTAACAAAATGTGGGTTTCTATTTTTGTTATTTCTTGAGGATGAGAAAGCAAGATTTTTGATTAAAAGGAATGAAAATCCTTTACCATGATTCTAAGAACTGCAGATTGATAAAAGAATTTTCTCATGTATTCATAGGCAACTGTAAGAAGAGTAGAAAAATAAATACATGTATTTTTTGGAGAACATTATTATCATTTCAAAGAAGATATATTTGATCTTTAAGGAAGAAATTTAGTCTGTATTTGTATATTGTATTTAAATACTGATTTCCTATTCTAACAGCCATTTTAAAATTTAATATGTAAATCAAATTTGTTAAAAACAAATTATTTTTAAAAGTTTAATTCACCAATAATCACACTAAAAAATTTAAAACGAAGTGGTAAAAATTCAGGGAGAGTGCTGGGGGCTTAGGCTTTCAAGCTATTCTAGACTCAGGGTCATAACTGCCGAGCAATGGTAATGATACAGTTGCCATAGCAACTGATTCATTGGAGGGCTAGACCTCTGTCTAGGGTTCTGTCAGTATACGTGGAGTTCCAGTGAACAGAAAGTCCCAAAGAAGGATCTGCTTCTACCTAATCCAGTTTTAATTGAACTCTAGAGACTTTGAAGTGAAGCCTCAGACCAGGCACACACTCCTCTTCAGCAAAAATGAACCTCGAGTTCAGCCAGGCTTCGACTGCTTTCCAGGGCTGACACCTCTTCCTAATGAACACTTTCAAGAAATGTTATTATCTCAATTTCAGGTAGAAACTCTTTAGTTACTAGAGTCTCCATTTCTATTTTAAGCTACAAGTTGACTATAGAGGTATTCCCTTTTGTTATTTTTATATGTTATTAGGCTATTTTTATTACAGTTTTAAAATTTGAATCCTTAGACAATTTTACAGAAATTTCTGTCTCTTCTGTTTTTATGAGTTTGAAAATATTATGAGATTTTATTAAACTTTGAAAGCACACTTTTATATTCTCTGTATTCTAGTGTTTGTGTCCAGTTTGGACCCATGTAAAACAGCACTGGCTTCAGTTCATGGAGTACTTAATCTAAACACACACATGTAATCTATACACACATGTGAACAATAAACCACAAAGATAGTGATTGTTCTAAGAAAAAGAAAACTGGGATCAGAATTGTGAGGTCTAGGAATTTCAATACTGTCTGTGCTGTTTTAATTTATCATTATATTATTGTTAACAATAGTAATGATAATAATTTGGTTTTCCAAGACAGGGTTTCTCTGTAGCCCTGGTGTCATAGAACTTTCTCTGTACACTAGGCTGATCTAAAACTCATATATCTGCCTGCCTTTACCTCCCAAGTGCTGGGATTAAAGGTGTGTGTCACTACCCCCACACTTAAATTTTTTAAATTTATTCAACAATATGACAAAAGACTAAGATTTTACAAGGTTGAGTATGTGTGGGCCTTATGTCATTTTGTGTAATTTTGTTTTTATATTTGTTAGGCAAAAATACATCATAAGGAGGATGGCACTGTGTTTTGGGTAAATTCTTGAAACAACCAATCTCTTTAAATAAGAATATATATGGAATTTTTGATTAGTCATAGAACTACCTGAATATATGAAAAATCTTAAAAGCAGCATTTTAACATGCTTGTTTCTGTTAGTGGATAGAGAGACTCTAGAATGTGGTAACTCTTTGTTTCTGTTAAGTGTTGGCATCATTGCTATGAGCAAGCAAGTATACCTGAGATTTCTGTGCTCAGGAACCACGGAATTTTCACACCAGTGTACAATGCTTCTAGCATTTCACAATGCTTAAGTGACTCTGTGCTATTTTGGTTCTCTCCTTTTCTAATGTCAACCTAAATAAAGGATAAAAACAATGTAGTTTAGTTTCTAATGAGTCAAGTTCTAGTTTAATCCCAACCCCTTTTCTTTGGAGACTGAGCCTTGCAGGCCCGAGAAACTTGAATTCAAGAGAAACATCAAGTCTCTGGACTTCAGCCTTCTGGGTACTGGGATTACAGGTGTCTAACACACTCCACTATAGGATGCTTTTGAAGACCATGACAGTGTATAATTTAAGGGAAACTCTAGACTTGGGAATTAAAAAACTTGGAGTAGGCTGAACTTTGCCACTAACTTTCAAAGAGATTTTGTTTTAATATTTAACAAGTCTTCAGCATGCCACATTTTACTTATGAACAGAGTCATTGGATATATTTTACATGTTTATAAAATATATAATGTGTAATATATTCTTAACGCTTGATAAATCTAGGGTGTTGAACTCATATGCATAGAAACTAGGCAGACTACAGTAAGTGATTGAATATTTACTTTAAATTAGTGAATACAGTTACTTTTCCTAATAAATCAGAAAAATGAATATTAAATGAAGAGCTTGTCCCTCCCTTGCTTAAAGAGAGAGAGAGAGAGGAAGGGAGGAAAGAGGAGGGAGCATTGGATCCCTGTCTGGAGCTCAGGCTGCTAGGCTTCATGCAGTCATCTCAAAATTGATACTTTGTGCCATTGCTAAGGCTGCAGAGTGTATTTGGATGTTTTCCTGAACTGAAGCTTAGATCCTGTCCTTTAAAAGCAGGAGAGATGAGAATCAAACAAGTACCTATTCTAATTTCAGATGGTACAATGTGCTCTAAAGAAACTTTGAACAGTTTGGGGTGTTGGTACTGTTAGCAGAAGGTGAATTGTCTGGGAGATGACAGGAGCAGAAATCTAAATATGAGAGAAGGCCTGCTTTGAGGTTTGAAAGAACATTCCAATCAAAGAAGAAAGCAAGTAGTTAAAAAACAAACAAAACCTTGATCTGTCTTCTTTCTTCCTTTTCCTCTCTCTTGGTTTTATTCTTGTTATGAACTGGTATTTGTTATGAAACTGAGAGGTAGAACATTTGTTGCCAATTTCAAAATTGAGAGATGAGTCCTTGTCTAGTTCTTGACGTTTTTATAGTACTTTTCAAAGTTATATGTTTTCTAATTTCTCATGTACAAAATTGAAAAAATAACTGAATTAAGTTTTTTGTTTTTAATTTCAAAGAAACTGCCGTTTGTGTTGAAGAATATAGGCTTATTTGTAGTTCCGGTCTGGTGGGGTAGGGAAGGGAACAAAGAAAGGATGGAGTGTAGGGTTAATCACCACTTATTTCTTCTGTGTTTGTTTCAAATGTGTCCCCTGTCATGCAGTATTGTAATCATGGGTTTTCATTTGTGTTTTTTAGTTGGAGTTGGGCTGTAGAAATATATATTAACTTTTAGCTTAATTGATCTCAGATTTTTATCAGCTCTTGGTAGGAATGGCATTTGATTCTCTTGGAGAAATGCTGAGTCTGAATTCCTCTAAGACTCTCATAATTAAGCTTTTGAAATGATCTTTTTGAAAACAAACCTTGAATAACAAGGCAACAAAGTGGCTTAGAACTGAAGACAGGATTACTGTGGATTGGCAAAGCATTTTAAGCAACTGTGTCTGTCACATGGGATGACAAGAATTGTAACAAGTTACTCTGACAGCCACCCACTCCATGGAGAGATTATGGTGACCTTATTTGCAGGGCTGTGTTTAGCTTTGACTGACAAAATGATACTTAACCCCTTATACAGTTAATCTTTGTGTTTTCTGATTTTTTTTTGCCTTACCAGTGACCTTAAAAATTTTAAGAATAGTGTACTAACATACATCTTTAAAGCAGGGCAAAGGCACCACTGGACAAAATATAATCATATCATATAAAATCCATTTGTATAAGAGAGCCAAAGGCACATATGTCATTGTTTTCAATTCTTACTTTTTGAACCTTTATCTGAAAACTTAGCTTCTCTAATAAGATTTTAAAGTTTTTTTTAGTAAATAAGGCTGCATCTGTTTCCTGAGAATAGATTTCTTTGTTTATAAAGCCCACATATGTAAATGTAAGAAGAGATTTAAGAATTTCACTGTACTTTTTCATGTAAATTGATTTTCACAAGTTACAATGCATTTTTCATTTTTTCCCAAACTGTCTCATTATCTATTAAATTATTTTTCTTAGAAATTGTTTTTCTTAATAGAGCCTTTTCTATTTTAATTGGAGGGAAACAACACTCATGGAGTGTAATGCTGTGACTTAATGGGGTTATCTTTTTTCTCACTAGATCTTGGCATATACAGAAGGTCTGCATGGAAAATGGCTGTTCACAGAGATAAGATCAATCTTTTCTCGTCGTTATCTTTTGCAAAATACAGCCCTGGAGATCTTTATGGCCAACAGAGGTAATGTGTTGCAGAAGTATCTTGTCAAAAAGCTAACTTGTCCCCATTTGGGATGTCATTTTTGAACATACCATATTGTTTCTATTTAGATCGGAGGTCTACTTTGCCCTCTGCCGTGTTGACCTCATTGCTTGCGTCTCACTCATCATTCTGTATTTTTATTCCTACCCCATCATTTTTAGAATTATTTGTAGCTCTTTTGTTTTCCTGGCTGTTTCACACATTGGTACAATGAACAATGGTTTGACTATTGAATCAGGTGTGGAGTTTCCATATCCTCAGCACTGCCTTGATTACATTTGGGGACAGACGAATATGATCAAATGATTCATAAAATTATTTTGTCTTTTATTCATCAAACCTGAATCTATTTATTTAAAAAGTTAGTGTTAAATTGTCCATTCTTAGTATAAACTAAGTTTTTGCTTGTAAATTTAAAATGGGCTTCATGAGATACATCAAGACAAGAAGGGAAGGCAAGTTGAACTTGAAGGAAAAATGATTGTGTTATCAGTTGAGCTACCCAAGGGAAAATATATAAAACATGATGTTTTTGATACACTTCTATCTTATATATATGTAGCTTGATAGTTTTTTGTTCTGTAGTCTCTATGATTTAAATCTACACATAAGAACATATATTCTACACATACATGTCTCCCCTGTATAGTGGCATGTGTTTACAGAAAAAGAAGTACATTTAGGGAACAAGCTTTCGACTTCCTTATAAGTTCCTTCACAATCCTCAATACTTTTTTAAAAAAAAATGCAAGCATTATTTTTCTATATAAATAATTGAGACATTACTTTATACTTTATTTCAGTCTGCATTCTCGTTCATAAGTAGTGCCAACCTTCCAGTATTTATCACTTGCTCATCCTCATTCACTTTCCTTTAGTGGAGTTCTATAGATATCTTTGCATTTGTGTGTTTCCTGACAATTCTCACCTAAGCCTAGGTATTCTGACATAGTGTACAGTCTCATATTCTTTCGTCCTTTCCTCATATTTAATATGATAGTGGGTATATACAGAAGTCTTATTTCAACACTACAAGAACAATAGCAACATAGTAAATTTTTTACAATTTAAGTATTTTTGTCTGACCAAACAGAAGATTGCCTTCTAGACGAGTTTGTAGCATACATGTCATTCTGATACTGTTAATATATAATTAAGATTTTTGAGACTAAAGAAATTAATATCTTGTAAAGTTTATTTTATGACTATCATCTTTTTAAAGCTAGGTAAGTATTTTATATGGCTTGCAAAATTGACACGTCAAATACATTTCCATACTAGATGCTTCTACTCTTACCTTTAAAAAAAATGATTAGAAAGCATTTTATGTGTTCTTAAGAGCCATAGAGAAAAACTTTTAAAACACAAATATTTCTGGTTGATATTAATATGTGGAGTAGAAATATTCAAATATTATAAAGAAAATTGCTTTCAAATGTGTCATTTCTGGATATACAATGAATTATTTCTTAGCTATATTTGTAACTTTTAATGGAAGGTGGGTACTATAAATTTTAAGTAGTTCTAAAAACTCCTGTCGAGGAACTGGAGCCATGAACATTGAATATATATATTCACAGTTGTCCCTGTATAGTCACAGCTTCATGGTGTACACTGAGACAATTGTTAGTTTTTCTGTAAATACTGCTGAAACTCTTGTGTGTGTGGCAATGGGATTCATGAATGAAGCAAATACCACCTGTAGAAGATTGCTACTGCATTAGGATGTGGTACCAATTGTATTTAATAGATACCTGAACTGAGAATAAATATTCTAATGGATCATGGATTTAGTTTCCCAGAAGGATAACATTGTATTCTAACTTTTAAAAATCACTTGTAGTTGCTGTAATGTTCAACTTCCCAGACCCTGCCACGGTGAAGAAAGTAGTGAACTATCTACCTCGTGTTGGTGTGGGAACCAGTTTTGGATTACCTCAGACCAGGTACTGTTTTATATGAAAAAAATAGGAAATATTCTTATTACAATCTTGTTAATTAACATATATTAATATTTGTATTTGTTTTGAAATGTTGCCTTTGGTTTTGTATCTTAATAAATGATTGTTATTAGAGGTGTGTTTTATTGTTAGTCAACTGAATCATAATTTAAAAAGTGCATTATCTTTCAGAGAACATGTTTGAAAATACTACAAGAAAAAGGTTCTCTAGTGTTTCCCAGGATAATTTGTGTGTGCACACGTGCACACATATGTCAGAAGGTTTCATTTATGCTTTTTACTTTGGCGTATGGGGAAAAGGAATGTATTTACATATGATACCACTATATTCTAATCAAAATGGCACAAAAAAAACAGAAAGAGATGTAATATCCAAATATTAAGTCCATTGTAAAATGATTGGGATGCTCATTACAAAGAATATAAATTAATACTGGCCCTTTGCAGCCGTTTGAAAACGAAGTAAAACTTTGCACCATCACATCCGAGGTGCCCTGTATCCCAACTGTGTTAGTCCTGGAAAGAGGTGCTGCAGATACCCCTTCTCATGTTTGCACAAAGGGTGTGCAGCAGTGTTCACTGAGCACTATTTATGATAGGCTCAACTGTAAACCAGTTCACCAGCAGCAGGAGGATGACTTCACTGTGCTGTGTTCATACAGTAGAACATGTCATGGTGAAAATGAAGGAACCACTGTCACGTGTAGCAGCATTGATGAATTTAGTAATGGAAGCAAGAACAATCACCTCTGCTTATGCACTATTTTGAACCAGTGAAGGTGCCTCTAATCTCTAAGGCTATTGTCAGCTCACTAACTAACTTTTAGAGAGTTCATGAGTGTGTATTAAGAAGGCTTATGATGCTGAGCTGTCATAGAGCAAGCCCTTAATATCAGCATTCGGGAGGCAGAAGCAGGCAGATCTCTGAGTTCGAGGACAGCCAGGTCTACACAGAGAAACCCTGTCTTGCGNNGGGGGGGGCTTTGGACATTCTGCTTATATTTCTTGCCTGAGATGATGGCTGTCCAGTGTGTGTATCTTACAAATTTTCACTAAGAACATACTTTGGGGTTATAGTACAACAAATGCTTCAAAAATCACCCTTAATTTTATTACATTTAAAGAAGTACTTTTTGGGAGGGGTTCGAGACAGGTTTCTCTGTAGCTTTGGGACCTGTCCTGGAATTAGCTCTTGTGGAGCACACTGGCCTAGAACTCACAGAGATCTACTTCCTCTGCCTCTCGATTAAAGGTATTAAAGACATGCACCACCACCGCTCAGCTAAGAACTGCTATTTTATCACATTGGATATTTTTTCTTGAACCTTTTTTTTTTGTCCACATATTTGGAATAATTTGGAACCATAATTTGGATTGATTTTTCCTCTTTTAATTTAGTAGTCCTTTAGTGTTTTTATCAGGTCACTGGTTTTTGTTTTTAAAAGAAGTGAGCCCAAAATTAGAATGAAGAAAATAATAAGGACCAAAGCAGAAGTCAATGATACAAATACTTGAAAATGATTAGAAATTATGAATGAAAAAGGCTTGATTCTTTTAAAAGGAGTCAATCAAACAAAACACCTTAGCTAGACAAAGGAAAAAGAACATTTAAACAATTCCGTGAACATAAAATAGCTTTCCAGTTACATTTGTTTTCAGCTTTGCCCATCAGCGTTTGCTAGTTTTCAGTACACAGCATATCTCATGGTATAGGATTTGGAAGAGATGAGGAGTCTTTTCACACTGGGCTGGTAAGCTAGCTATGTTGAATGTATTTCTTTTCGTAATTGATTCAGTGTCGATATAACTGAGTTAACTTATTTAAGGTAGAAGTGTGAACACAGGAATTTTCTTAGTGATCACCAAGCAGGAAGCAGAGAAAGCTAATCCTGAATGGCCTGGGCTTTTGACAAATTCAGTACCCAGTAACACACCTCCTCCAACAAGGCCACATCTCCTCATCTTCCCAAACAGTTCCACCAGCTAGGAACCAAGTATTCTAATATATGAACCTATGGGGGCCTTTCTTATTCATATTCACCACTAGGGGTTATAAAAGCTACCTTACAATGAGGCATTGAGAGTCATGCATGGGAGAGAGAGACTTTTTCCAAGCTGCTTTATGTTCCAGCTTTCAGAGAGCAGCTAGGTTTGGAACTTTGTTCTTTCTATCATTCACCCATACTCTGCCTTGGATCAGTTCGTGTGCTTTTGCCAGCTCCTGTGCTAGCAATTCCTCCTCATAGGACTGAGAAGGGCAGAGACTTGGAACCTTCTACAGCAAAGCTATAGCAAATTAATTTTTGGTATTGACTAAAGAAGTTGAGGAAAATTTTATTACTGTAAACACCTTTATCTGAATCAATATCTTAATCTGAGGCAGAAATGTCTCATCTCAGTCTCCTAAGTTTTCTTCTTTAGAACATTGAAGAACGAGCTAAATTCAAAGGCAATAACATGAAGAATAAAGGTTATAACAGAAGTATGTGGAACAAATAGTAAAACAGACCAGTGAGATGATAGTCATTATCTGAAAAAGTCAAAGTGATAGACTTTAGTACCTATGAAAAAAGCAGACGGTATACATAACAAAACAGAACTGAAAGATCGTGGAGCACATTGCTAGTGGCCATACCACAGTTGAAAGTGTTGGGAAGAAACATAAACTAGTTTATGGCGAAAATTAGACAGCTTATATACTTACAACAAGCAAAAAATTGAATCATTAATTTAAAAAATCTATCCAATAACAAAAATCCTATGATATTTATGAATCCAAGCAGATGTTCAAAGTAGAATGGTAACAGCTCTTCACAAACTCTGGAATCCAGAGGATGTTGACATGCTTCCTGACTCACTCTGTATGGGCACTGCCACCTCAGTGCCAGAAAACAGACAATCACTATGGGCCAGTAACTTGTGGACACAGACATAAAATCCTTGACAAAATGTAACAAACCAAATTCAACAGTATAGATATATCATTATCAAATGGCTAGAAATGCAGATTGGTTTAAGTCTGGAAACAAATGTATATCGCTTAACCAACAAAATGCCCAAACCAATTGATTGCCTTAGTAGGTAAAGGAAAACATTTGACAGATTCTGGCATACATTTGTGACTGTAACTCTGGGCTGACTAGTAATAGAAAGATATTTTAACAAACTGATAAAAATCCCCCCTAAAGAAGAAAAACAGCACCTTCACAGCAAATGCAGACATGTTAGCATGTGTCCATAAGCACAGAAGGATTCTGAAGACTGTGAGTCGCATTTCATACCCTGTGTAATAAATGTATGTACAATAGTGGGTGTCGCTTGCTAGAATATTTAACAGTCCCACTACTTTTGAAAAGAGTTTAGACAGTTGGTAAAAGTCTAAAAGAAACTCAGTACACAGCTGAGTAATTCAAGCTCTAAGAACTTCACCTAGGGAAATGAAAAGTATGTTCATTCTGTGATACGTATGAGAATGTTCACAGTAGCATAATACTATAAGCAATTTGAATGTAAATTATATAAAATACATTTCTGTGTTCATACAATAAAATACAATTAAGCAATAAAAAAGATATCTAATCATGCAATCATTTTGTTCAGTCTTAAAAAGGGTTTTCTTGTGAGAAGAGGACTTATACAAACAACAGTGCCATGTGTGATTACAGGAAATGCCCAGAAAAATCAGGTTTATAGGAATAGAGAGTAGACTGGTAGGTGCTTATGGTTGAACTAGGAATAGGAATTAGCTGCAAATACAGAGATGGAAGTTTTATTATAAAAATGTTTTATAGCAGATTGTGCTAACAACACAAAAGTATAAAATTTCCTCCAAAACCTTTGAATTTTCTACTCTTAGAATGAATAATTTTATAATTTTGAATTATGCCTCAATAAATCTTTTCAATACATAATTACTTGGCTCTTGGTAATGGGAAGAACCATGACAGTATAGACCTGAGACTTGGCAGTCGGGTGTTATAATTAGTCCTGATTGCTCACCCTTGTTACCCACTGTCTATCTGTTGGCTACTTGTATCTAAGTATTTACATTTCTCTAACTTGATCTTCTAAGGAACAACATTAAAAAAAATAATCTCAGTAGTTTCTTCTATCTTAATTCTAACCTACAAATAGCTTAATCTTGTCTTTCCCCTTGTTAAATATTCTGAGCAAATATTTAAAATTACAATGTTCAAGTTTCATCTTTAAAAGATAACTTTTAAACTTGATAGGCAAGTAGATACAATTTTATGCATTTTGTGGATTCATTTATCATACTGTTTCAATCAACCTGTACAAATTTCGAATATTACAGTGACATTATAGTGACAGCTTACCTGAACAAGCAAAATATATAATAGTCTTATTGCTAGTCTGAATCATTTGGTATCTATTAATTTTGGATTGAAACATCGCTAATATTCATTGGTCTGACATGGATACTAATTTTCAGAATTATATGTTCCATTAAGAATATTGAATGAGCACAGATAATTCATGATTTATTATTATAATTAATATTAAGTTAGTTTTATTTCAAATTCTCTTCTTTGAAGGCGTATTTCATTATCTACTCCACGTCAACTATTTAAAGCTTCAAATATGACTCAGCGGTGGCAGCACAGAGAGATTTCAAACTTCGAGTACTTGATGTTCCTCAACACAATAGCAGGTAAATTAAGTGTACACCTTGACTTATTTTAGATAACAAATGTCCATTGTGATATGATAGGTTATTTTTAGTTTTAGCATAAGAGCTCATTTTTATTACTATTTGAATCTCTTATTAAGGTAGATTCCTAATGAGTTTTATAATTTTGCAGATGAACAGTTGACTACTTAGAAATTAATTTTTTAAAAAAGAGAAAAGATTTTACAAAATGGGACTTCTGTGAAACAGTAGAAATGAAGAACAGTACAATAATTTAAGAACTGATTAATATATTAATATATTAAAATAAGTTTATGATGAAACAGTGAGCTATGATAGATAAAGGAATATTTATATTAAGACTCATATGTGAAAATATAAATATTAAATGGACCTTACAATATGTGTAATCATATAATATTGAAAATCGCCTATTGGAACTGTTTCTTTGAGGAATAAAGAATTGAAATATTCTTATACTTTGCATCTAGAGTAAGCAAACAGGGAGTGACATTTGGGCTGTATTTCATTAACTGACATGGTATCTATTTGAGACATAAAAGATATACAAACAGAAAAAGTTATTTTTCTACTCCCAGAGTAATTACTTTACTTACTAATTTAAGTACAAGTTGAATGTCCCTTATTTGAAATGCTTAGGACAAGAATGATTTCAGGTTCCAGAATTTCTCAGATTTTGGAATGTGTGTGCAGACTGTGAGGTAAGTATGTTTAATTCAAGTATTCAAATCCAAAATGGCCTGAAAAAAAAAACTTGATACTTCAGTGCTTTAGGATTTCAGATTTTTGCATTAGAGATGCTTAAATGACTTCAAAAATATGTAATATGAGAATTTAAAATGCAAAGAGGAATGGAGATTATATTTACCCAGTAATTTGGAATAAGCAAGAAAATGAAGTTTTCACCAGTCAGATAAAGATGTTATTTTGACAGAGGAGGTTGTTGGGAGGTCAGAAGTTTGTTTATATAAATCTAAAATCATAAGCATGCATATAAAATATAGAGTTTGAAGTATATAGTGTAGTGTTTTTAGAAAAATCAATGTTATAATTTATGTTCTCAAATTTCTATGTGTACATAAGGTACATTACTCATAAAGATACAAGGAAATGAATGTTAGTTTGGTGACATTGAGATAGAGTATTTTCAGTCTGAGTTGGCAGGCAGGTCATAGGTTTGTAAAGGTTTTAAGAATATGTAATGCTAGAGCTGTAAATAATTAACTTGGAGGTTTTAGGTAGGTTGGTAAACTGGGTTAGAGCTACTACTTGGAAGGCAAAATTAGGGAGCAATTACCAGGACATGTAATGAGGGCCTGCACTGGACAGATGACAAAAGCTATTGCGAGACTAAGTTGGTGTAGGAATTCACAAGCAACAGTCATTGGCATACAGCTGACTACAGATGTTAGGTAAATGAGGAGAGACTGTTGGAATAAACTTGCTGGCTACTGACCTGTGGGTGGAGACTTTGTTCCCAGCAACCCTGACCCGAAAAATCACACAGAAACTGTATTAATTACAATATTGCTTGGCCAATCGCTTAGGCTTCTTATTAACTAACTCTTACATCTTAAATTAACTCATTTCTATTCTTTTGTGTATCACCACAATGCTGTGGCTTACCAGGTAAAGTTCCAGTGTCTGTCTCCTTCAGCAGCTACATGCTGTCTTCTTGGATCCACTTTCTCTCTATATCTCTGTTTGGATTTCCCACCTGACTTTATTTTGCCCTGCCATAGGCTCAAAGAAGAACAAACTCTAGGAGCACCTACCTAAATTTGAGGATGTTTTCAGCATTACTTGCCATGCGATTTGGGGGAAGCTCTTAGCCTTTGGACCTCAATGTTTTCATAAAAAATGTGTGCTATACTATTGATACCAGTTTCACAGTGTGATTGCAAAGGCCAAATGAGATAACACAAAATAACATTAAATATAATGCCTTGCACACAGATTACTAGTTTTTCTTGTTATTTTGATAATCTTTCATTCTTTATGCCAAATAAAAGTGATATTTTCTTCTTTACTAGGACGGGGTTATAATGACTTAAATCAGTATCCTGTGTTTCCCTGGGTCATCACTAATTATGAATCAGAAGAATTAGATCTTACCTTGCCAAGCAACTTCAGAGATTTGTCCAAGGTAATGTTTTATTAATTATCTGAAGTATATTTGCCTTTTATTTAAAAACAAGTAGGATTCATTTTAATGTTTTAAAATTTTTTAAATATCATTTTACCCTAAATACATGTTTTATCTTTTAAATGCATTTATGTTATTTAGTTTAAGATTTAAAAATAGTGTGTATAATAAACTCGATGACAAGTTAAAAAATTATTGTACTCATTCTTCTGTCAGCATTTGAGGAAACATTGTCCTCCACTACGACCTTCGGAGGGCTTGTGTAGTTAATGAAGCAAATAAGAAGTCATGAACAGAACACTCCTAGCAAACAAGAGACTTCCTGCTTCAGGTTGTCTGTTTGCCCTTGTCCTCTGGTAATTCCTAAAACATCAGCATGTGGGTCCTCTTTTTATATTTCAAAACTCACTATGTAAATCAGACAGATCTCAACCTCAATTACACTCCCACAGCCTCTAGAATCTTGGTGATCCTCTTTAAATCTGATTGTAACTTATGCAGTTCCCATCACTAACCCTTCTTCCTTTCTCCCTGGATACAGGAAGTCTTCCAGAATTCAGAGCTTAGCTTCTCAGCCTTATTTCATGCCTTCATTTTCTTGTGTCCTGCCCTCCTCTTGAAGTCCTTCCCTGAGAATTTCCTCTCTCCTCTCACAGTACGTCCTTATCTCCCATTGTGCATCTTCTCGCTTTCCCTGATGCAGAATCTCGTTCTTCACTGCCTTCCTCCTGCCTCCCCATACGTGCAGCTCAGTAACTGAGTGGTAACTTTTCAGAACGTCAGATTTCTTCTTGCTCTTAGCACTGCCTTTCTTCTCAGCAGAAAGCCTAGATTATCCTGACTTCCACTCTCGGGTAGGGAATCACTGCCTGGTTTCTGCAGAAATGGTTTTATGGAGAAAGTTCACTCACCCATCCAGTTTTCTTCATAGTGTCATTCATCCTAGACATGGTGCATATTGAGAATGCTGCAGAGTCACTTTAGTCTATGTAAAGACAGTGCCTGCAATGCAGGAATGCTGGAGAGTCACCTTAGTCCATCTGAAGACAGTGCCGGCAGTGCAGCAGATGACACTTTCCTCCTAGTGAACAGTAATTTGGGAAATGGTCGTTATCTGTTCTGTGCAGCAACTTTTCTCTGCCGTTGTGCCCATCTTTGTTCAAATCTAGTCCTCAGATTCCTCGTATTTTCCTCTTGTATCTTTGCTCTTCTTTTCCTAAAAATATGAATTACTGTGGATTCCCTGCATTTCATAATTTACTAAAATCTAAACATTTCTGGGGGGCTTTGAATATAGTCCCAGTGATAGAGTGCTTGCCTTGCAAGTTTGACTCAAGTAGCACAAAAACAATGAAATTTTTCTTTTCTCTATTATGAAAATTATTACTAAAAAGCTAGTAAGACTGACTTATAGATGTCATGCTTATTATTGCTGTATCTGCAGAATTGTGTTGTCTAATAAATGAGGACTGTATTAGTTTATCTGTGTGATAGGACAGTACAGCAGGCTCATTCCATAATCTTCTAGCTTGTGCTTACCTTTCCTGGTTATATAGGCTATCTTCCTTTGTTTGGAATATTTTCTGAAATAAGATCAGAAAAATGCTTCCAAACATTATTATCTAGCAGAAATTTCTGGCAGAATTCTCTATTCACATTGAATTTTGTTTATATGTTATTGCTTTTTGTAAAAAACTTGCCATATAATTTTGTTGGGTGGGTAAAATATTATTTTAACTAACCAGTTTATGGTTTTTCATCCCACATAAGTAAGGTTGGTTTTATGTCCCCACTGGGTGATCATCAACAATTCTGCTTTTCAAATTTTTGTAATATGAAAGTGCAAAATAGGACATCCAAACTAAACCAAAAAGTTACTTTCATTGGTCTCCAACTGTACATGATCATAGCCACAAAAACACGGACTTATAAATAACATAAGCAAAGACAAAAGAAATACCTTGTATGGTCAGGGAAGATAGTCCTGTGAGTAAAACACATACTGATCAAGACATGAGTCTTCAGCACCCATCTGAAAACTAGGTGGTTTGCACCTGGAACCTCCGTGCTCTGGTGTAGAGACAAGCAGATCCCTAGGGCTTGCTGGCCAGCTACTCTAGCCAAACTGTGGGCTCCAGACTCAGTAAGAAACCCTAATTAAAAAAAAATGGAATGAAAAAGCAATTAAGCAAGCCATTTTGTTGTCAACCTCTGGCCTCCAAACAGTCAAGTGCATTTGCATGTGTATGTGTGTGCATGCATGCAAACAAATATTTTGAGTATGATATAGTGCCTTTATTGTTCTTAATTCTTAATTCCTTAGATTATAATGGTATCTGTTTTGAGATATTTATGAGATTTTACTCTTGGTTGAGAAAGGAATACTTCTTTAAAAAATGCTCTCAGGAAGAACTACAAGTGCACCCAGAGCAGTAGTGAGAAGCTTTAAGCCACAACTACATATCATAAAGCTATTTCTTTTTCTATAAAGCACCGGTTGTTCAGATCTTTCAAATGTCATTCAGGTTCGTGAGAATGGAATTCTACCTGTGCTAACTGCCTTCATTAAATATTAATGAAATTAGTGAATTTGGAGTTAACTACATTATTTTAAATGAAATAATCAAGTGCATTACATATTTAGAAATTGTACTTTGTATCTATAAAAAGTATGATTTACTTAATAAACTGCATTATTCCTTAGAGTAGAAAGATCTCCTGAAACTCTAAACAATACGTTTCTAAATTTTTGCTTATACATACATTTACAGGAGCATGTCTTATATATATAAATAAGTTCTATATATACAAATGGTGATTATGTTAGAATTATATTAAAATTTGTCCCAAAGCAGGCATTACTATTTGTTTAAATAAGCTTCTGAAATCTGAGAAAACATAGCGTGCAAAGCATAATTTAGAGCATAAACAGATGTTATGCTGTTGCTAAGTAGATAATGTAGCCTGACTGGCTTTAAAATGTATCAAATTATTTATGTCCATTTAATTTCCCCAAAGCTTGTTTTCAAAGGAGTTTTAGTGCTTTGGCATAGAGCTACAATTTTATTTGATAATCTTTCCCATTGTTACATGGGGAATTTTCTTTCTGATGCTGAATTAATATAATCAACACCTTTTCTTCTGAATTCTTTTTGTGATCAATCTTTTAGCACAGAAAAAGTGTGAATGGAGCAATGTAAAAAAATTGTCTTCTTAGAAATGCAAATTTTTAAAACATTTCCACTATCTCTTTACAGTGATTATAGATTGGTGTTACAATGTGTTGAAGAGGTCAAATCGACCTCAGTTTGAAACGGTGTTGAAAATTTTGTGTTTTTATATTGTGAAAGTGTAGTGGATTATTATTTCAATACCCAGGAGTTGTTGATGAAACTCATTTCCTCCCTCATATTCTTTACTGCATCATCGCTGGTCTGAAATTGTGACAGATCTGTGCATAGAACGTGGAGTGATCTTAATCCCTGTGTTATAAAAATGCACTGATTTTATATTCTAACGACTTCTCTGGTGTAGTTAAGAATTACTGTTTTCTTTGTGCCTTCTCTTTGCACAATGTTGTAAGGCAGGCTTCCACTTACAGATGTCCTGTCCTAAAATAAACAATGCCTAGACTTTCAGCAGTGGGGTTTTCTGTTTTTCTGTTATACTTTGGAGACTCTAAAGCGGTTTTGTAAGAAAGGAAGACCATCACACTTTGAGACAACTATTTCTCTTCTAATTGATCACTATAATGTTGGGATATATAATAAGTGTTCTTGCTATAGTCCGAATATATGTTCCAAAACACTGTTCTTAGATGACATTTACTGGAAGTAAAAAAAGTAATAATGAAAACTCTGCTATATTGGCTATGCAATTCAAAAGGCCCCAAACCAACCCATTGTTCTATGGCTAACTAGTATTTCTTGCATATATAGTTCACTATATGCCAGGCATTCTTTTAAATATTTCACCTGTATTAACTACTTTAATCCTCATCCAAATCCTTAAACACATAGGGTAGCACAGTTGCTGTCTTACAAATGAGAAACTGGACACTGTGAGTATAGGAAAGTGCCCATCTATAGCTTACATGGCTAGTTTGTAGAACTCAAGTTTAAAAACTATGTAAATATAGCTATAACTGGAGTTGTGTGCGTATAACTAACTGTATTTTAATGAAGAGACCAGCACAGCAATAATCTAAAAAGAAAAGAGTGTGTATCATGCACAGTTTTCCAGTTGTATTGAGGTATGTGCATGTATATGCTGAGGTATGTGCATGTGTATGCTGAGGTATGTGCATGTGTATGCTGAGGTATGTGCATGTGTATGCTGAGGTATGTGCATGTGTATGCTGAGGTATGTGCATGTGTATGCTGAGGTATGTGCATGTTTCTTTTTTCCTTAGTGCTGGGCAACCCCTTTCATTTCCATTCCCTACTGAAACTGATAGTTAATACAACCTCATCACAGTGATGCTTGGAAGGGAAAGTCTTTTCTAAGTAACCTTCTCATGTCTTTGTTTTAGTTTATGGTAAAAAATAAAAGTTTAACATAGGCTTTTTGAGTGAGACAATTTTACAAAACAAAACCAAGCCATGTGTGTTTGATTAAAACTAGAAAATCCACGGTAACTACACTTACGTGATTTTTAATGGTTGTTGCCTCTTTGTTCAGTGTCACTTTGCACCCAGAGCTGTATAATTTCTGAAAACATGAAGGAATAAATAAATTCAAGCCATCTTATCAAAATACTGAAAATTGGGAAAAACCAAGAATTGTCAAGAAACAAGAAAATACTTCATTTTTATTAATTAGAATTCATAGATTGAAAATGAAGGAAATACTAAGAAGAGTTTGAGAAAAAGAACAAAGAAAAACCTTTTTTACCCTTGGAGTGAAAAGATGTGGTGTGCTGTGATGTCCACTGGGAACATACAGAGGAGCTGCGTGCTAGATGGTGGACCACAGCTCATAACATGTGCTTTCCCGAATTTACCTTCCAAAGATGGGGGAAGTAAACTCAGTCTTAAAGTCCGGTATCAGCTCTGTGAAGTTACACTAGCTTCACTGCTATTATAACCTGTTACAATGCTGTTACTCGCCCTCTGTAATCTAGAGGGTCCAGTGCTCTTGTTCAGTTACTGTTTCTTACAAGGGAGTGCACAGAGCCTAAAGAGGACCAGATGAAAACGCAGCAGATTTTATTTACTCATTGCTGAGTAGCTGCTGATTGTATTGGGTGGTTCTCATCCCTCCTCTGCCGTGGTAGATTGGTGTGTATATTTTTATGTATGAGATATGTCTCTCTAACATGCACATTTACTATACAGTGAACATCTTGACCTGGAATTGACTACCGACATTTAACTGCTGTTGATCAGACAGCACTTCTTTATCTCTTCAAGTTTTAAGTGCTGTTTCTGACGAATGCCAGTGCTTGCAGTCTGCACTGTAACAGATACACCAGGAATCAATATACCATCTCCATGTCACAGAGGGGAAAGAATGCATTCGGGTGGTGGAGAACAGTGCTCAAACAGTATGGGCATAACAGCAATTATTTTGTTTTCTATTTATCGAGATCTACTGAAACCAAAAGAATTCAATCCATAGAAAAGGCTTTATAATGGAAGAACAACAGATGATTGATCTTAAATTGTTTTAAAAGTATAATGCAGGAAAATAAATGGCCGATGAAATACATCCAGAGTTTTTACTCCTTGCATCAAACATGGGTGTTGTTGCCATTTTGATCTTAGAGATTATAGCATAAATTGTTTCACATGATGTTTGGGAGTTGTAGTCTGGTCAGCAGAGCAGGTCAGGATGTATTTGTAGGAGTGTAAGGGAAGCTCTGGGAGTTGCTTTCCCCAGGAGCATGTACGTGTCCTGTCTTCTCTACCCCCCAGTACTCACAGAGTAGGAGACTAAGATTGAGTGAGGTGCCGGAGGTCCTAAATCACATTTTCTTCATGCAGTAATCTCAGTTCTGTCCCTATCTGGAGAACTCAGGTATAAACAGAAACAATAATTTAGATTGAATAGTTACATCACATCCATTTCCTCCCCAAGTCCATTTGCCTTTCTTTTTGTGTTGATAAAAATGGCAATGGATTTAGTTCTTGGAAAAATACAAGAAGCTTCTGTTGCTAGAACACCATGTGCAGCAGAAGAAAGTTATCGCTAAAGACAGAAAGCCTTGGGGACTGAACAGTGAAAGTGCCAGGCCTCTGATACTATCCTGCTGTCAAATTTCTCCAGCCATCTGTGCCAGTCCCGCACAGTGAGACAGGGTTGTGTTGCCCTTTAGACATACTGGTGGATCAAGAGAAAATACTTTAAAAATGTTAGCATCTTGGGTTTTCATTCAGTTCCCACCTGGTTTACCTTCCTGAAAACCCAGTGGGACACACAGCTTGTGCTCCACATATGCCTGCTGTCCTCGCACCTCATTTTAAAGAGTGAGTTGTAGCTAGAGATGGTAAACATTGAAACACAGCCTTCAGTGTGAAAGGGTGACAAAGACTAAAGCAGCCAGAAAGATGTAAAGAACAGCCGCAAGAGGAGGCATGAAGAAGCAGGAGCTCCTTAATAAGCAAGACTGTGTTGTCATTAGTAGTAACTATTCAGATTTGTCATATGAATATTGAATTATTAATTATTTAAATAGTTATTGATTATTTGAAATGTTGCTTGTTCAGTGTTTATATTAGTTTAAACTATGGTTATGTAACTTCTCAGAACTTAATGCCAAGTTCATCAAAGTACAAATAGAATCGTCTATGTAAAGTAATTAAACAGACTTAGATTCCTCCTAGGGTTTCTTTCTGGTAAAGTTTTAAATGACTCTAACAGAGGTTAACCCAACACTTAATTTAAGCAGCTTCTGAAGACAGTCTTTCTTAACATTTGTCAGAAAATGATAAACTGAAGTAACTGAAATGGATTTTGGTTAATATTACTGTCAGGGTGATGGCTAATCCTGATATACCCCAGAGCACCCTGCCAGCCATTAATCCTGCTCCAGGCTAGGTATTCCTTCCTGATCATGCTTCAGTGCTCTGGGTGGAGCTACAGTTTATGATCATTTATAAATGATTGGTTCTATTTACATAGCATTAATAGTTTTATCCCACAGTGTTTTCTACTTTCCTAGTTTAGTTTTTAGTTACAAATGCTGGTAGATTCAGAGTAGGAAACAACTGTTATTAATTTACGTTACACTTGTTATCTCACACTTGGAAAATATTTCAGTTTTTTAAAAAAATAACGTATCATCATTCTGATTTCAGGCTGTCTGTTTTGAGACAGGGTCTTGCTAATTAGTTATTTCTGTCCTGGAACTCAATATGTAGAATAGGCTGACCTCAAACTCCAAGATCCTCCTGCCTCTGTTTCCTAAGTGCTGGAATTAAAGGCATGGGCTACCGCACCTAGCTGTGTTCTATAATTTTTAATTATGAATAACATGCAGTATTTCTTATAGTGGAAAATGTAATAAATTGTCTCTTACTCTTTTGTCCATTTTTTTCATTTTTATTGTTATAAAGCCCAGTCATTTGAATAACAATTATTTAATAATTACCTAGTGCTTTTTTGTGCATTATTCTGAGGATTGTGTTCAAAACAGCAGTGAATGAGATCATCTACTACTGAAAGACTTTTCAAACAGATTCCATGTTATCTCACAACAATTATAGAAAACCTATATTTTATACAATTTAGCTTTTAGAAAAGTAATTTTTGAAAATGTGATTGTACAGTTTGGAATTTGAACTAAGCTTTTGAAAGTAGCAAAGGATAGTTTCTGTAAGCATGTCATTACCTCCAGATAAAAACTATACTAAACAGTAGAGTATCAACTTATTTTAAGTGTAGGAAGAAACAAAAATTGTGTGTTTTACTGGAAATAGATTCTGTTAAGTTATACTAACTTTGTTACTTTTAAAATTAGTTTAATGATGTCAGTGATTTGGGGAAGTTAAAGATTTACTATGATATATTCTGTGGTAACCATAAAATATAAAGTAACTAAAACATATTAATAATGATCGTAACTATTCAACGTGTAAATTTTTCATACTTAATAGCCCTTATGACTTTTGCTATTCTCTCTTTAGAAGAAATTCTAGAATGTGATCTTTACAGTAGTTAAAAATGTAAAAATTTAAGTCACTTTATAGCCTGAAACTCTCTCTTAAAATATTCAAGAATATAAAGGAATAATAAGATGTTATTAGTGTAAATTTCAGGCATTGTTGTATAAACATAAAAAGAAGATAAAAGTAAGTCAGGGTTAAAAATAGAACAGTTTCCTGAGTGTTCCTAGTGGAAAGAAAGATAAAGATGTGGCAGTTACATCAAGCCTGCAGACTTTGGTGGAAACTCTGTATTCATTGCATGAGGTCTGGGAATTCAAATAAATGTGTGTTGGGAAAAAGAAAATAGATGCAGAGAGGCTTCTTTAAAATGTTGGGAGCTACTGATCTGAATCATCTGTGACCTAATGGTGTGAGCCAGTGCTGATAATTGGCTTTTCTAGAAACAAATTGAATCATGCACCATTATTCTCTTATATTGTGCTTATTGGTGTTACCTTTTTTTTTTGTCTAGAATATGTTAGAGGTACAAAGTTAGGGATTGAAGTTCTTATTTTATTCATGTAAATCCAATTTATTGTAATGACTGTGAAGATCCCTGGTACCCATATGGAAGAAGGGGAGAACTGAGTTCTGCATGCTGTCTTCTAACCCCCACACATGCTGAATGATGTGTATGCACTGTGGCATAACAAGCACCCCTCCAACACATAAACATAAGAATGTTTTTTTTAAAGACTGTCTTAGATATTCCTGGTTGTTTTTCTGGAATTGGTTGACCATGTATGTGTAGTTCTTCCGGATTCTGTGCTGTCAAATACATGTCCATCCTTCTGTGAGTACCGTTCATTCTGTCTTAGTTACTTTAGATTTTGCAATATGTTATGAAAGCGGGCTATGTGACTCTTTCAACTATATTCTTTTTCAAAATTAGCAATTCTGGGGTTTTTGTTTTTGAGAATTAGTTTGTAAATTTCTAATTTTTAAAAAATTTGCAAGGGCTGGAGAGATGGCTCAGAGGTTAAGAGCATTGCCTGTGCTTCCAAAGGTCC
>LOEQ01000733.1:287293-317389 GCA_001685075.1 Bramus lutescens | reverse complement strand
AAAAAAAAAGGAAAGAAAAAAAAACAAACAAAATTTAAATAACAAACAAGCAAACAAAAAAACTGCATGTATCAGAAATGACAGGTTTACCCACTTAATTATCTGTATATGTTTAACCATGCTAGGAAAAAAAATGTGGGGTGATGACTGTTTCTGTTTGTTCTTTGAATATACCACTGTCGTTTTTCTAAATGCAAATACATATATTTAAAATTTTTACTCTGTGCATGCTTACAGGATAATCTTAAAAGAATGTAGGAAATAAAGGATGACTATATTTGTGTTTCTTTCTCTCCCTTCTCTGCCGATGGCAGCCAGTAGGAGCTCTGAATCCCAAAAGAGCAGCATTCTTTGCAGAACGATTTGAGTCATGGGAAGATGATCAAGTTCCTAAGTTCCACTATGGTACTCATTACTCAACTGCAAGTTTTGTTCTTGCATGGCTTCTCAGAATAGTAAGTGAATGTGAATAATAGACCGTGACTAAATTAAATCCAATCTTTTGAAGAATGTGAAGTGATTGGAAATCATCGACATTTTTTTGAATATTGAAAATAGTTTTAAACAATTGAGCTTTTAAATATATATGCTTTAGCAAATATTTTATAACATAACGATGAAAATGTTTCCTCTAGAATTGTGTGACTGTCTTCTTCAAATTTGTGGTACCAGATTAGCTGAATTCTTTTCAAATGTAACTTGTTTAAATGAGAAGTAACTAAGGTTTCATTAACACAGACATTTATTTACACATTTTGGTAGTTACATTGCTCCAAATAGAGTAAGATGTGTTTTCAAATAACCAGCACTGTTGTGTATAGATAATATTAGCTAAAAAAAAGTTTCTATAAAATTGAAAATTAATTTGTCTACCAAAATGTAATGTCTTTGGGGAACATTAGCAGCACATCATTAATAAAACCTTGTTAGAAGAATATGGACATACACGAGTCTTAGAAGTAATTTATAGGGCTTTTCTGTTGGCAAGCAGTTACTCACTCATACATGTGTAAGCCTTCTGTAACTAAGAGGGGGCTTTTAAGTCTTCCAAACAGTTTTTTATTAATCATAAATTGTGAGCCATAACAATAGAAAAAATACATATTAACACTGAAGAAAATGCATTTAATTCATGCCTAGATGCTGTTAGTCATGTATCCTTGGCAATGAAGGAAGTTTATGGAAACATTACAGATACCAAAATTTTGATGACATAGAAACATTCAGAAAAAATTAAGAGCTCTAATGAAATAATTTGGCTATAACTTACATTCTATACATTGGACATCTTACTGGCTAACGACTATTATTTGCTTAAAAACGTTAGCTATAAAGATTTATTAAACCCTAAAAGAACATAAAAGTATGTTTTTTCACTTCTTGTTTTTTAGGAACCCTTTACAACCTACTTTCTAAATTTACAAGGAGGGAAATTTGATCATGCAGATAGGACTTTCTCCTCAGTGTCCAGAGCGTGGCGAAACAGTCAGCGTGATACATCTGACATTAAGGTACAGATTTATTTCATTTTATGGTTGTTACAGCCAGTTTGTTTCTTATTGACTGGATGTTCACAATTTCTCTCCCCTGATCCAGCTATATTTACGGAAGGTCAACCTCAGAGAATGGAACCTTAATTAAATGGCCAAGAACCACTGTCCATGACTTTTGTTTTCTTCTTTTTATGTTTCTGTCTGTCTGTCCACCCATCCTGAAGTTCTTTCATTTCGATAGTTGTAAATTTTTTTCCTCTTCCCAACATCATTTGAATCATGTTTATTAGCAGCATACTGCACACAGTTCCAAGCATAGTGAAGCAAATTACCAGAAAACAGGAAAGACTCAGGCATATTTATTTGGATCTTTCAAATTTCCATTCTTAAAATAATCAGTATTATAGCTAATATTATCCTTGCTAGCCTTCCACTTCTATCCTCAGCAGTCCAGTAATTGATTTTCTTTATGTAATGTCTCTTTCTACAAGAAACTGGATTGGGTGCTATTAAAGGTATAATGAAATGCACCTATTGTTTTTAGACTCCTTATAGTTTTATAAATAATATGACTTATATGTAAATAATTATACCCTATGGTGGTGGAAGTAACACATGAGAAACAGATATTTGAAAGAAGAATATTATATGACTATGTATATGCTGCTATAGGACACGTATAAGACATGTAGTGGAGTGTTAATGTCAGGCCACTTTAAGATATGACACTTTACAATGTAAAATATACTCTTCTATTTTTTCTGACATTATAGAGTATAATATCTAAATGATATTTTCTATGTCAAAGATACTCTGTTTTTATTATTTGCAAAAATGATTATTATATCGGAACATTTATCAAGATTTTCTGATTTCATAATATACTCTAAAACACTTTTGAAGTACTTTTTAAAGTCGTCAGTCATGAGTAAGCCAGTTAGATGGCTCAGCAGGTACAGTGCTTACTGTATAAGCTTGATAACCAGGCTAAGTCTCAGGACCCACGGAAAGATGAAAGGAGACATGAAGCGTCCACATTAATGTGTTGGCATGGGTGTATTCACATGTCCATCATACAGAAACAGTAAAATTAAAAAATTTTTTTAGAAAGAGTCATCATTAGATAAGTTTGTATTGATAATTAGACATATACTAGAAATGGTTAAGAGGTTTAATAACTGTTGTTGATTTCTGCTTCTATTCCCAATTTGGTTTTTTTCATATTTAACTATTAAGAAGTTTTAAGAGATGGTGATGGTTTCATTTAAAAATCTAGTGAGGGGGGTTGCAGGGAAGGTGGAGGGAGCAGGAGGATGGGAGGGAGTGGGAAATGGATTGGCATGTAAAAAAAGAAAAGATACTTTTTAAAAAATATATAAAAAATATAATGAGCTTGAGTTTTTGTTGCTCAAATGAAGACTTTATGATTTTCTTTTTGCTCTCTGAATTCTTTATTTCTTAAGTCTCAAGACAAAAATATAACTTTTTACTTAATTTTGGTAATAAAAGTGTACCCTGGAATTGTTATAATTTTAAGAATTATTTTTCTTCTTTATTGAAGAGACATTGGATGTCTTTTGTTTTCTACTTCTGTTTATGTCAATACATTTTTATTTATGAACATTCTTATGTTTAGATAGATAGAAAATGTGCATGATGGATTCATGTGGCTTTGTTATCTCTTTTTTCATAAAATCCCAGACTTTTCCACTTAGATTCTTTTCATAGTAGTATATTTATTCTAAAACAGTTTTATACATGGGTACAATGTATCTTGATGATGTCTATTCCCAGTTTCCTCCTCCTGTTCCTATCACACCCTTCCGCACACCATTGCCCACAAAACATCATGGTTTTTTCTTTTTATTATTAAAAATAAATTTATTTTTATACAATATATTCTGATCAGGGTTTTCTCTCCCTCATCTCCACCCAGGTCCATCTTACCTCCCAACCTTCCTATTCCATATCTTCTTTTTCTCTCTCTCTTAAGAAAACAACCAGTCAAATTAAAAATAAAAAAGACAATCAAGTAAGGATAAAGCAATATGAAGAAACGTGACCAAAAACATGAACTAAGGAGTATGAAATGCATGGACATGCGAGCGCGCGCACGCGCGCGCACACACACACACACACACACACACACACACAAAAAAAAACAACCCAGAACCAAAATCATAATATAGAAGCAAAATACTGTGTGTTGTATGAGAGAAAAATAAAGAAAAAAATTCCAAGCAAAGCAATATGAGACAATATCCAATTATACTTTTGAGTTTGTCTTGTGCTGGTCCTCTCCTGATGGGAATGAGGCCTGTCTTTAAGTATGGTGTGTATACCCAATGAGATTCCCTTGGAGAAATTAACATTTCCTTTATGAGTGTTTGTCAGTTGAAGATAGCTTCTTGACTCAGGACTGGGTCCGCTTCCCCTTCTCAGTGCGGGGGCCTGATCTGGAATGAATGCATGCAGACCCTATACATGCCGACAGTCTCTGTAAGTTCATATGCATATCAGGCCTCTTGTGTCTGGAGGAGATTATTTTCTTGCTATCATCCATCCCCCCAGCTCTTAAAATCTTTCCAACTCCTCTTCTATATAGCTCACTGAGTCTGAGGTGGGGAGGCAGAATTTGGTGGAGACATCTTATTTAAGACTGAGTGTTTCAAGGTCTTTCTCTCTCTGCACACTCTCCGTATTTGTTCCCATCTACTGCAGGAGAAAACTTCTCTGATAATGACTGATTGAGACACTGATCTATAGGTATAGGAGAATGTCATCTGGAGTCATTTTATTACTACATTCCTTTAGCAGATTAGTAGTATTTGGCTTTCCCTTAACCACATGGTCAACCCAGTCTCAGGTTTTTGGACATCCAATGTCAGGCCGGGATTTCATCTCATAGAGTAGGTCTCAAATTCAATCATATAGTGGTTGGTAACTGTGGTGGTCTGAAAAGGTATGGCCCCCATAGACTCATGTGTTTGAATGCTTCTCTTATAGGAAATGACACAGTTAGGAGGTGTGGCATTATGGGAGTGGACTTTGAGGTCTCGTATGCTCAAGTTACACCCTAGTATGTGATTCAGTTCATTTCCTGTTACCTGTAGATCAAGATATAGAACTGTCAGCTACCTTCCAGTACCATGTCTGCCTCATGCTGTCATGCTTCCTGCTACAATGATGACAGACCACACTCTGAACTGTAAATCAGCCACAGTTAAATATTTTCCTTTATAAGAGTTGATAATAACAAAATCATTTTCGACTCTGTAGCCTGCTGCTTTGCCCAAATTACGGTGTTCTTTGCCCTAAAGAAACTTTTCAGTTTCATGAGGCCCCATTTATTAATTGTAGTTTTTAGTGTCTATGCTAATGGTGTTCTGTTCAGAAAGTCTTTTCCTGTGCCAATGAATTCAAGAGTATTCTCTACTTTCCCTTCTATTGGAATCAGGGTTTCTGGCCTTAGATCGAAATCCTTGATCCATTTGGAATTAAGGTTTGTGCAAGGTGATAAGTATATATCTATTCAGGATTGTTCAGCTATCCTAAGGTTTTTGTGTTTTTATATGAAACTGTAGGTTGCACTTTTAATTTCTGTGAAGAATTGTATTGGATTTTGATGGGGATTGTATTTAATATATAGACTACTTTTGGTAGGATGTCCCTTTTCACTTTATTTTTTGTTTATCCGTCTATTGTGATTAATAGTGTTTCTGGGTATAGTAGTTTAAGCTGATAATCTATGTAAGAACTTAACGTTTGTAGATCATCTGTCAATGTCCTTCTGGCTTTTAGAGTCTCCATTGAGAATACAAGTGTTATTCTAATGGATCCAGCTTTATTTATTACTAGATCTTTTTCTGTTGCAGCTTTCAATATTCTTTCTTTTATATGTTAAATGTTTTGATTTTTATGTGTTGTGGGTCCTGTCTGTGTTCTGTGTGTTTCTTGTACTTTTATATGCACCTTCTTCTCTAGGTTAGAGAGATTTTCTTCTAGCATTTTGCTGAGAATATTATCTGTGCTTTTAACCTGGGTTTTTTTTCTCCTTCATTTATTTCTGTTATTCATAGATTTTTGTCTCTTCATAATATCCCAGATATTTTGGATGTTTTGTGCCTAAATTATTTTAGATTTAATATTTTCTTTGTCAAAGGTTTCCATTTCTTCTACGTTGTCTTCAACGTTGTATGAGGCTGTTTGTTTGTTCCCGGCTGCTCAGCCCCGAAGAGGCCACATAGAAACTATGTTACTTAAATCACTGCTTGGCCAATCACTTAATCATATTGCTCGCTAGCTCTTACATCTAGAATTAACCCATTTCCATTCTTTTATATTTTACCATGAGGCTTTTGGCTTAATGGCAAGGTTCCAGCTGGCAGCTTGCATCTTTCTTCTCTGGCAGCTTCATGGCAACACATGACTCCACCTTCTTTCTCTGAAATCAAGATGTTTCTCTGTACTTAGCTCCTTCAAAGCCAAAAAATTTAAAGAAAACACAATAATATGCACAATCCAGACTTTTCTGTGTATTTTCCATCTTTAATCACTTATTTTTCTTTACTCCTCTTAATCTATGACTGTACTGTCTCTTTAAAGACTTTGTTTTATTTAAAAAATTTACTTTTTTATAACTCTCTATACTTTTTTTCTTCTCTCTTCCAATCCTATGTACATGTACCCAACACCATGACCCATTTAGAGGTCTTTTCCATCTGAATTTATCTTTATTATATATCTGTAATCCTTTTCAGACCAGGACTGCTTCTTAAAATGCTAAGTGCTTCTTAAACACCTAAGTGGCAGCATTGCTCGGGCAAACACAACTCTGCTTGCTTGCTCCACCCAGTCAAAGATGGTAGAAGTCCATTAAGTGCCTCTGAGACTGCCGGGTGGGAGCCATCCTCACCACCTCAACTCTGATAACCAGTCGGCCCACGCTGCCACCAAGTAACATGCAGCATGCTGCTCAGAAACACCATTTAAATGCTTGGCCTCCTGAAAGAGCCAGAGTTCGCACTGGCAGCACGGTCCAGAAAGCTGCCATTTCCAAACTTCTTGGCTCTGTTTCTGCTATCACTGAATCAGGAAAACCTCTCTTATCAGAGCCATGGTAGTAAGCAGTACTTAATTCTGTTTGTTTTGCCTAGAATTCCTCCCCAAACTCTCTCAAGTTTTAAGTGGATTCCAATTTGTTGTATGAGGCCGCTTGTTTGTTTCCGGTGCTCAGCCCCGAAATAACCACACATAAACTGTATTAATTAAATCACTGCTTGGCCCACTAGCTCTAGCTTCTTATAGGCTAACTCTTACATCTTAATTTAACTCATTTTTATTAATCTGTATATCGCCACGTGGTTGTGGCTTATTGGCAAGTTTCTTTCCAGTGTATGTCTCTGGCAGGGCTACATGGCATCTCAGCATTCAGTTTAGTTTTCCTCGCTGACCTCTATTCTGCCCTGCACAGGCCCAAGACAGACCTTTATTAACTGATGGTATTCACAGCACACAGAGGGGAATCCCACATCATTTTGGATGTATTGTGCCTAAATTATTTTAGATTTAATATTTCTTTGGCTGAGGTTTCTATTTCTTCTACTTTGTCTTCAACACCTGATAGTCTCTCTTCCATCAATTGTATTGTGTTGTTGAGTGTGCTGGCCAGTTTTATGTCAACTTGAGGCAAGCTCGTGTCCCTGGAGAGGAAGGATCCTCAATTTAGAAAATGCCTCCATAAGATTAGGTTGTAGGCAAGCCTGTAGGGCATTTTTCTTTTTGTTTTGTATTGTTTTGTATTGGTTGTATTGTTTTGTATTGGTTGTTTCTGTTGTTGTTGTTGTTGTTGTTGTTGTTGTTGTTGTTGTTGTTGTTGTTGAGACAGGACTTCTCTGTGTAACTGCCCTGGCTGTCCTGGAATTCGCTTTGTAGACCAGGGAGTCCTTGAACTCATAGAGATCCTCCTGCCTCTGCCTCCCAAGTACTAGGATTAAAGACATAGGCCACCACCTCCTGGCTGTGTATTTTCTTAATGATTGATATGGGAGCACCCAGGCCATTGTAGGTGGGACCATCCCTGGACAGTTGGTCTTATGTTCTGTAAGAAAGTAGGCTTGCAGGGTGGTGGTAGTACATTCCTTTAGTCCCAGAAGGCAGATCTAGAAAAGAAAGAGAGAGGGAGAGAGCGGGGAGGAAGAAGGAAGGAAGGAAAGGAAGCAGGTTGAGTGAACCATGGAGAACAGCCAGTAAGCAGCACTCCAGCATGGCCTCTGCATCAGCTCCAGTCTCTGGGTTCCCACCCTGTTTTGACTTCCTTTGACGTTGAACAGTGATGTGGAAGCAGAAGCTATATAACCCTTTTCCTCCTCACGTTGCTTTGATAATGATGTTTCATCGCAGCAGCAATAGTAACTCTAACGAGGATAGGGACATTTACCTGTGTTGTTTTTGTTTGATTTTCTAAATTTTTCATTTCCGGTTTTGTCTCAGGGTGTTTTTTTTTTTTGTCTTTCTATTTCTGCTTTCATGTCTTGAACTGTTTCCTTCATTTCATTTTACTGTTTGTGTTTTCCCAGACTTCATTAATGGATTTATTCATCTGCTCTTTAAAGGTCCTTGAACAAATTGGCTACTGTGAATCCTTGTCTTGTCCTTCAATTACATTACATCTCTCTCAGTCTAGCACAGTAGGGTTACTGGTTTCTGGTGGAGACATAGTATCTGGCCATTATTGATTATTTTTGTGCTGGTGTCCAGGCATCTGGGGTTGGGATGATTGGGGTAATTTTTGCTGTTGGTATCTGGTCTTGTCTTTATTGGGTGGGTATTCCATTCCTTGTTTTTTGTTGTGATTTCTGAATGTCAGGAAACTGTGATGGTTGTAGATGCTGGGTAGGGGGTTTCTCTGCAGTTTGGTGGGTGGTCTAGACAAGACTGTGAAGGGCTTCATGGCAGGGCTAATATCTCCTTCACATCTACAGTTGGGGTCCACAGGGAGTTGGGGGTGTGGTGGGAAGGGGAGAATTTGCAAGTAGTTTGAAGTAAAGCAGGTAACTGGAGAGCCAGGGATGAAAGGGCTAGGGGACCCTGGGTCTGAACCAGGACTTGGAGTNCAGGGAGTTGGGGGTGTGGTGGGAAGGGGAGAATTTGCAAGTAGTTTGAAGTAAAGCAGGTAACTGGAGAGCCAGGGATGAAAGGGCTAGGGGACCCTGGGTCTGAACCAGGACTTGGAGTGTCTGGGGCATGGAGCTGAGGTGGGAGGAGAAGCTCCTGTAAGCTATCTGTTAGGACTAGCTAGGAGACTGGAATGACTGAGTGGCAAACAGGAAGAGCAGAGGAGAAGGCCTATCTGAGTGCAGGTCAGGTCAGGTGTGTTCTCTGGGGATTCCAGGTAGAAAGTGTTTCTTGGCTCACACAAAAAGGCCATTTTCTATTTGTGCCTTTTTGTTGTTGTTGTTGTTGTAAAATATAGCTACTGAATCCAGTTAGTTCTGTCCTAATAGGCACACATGTGTAGGTGGTTGAGGGCTCAAATTTTTAATTGCATGTATCTGATTAAATTTTTACTTTCCTTCAAATAGCCAAATGCTTTAAAAAAATAAATCAGGAAAGGAAAAACCCTGCAAAACAACTAAAAGAAACAAACAAAATTTTCTTCTTTCTCCTTCCCTATTTTTATTTTTTTTCTTCTTAAATAACTTGGAATAGTAATGAGTGCCCTAGAAGACTTCATAAAAACAGTACCTATTACTAGCAACATACTAGATTTGCAGTTCTGGGCATGGTAATTGCTACTACAGTAACTTCTGGTTTTCCAACTGTCTTATTTAGGGCAACTATATGAAGAAATGGTGAAGAAAGTTTAATAGTTTTTTTTTCCTTTTTGCCCTGGGGGTCTCACTCTGTTGCACAGGCTAGCCCGAAATGCTAGGTTCTAATGACCCTTTTGCTCTAGCCTCCCAGATAGCTGGAACTACAGTGGAATAACACAAGGAAGTAAATGGAAAATATTTCAGAAGCTAAGGGATGCAAAACCTGAAATGCCAAGGAACCTTCTTAGAATTATTTCTACATTCTTTTTTATATCATTTTTAGTATCTCTTATATTTTTTATCTCTACCTTCTCAAATGTCACTTTATGAAGTTTTTTAAGGCCTAACTTTGGTGAAACCTATTCAGTAGTCTTCCCAGTATACATTTTTTTTCCTTCTGTACCTTGCCCCCTCCCAAATATTCATAATGTGGTGTGCCATTGATAAATTACTCCATTTTCTATATTGTTAACCAATTAATTCATACCCTACAATTTAATCATTTACACATATTAGACAAGCATTAATTTACGGTTACATAGGCCATTTAGAGAGTTTTAGTCTGAAAATGAACCCTTTTAGCAGTGATAAGGGATTTAATCATGACTCTTTCTTCTTAAAGTATTACGTTTTAGAAAACACATTTAAGATCATTATAATAAGTACAAAATAAATGTCTAAGAGCACATGAAAATTACCATAATAATGTGCTCATGGATTATAACCTTGGATTTTAGACCATTAGTAGTAGTAGTGTTTTGTATTGGGGAGTGTTCTAGAAATACTAAAGAAAACATGCATAGAACCAGTAGGGCAGCAGAAAGGAAGGTGGTGTGGAAGGAACCGCTTTGAGTGGGCGGCCAAGGGTGCTTTGCCTGAGCAGTACAACGTAAGTTCCCTAAAATGGGGAAAGGGAACCCAATTATTTTTCAAAAGAAAATAGAAGATAGTTCTAGTTCTTGCTTCTTTACTGCTGGAGGGAATTTTAATATATTAGCTTGCTTTCTGCTAATACTTAGAGAATAATTTTACTTTAAAAATGGTTGCTAATATGAAATAACGGTAAAAAGTATGTTGTATTTCTGCAAACAGAACATTCTTATGGGGTTTGAATAAAGCAGACTATTTTTTTAAATCATGATTTGCCACTTTTAAAGTTTGGAAATCATTTACATTCTTGTGCATCCTTTATGAGTCCCTTCCATTCCTATCCTCTCAGAGACCTTTTATTCTACGTGAGTAAACAGTGCAGGGCAGTTCTCTAATTTGGCTTCTGATAGCAGTTTCCGATCGAAATACAGTGTAAGCCACATACATTAATATTCACTGAATTATAGTCTAATTTCAAAGTCAAAAGAAGAGCGTGCAATTGATTTCAATAATATATCTTAGCCTAAAAGTCAAAATATTTTAACCTGTCATCATTACAAAATTATTAATTAGCTCTTATTTTTTTTATCCTAAGTCTTCAAATTGTATTATGCATTTCATATTTTCAGTACATGTCTCTTCACACTAGCCACATTTTAAATGTTCAAGGACCACTGCATTTAGCCACTGTTCTGAGACGCATGGATTTAAAACATCAGTTTTCTGTCAATTGGAGAGCAGTATGTCTTCTCTATCTTTGTATGACAGTGACCTGGGACACAGTAGCAGCACTGTGTGTATTGAGGACTGGAATAGGAAGTGTTAAAGTGGGTTGAGGAATCTCCATTGTAAAGTAAATGCCCAGCAGAGGTGTAGGGGTGGAGGTGGGGGTGTTAAATAGTGCTGAAATTCTTGCTTAACACTTTTTAGGTCTTGGATTCCCTTGGTACCACAAAATAATCATAATTCTGTGGTTTTGATTTTATATATATACATATTTCATATATTTATATATTTATAATTTATATACAGATAAATTTAGGAACTATCTTCAGCTTCTGGCTTTGGAGTGAATGGTCTTCCCTTATCCACCACTAGAACACTGTCATTACAGGCTGATCCACCATGCCTGGCCCTGTCTTCAGCTTTTATCGTGAATTACTATGACCAAATTTTGTGGAACAATTAGCAGACTCATAAAGTATTGAAGACAATCATATTTAAGCATTAGGCAGATCCTTAAGCTCTTACTAAACTGTTACTGAGATTGATTTCCCTTCTCTGAAACAGTTCCCTCCTTTCTGAAGCCTAGAGGTCCAGTGCCCTCCCTTACTCCTGTTTACATTCTGACATCTGTCCCATAGAAATGACCGACAGAGTTAGAGAGAAAAGGAGTCATAGTTATCACTTTGGGTCATCACCTTGCAAGGGTGGTAGAAGAGCACATTTTCTCAGAAACTGGAATTTAATGTAATTATGTGTTATTAAGCTAAAACCTGTGCTAAAATAAATTGGAGTAAGAAATTTGGAAGAATCCCGATACAGCATTTGCTTTTTAAAGGTTATTTTTAAGTTGAGTTCATCTAGTCTTAGGTTCTGATTGTAATGAAATACCAAATAAAACACCACTCTTGCCTTCAGTGAGCTCTTGTTTTAGAGAAGTATCTCTAGTAACAAAATAGACTGCAGCAAATGAGTGTAAGTGACGATCTATGAGTTCATTGATAAGCACCACCTGATGTAGAAGAGCAGCATAGGGAGCCTTATGCTTTCTTTACTTAGGAGATAGGACTATATCCTCGAAACAGCGTGGGGACATTAGCCAGGCTGGAAGCACAGGTGTGACAAGAACAGATTTGTGGTTTTAAAAGGTGGTCTTCAGATTTGTTATTATACTATAGGCAAGAGTAGATGCAGTATACAGGTTTATAAAGTAGTTATAAAAAACCCCTCCGTAGTGGGTTACAGAAGTGTGAATAAACGCTGACGAAGAGGGTTGGAGTGTTACTGTGAGATGGAAGGGAGAGAAAGAAGCACTAGATTGGAGTTGGGCAAATAGAGTAAACGAAAAAGACGATGTGGGTACCTTTCAGCAGACCCTGCCAGAGTATGCCACTGAGCAAACACACCACACACAGCAGAGCAAGAGATTTATTGGGGAGAGTGAGAGCCAAAGAATGAATGGCCATGTCAGAGTGGGGATTTGAGAGACAGGCAGACAGGAGAAGAGAAGCAAGAAATAAAAGAAGAGGTAAGAGAAAAAAGAAGAGGCAGAGGAGAGAGCGAGCTGTGCATGGTGGGCACTTTTATGAGGAACGCATGTTGCACAGCTGACTGTGGAAAGGCACCTGGGGAAAGGTGGTGACTTAGCTTTGGCAGCAGAGGCAGGCTGCTACCCCAGCAGCAGAGACAACACAGACAACACAGAATAAAGAGGAACTTGGTTCAGTATTTAGTTCCCCATCTTCATCTGAAAACTTGTGTTGAGAATTAAATTAAAATCCACTAAAGCGTGTTTAGTTACGTTACCTTCCGTTGACTGTTTACCCTAGGTAATATGCAACGCACTAGATTAGAAGAGTAGGCTTACATAAAACTATTTTAATATAAATTAGATTATAATAAGGCAAACAACTGACTGGAGGAATGCCCTTGTAATGTAACTACACTAAGTAGTTTTGAGTTGTATCTTAAAGATTCAATAGCGATTAATAGAACTCCCAAATTTATGTCCCTAACCTGTAACATTTCTTCTTCTGACTCCCTTCTCAATAATTCCTTTTCAATACATAAATAGATTATGAATTAAATATCTTCTCAACTAAATCCTGCTGCTCATTCCTTTGAACCGACTCTCAAAATGGCTCCACGCTAGCAGATGGGTTACCGTTTGAGAGAATAAGCTGAAGCCGTTCCAGTGGAAGGCCCTGTATCCTTTTGCCCCTCCTTTTGTCTCTTAACCTCTTGTTTTTGTTTCTCCTTTGTTCACTCTCTTTTCAGTCAAGCAGCGTTGTGTTGCTCTGAAAAGGGCTCTGGGTCCTCCTCATCCTGGTGGCTTGGGTCCTTTCCAGGGCTTTGCTCAAATGGCATCGATTTGGTGAAGTTTTCCCTTGTTTAAGTTGCGTTCCTCACTCCTTTTACTTTTACTCCCTTCCTGATCTCATTTTTCTTCATGCCACTCTCCAGCTGACATCCATGTCTTACACTTATTGGCATGTTTATTATGGTTCACCACACTGGAACACTAGCTCCATGAAAGGGTGAATTTGGAGCTGTTTCATTCATTGCCTATCCCTAGAGCTTAGAGCCTGGAACATATTAGGCATTCAGTCAGATATTTATTAAATTAATGAATTTGGGGTCAGTAAGATTGATCAGCAGGTCAGTGTGCTTGCCACCCACCCTGGTGACCAGAGTTCAGTCTCTGTAACTCATGTGATAGAAGCAGAGAACCAACTCCTGCAAGTTGTCCTCAGACTTCCACACATGCACCTTGGCACACAGGTTTGCATGCACACATGCTACCACATACATGCATAAACACACATCTGAATGAATAAGAATAAAACAAATTCATAATTTGATGAAATGAGTATTTTGGATGAGTGAAACGGCACGAACATGATGGGAACATGTGTAGCATATTATGGGAAAGTTTGTGAGTTCCAGAAACTCTGGGAAAGAGATTCTGAAAGGCAGTTCCAGTGGGAGGATCTTCAGTAGCAGTTCAAAGCTTATTTGGTTTAATTCTATATACCTAGTCTACATACCTATTCAGAGGGTTTTTTTTCAATCTTTTTTTTCAGTCAATAAACATTTTGGCTTTACAATCCTGATTTCTGTTAGGGTTGCTCAGCTCTACCATGGAGCAAAAGCAGCTCTTGATAGGATGTGGTTAAGTGTGGCTGCTTCAGTGAAACATTATCAAAACATGTTGGATCATATTTGGTCCATAAGTTGTAGTGTGACATCACCTGCTATGATTCAATGACAATGATTTTGAGATTTATTATTATTATTTTACATTGAACAATGTTTATTTGGACAAAGAAGGGATTCAAGAACTAGGGAGCACCCTGGAGCAAAGGAGATTCAGAGAGCTCTACGCAGTAACCTGGAAGTCAAATTAATTTAATTTTAAATTTTAATAATTTTTTAGTAATTGTATCTTAATTTAAATAAAATTTTTTCACTTTCCTCCATCCATTTTCTTCCTCCAGCCCCTCCCAGCAACCTTCCCCGAAAATCCTCCCATGCCCCATCCCATTTTCTAGTTGATAGCTTCTTTTTATTTATTGTTATTAATACTTATGTGTGTATACAAATACACACACCCCCACACACAGCCTGCTGAGTCTGTTTTGGTGTGTATGGTTTCAAAGCTGACCACTCTGCACTGGACTACCAATAAGGGGGCTCATCCTTGGGAGAGGCTAATTCTTTCTCCCAGCAGTTTTTATTGCCTGTAGCTCTTGGTCTGGGGTGGAAGCCTGAGAAACTCCCACTCCACAGTAACATGGTCTTTGATATTGCCATTGTTCTGACCTTGTTTGTGCAGTCATTTCTAAGAGATTCCCTGGTATTATGGCTCTTATAATCTTACCAACCCCTCTTCTGTGATTTTCCCTGAGCCAAAGATGCAAGATCTGTGATGTAGAAGTATCCATTGGGGCTAGGCTCTCCAAGATCTGTTGACTTCTGCATTGTATCCAATTGTAGTTTTCTCTGATAGTTTCCATTTTCTGTTTAAGAAGCTTCATTGCTAAGGGGTATTAGCTACATTATTCTGTGGGTATATGAATAAGATTTAGAACATAGTAAAGAATTAATGCTGGTCTACCACAGTAGCAGTAGTAGATTCTTTTCTAAAGTCTAATATCATTAGCTCCAGGAAGCTAGCTAGGTTTCCACTATCAGCCATGATTTCTACAGATTTTTTTTGAATAGGAACGTGATGTAAAATTTAAAAAAAAAGATTTACTTTTAAAAAAAATTATGTTCATTGGTGTTTTGCCTTTTATGCGTGTCTGTGTGAGGGTATCAGGTTCCCTGGAACTGTTAGAGACAGTTGTGAGATGTCATGTATTGCAGTCCTTTGGAAGAGCAGTCAGTGCTTTTTCCTCTGAGCAATCTCCCCAGCCCCGATGTAAAATTTTCTATGAAACTAATAGCTTTGGCAGAAGTGTGGAAAGTAGATTTAAGGGGAGGGTGGGAGCTGTGGGTGAGAGGATGTTTGTTGGCTCCTGGATCTGGTTACAAGGAAAGTTGGTAAGAGCCTCAACCAGTTATAAAGCTAAAGAGATGAAGTCAAAGGATCATGGGGAAGGAAAACAGGCAGGTTTTCTAGGAATAAGTGAAAGAGCCTGGGAAAGATCATTTGAGAACAGCAAGAGAGCAAAAGGATTCTAGTCAACCAGGTGTGTGCAACACTTGGGATGAAGCTAAAATCTTATTTAGAGAACTGAGAGCTTTGTCTATAACAGAACTTAGAAGTAAATTTTGTATGCTAACAAAGAGTTATAGAAAAACCATAGACAATGAAATTTTAACAAGTTCTATAATTAGTTCTGATTTCATTTTTATTGTTATGGGTTTACATAAATCCATGTGGATGTCTCATCAGTCTACATCATATTCTTAATCTTTTTTAAAACTTTTTAAAAGCCAGGCAGTGGTGACTCATGCCTTTAATTTAATCATGCCCTTAGGAGTTAGAGACAGGTGGATCTCTGTGAGTTCAAGGCCAGCCTGGTCTGCAGAATGAGTTTCAGGATAGGCTCCAAAGCTACAAAGAAACCCTGTCTTGAAAACAAAATAACAAATTTTTTAAAAATACTTAATTATATATTGTTAGTTATTAAATTAAAATTTATATTATGAAATTAAGCAGAATAATAAATTATATTCCACACAGTAAATATAATGCAATTGAATCTCAGATTACTAAAAATATTTTTTAAAAATGAGCACAATAATATTACATGAATTAATTTTAACACTGTCTGAAAAGTTTTTAGCCTTCTCTATCTTTATAGCTCCAAAATGAGATGTTGTAAATAGTTTGGAGCAGTTTTGTTTTGTCTTGTGAGATCTGTAAAGCATGAGGCCTTTGTCTTACCAGCTGGTATCTCAGTAGGCTCTGGAAAGCAAACTCAGGTGCGCATGCCAGTAAGGCTCTCCACAGCCTCTGTGTTTTCTTTAATAGCAGTTGTAATTTACTGTATGTTTATATTATTAGTGCACATTATCTCTTCCAAAACTACAATTTCCCTGAAGATAGCAATCTAGAACAGCAGAAGACCTAATGGAAATATATAGTCCAAATATGTAAGTGAAAAATGTGTTGAAAGCAAGAGTGAACTATAAGCTATTGGGGTTATTTATGTTAAGCCTACATGACAGGTTAAATCATTGCTAATAAAAAATAATAAATTTCTTATTGTGATTGCAATTTAGTAAGAAATATTAATTCTCAGATATATTTGTGAGAACACTTTCTTTTAGAAGTAAGTTTTGTTAGGTCTTCTTTGAATTACCTTGAAGAGTTTTATAAGTAGGTATTGTTCAGCAAATGCCCTTTCATATTTAAAAATTTGGTGTGTCTGAAATCAAGGATCATATTAATGATAATATTTATACATAGAATTTTGTGTTATAGGAGCTTCATACAAATCCTGAGTTTTAGAAATGACAAGTGAGGTGAATAAGGTCAAGAGATTAAATTATTTAAGACCATGTGACAGTAAATTAAATAGACAAGACTCAAACCCAATTTTTCTTTCCTCTAAATCAGATTAAAATAGATTATCTATTGCCTATTTGCTTGTAACTCATGATTTTTTTAAATGAATTTGCAATCATAATCTTTTATGGTTCTTATTAGTTCCATCTAGAATTTCTAGAGATTATTTTTCTATTTCAACTTTTAAAAATAGTTTTTATTTTGCTGAAGAAAACAATGTATGTAAAATATAAAGATAATGTTTTATCTAAAAAAATTAAGTTCAAACGTCAATTTGAAAACTTTCATTTAATTTGAGTTATAAATGTTAATATAATACACTTTAGTTGAGTGTTTGTGGGCTAACAAAACAAGCTTGTAAGTTTTTATTTTTTATGTCCTATTTTCATCATTTTTTTGTAAAAAAAAAGCTTCAGATTTTTATACCATAAAGTATATTTCTTTTCCCAGTGGTAAAAGCTAAAATTTTGCTTTCCTGTCTGTGCACCTTCAGTGTCCTGTTCCCTAACTATAGCTCACATTTCAATGTTTGAATTGCCAAGGTTTTTAGACTTGAGTGAGTCAGTGTTAGCTTGTATTCTGAAGCAGTATCTTTGCTCTTTTTTCTTCTCTCTCTCTCTGAGAGAGAGAGAGAGAGAGAGAGAGAGAGATGCTCTCTCTCTTCTTTCTTTTTTGTCTCATTTCTTTAGATTATTGCATTGCATTTGACGTGTTTATCCAGATTGAGGGAGCAGTGGTTTTAGCTCAGTGGAGAGAATTGGTGACTAATGAAAGGAGAGTCACACAGCCTGGCTGCACAGGCCGTTCCTATCAGCGGGATTGTACCTTCCTGAAGAAAACTAAAGCATATGTGTGGTCACAACCAATCCTTGTCATTATGCTATGAAAGCCTTGGGATTTGTGATCAAAGCTATGAGCTTATCCTGAATTGTGGTATAACCTCTGTTTGAACCTTTTTGTTTCAGGAGATGGTACACTAAAGTTTGACCATGTCACCTGCCTCTAGAACATATCTGCCTAATTAACTGATAGAAATTAAAATTATCGTCAGCAAGCTGAAGGAAAAGGTGGACTGTAAATGTATCTGTCTCCATCAGTGTTGTTCACATGTCATTTCCCACTGATGTTTTAGAGAATGGCCGAACATGTGTTTTTTATCCAGAGCTGAGTGTTCTATTCAGATGAATATAAAACATACTTCACTTTGCAAGTGTGCATTTAAAATATCAGAAAGACATAATCTTTGACTCTGTCACTAATTTTCATCTGTCAAAGAAGATAATTTTAAATAGTAATATTTGTATTATATCACAGCATGATTCCTAGGGAAATACTGTTTTCCAAAGGGAACTGTGCTGAGATGCCTGCATGCTGCCGTCATCCTTGATAGTGGTTTGGCGCTAGGATGTGTGCTTCTCACTTATGCTGGTGTCTTCATTAAGTTCATGTTTGTTTCATAGTAAGAGAGGAATTCAGCTGCCATCACCTTATGGTGTTCTCCTTATTTTGAAACTACAGTGTGTTTTAACCCCATGTGTTCCCCTCTTAGTAATTTAATTGTGCTTTTTTGATTATGTCCTTTACACTCTATGTAGAATCTTCATAGTATCTCTCCAGTGTTAATTTCTTGGGAAGATTTGCTGTATTTAAACTTAAGTTATTTTTGAACGTCCCTGATAGAACAGTCTTTTCTTTGTTTTCATGAAAAAGGATAGTTAAGGCTTTAGACCTAGGCATTTAGGTTTCTTACACTGTACATATTCTTTCTACTTTATTTTCAACTCTGTTTCCAGCCAATTGAATTTTTCCTAATTGATCATTAAAAATAAAGGACATACACATGTTAATCTTGATGCCTCTTCTTAAGATACCCTCCTTAGCAGGAAATGTCCTTGTCTTTACCTCTGCCTTTTTTTTCATCTTAAATGCTGCTTGTCTTTATTTTTGTGTAGAGTGTGTATGTGTGTAGAGTGTGCACGCTCATGTGTATGAGTGCAGGTGCATAAGTGTCACGGCACACATGTAAGGACCAGAGGAGAGCCTCTGATCTCAGCCTCCTTTCCACTGCATACGTGTAAGGACCAGAGCACAGCCTCTGATCTCAGCCTCCTTTCCACAGCACACATGTAAGGACCAGAGCACAGCCTCTGATCTCAGCCTCCTTTCCACAGCATACATGTAAGGACCAGAGCACAGCCTCTATTTCAGCCTCCTTTCCACAGCGCACATGTAAGGACCAGAGGAGAGCCTCCTTTTCACATGGTCTGAATAGGGCCTTGTGTGGTTTGCTCTGACTGTTTCAGGCCACCTGGCCCAGAAACTCCCAGATATTGTCCTGTCCCCACCTCAATCTCTCTGTGTAGGAGCACTGGGGTTATAGACATGTCCTGCAGCATCAGGCTTTACATGGGGCCTGCAGCTCTAGGCTCTTGTCCTCATGTTTGCATAGCAAGCATTGTATCTGCTGAGGAGCCCCTCACCACCAGTAAGATTTCCCTTTCATTTAACAGATTTTTCTCAGTGCCCAGTATATGGTACAGCACATATGGACTGGAGTATGTCAGCAAGCACCAATGACTTTGGCTCCACATCTTCCCAGTGTCTTTATTTTAGAAAAAGACAGATATAATTATAAACAATGATCATTTTTGGAATTGTGATGCTTCACCCTTTTTATCTACCCAAGCCTTAAATAATCAACCAAAGAACCTACTCAACCTGTAACCTGAACACTTAAGAGGCAAAGCCATGAAGTCATGAGGATAGCCATGAATTCAGGGACAGCCTGGACTACAGTGTAAAACCTTGTGTCAGAAAAAGTAAAAAACCAAAAACAAAACAAAATCCCAAAAGAAAAAAACCTGTGATTTATTTTTTACTAAAAGGTAACATTTGTACTCTACTTTTGCCTGTATTGGATTCTTCCTGCCATTTTATATCCCAGAAATGTACTCCCAGTATTAATAACTCATTAATAAAATAAACATATAATCATAATGGCCTACTCAAACATAGATGAACCATCCTAATTTGAATCTAACCTTTATTCATATCAGGGTAGTGGAAAATTCATCCAAACTCAATAGTGTGGTAGGGCAAGACCTTTCTTTTCTTGAAGCTTGAATAAGAATCCAAGTTTAGGGAGTGCCTAGAAAATTGGCTTTTCTGCCTTCCATCCATTCAGCTTTTTAGTTGTGTTCTTAGAATAACATGTCCACTCTTTTAGATGCAAGCATCTTTGTCTCTTACCCCATGTTCTGTTCCTGCCCCAGTGCCCTCCTTTCTCCTCCCCTCTAGGCTGAATAAAGCTGACCATAGGTTTTAAGAAACATGTTTTATTAATCTTTGGGCAAATCATATACTACCTCTTCTTTAACTTGTCTTTCCCTCAGTCAGTCAGTCTGTTTGGTGTGTGTCGGGTATGGTTGTGTGTGTGTTATGTGAGTAGAGGGGAGTATGTTCCATGGTGCCCATGTGGAGGTGAGAGGGTAGCTTTGGGGAATTAGTTCTCTCTTGTCACCATGGGTCTTCGGGCTTATGCGATGGGAACATTTACTCAGAGTATTGCTTTTTAAAGACCAAGTTTTACTATATAGCCTAGATTGACCTCCATCTTACTATATAATCCAGGTAGCCTTAACCTCCTGCCGACCTGTCTTTATTCTGTCAGATTTTTGAGTGCTGGGGTTAACAGGCACGTGCCACCATGCCTGCCTTGCTTTCATTCATTCATGTCTAAGATGGAGCCGCTAGATCACCTTATAAAGCTGTTATGAAGATGAAATATGGTAAAGTTTATTAGAAATTTAAGCTCTTTATTCAGACCATGCAATAGATGTCAGCTTTATACAAATGTATTACTACTCTTTCCTACATGAAATTATGTGCACTTGTCTTTATTTCTTTTGCCAATTAGAGATTAGAGTTACAGGCATGGCTTCCAAAGATGATCTTAAAATTTTGTGTGTGAGATCTAATTTATGGTTAAACTTTTTGGACAAGATTCTTTTAAGAATTAAGTAAATAAATGTTCACTTTAAAAGTCTTTCAAGTCTAATGATCATAGAGTTGTGGGTCATTTGAAGGAGAAGCTCATTGTAGCCTGTGTAGTTAATTATCATGATTGTAAACAAAAGATTCAGTATGGAACAGGATTCCAGTGAACTGTGAAAGTGAGAGTAGCTCCATTCTTGCTGCATCTTTTTCTCTGCTCTGGCAAGTTCATACTGACCTTGTCCAAAATCTGATGACCTCTCTATTTTACTGCTGTTTGGACATCCAGACCTGTGATGGCTGGCCCTGAGGGGGTTTCTGAAAGACCACAGAAGCACTGACCCATGTCAAGACTGGATTTTAAGTCTGCTCTACAGGTTCTCTGAAAAAGTTACATATGGGCTTCCTGGCCACAAAGCCCTACCGCCTGCATTTTTCTCCTTTTTAAATATTCATTTTACAGCCATTGTTTTTAATTTAATCAGTTTCTTATGGATGTTGTTTTCTAGACTAGTGAAAATTTTTATCTTTTATTAGAGTTAGTATCTTAAAAATCTTTTATGTTTTGATGTAAAAATTCCTGTTTATCTGTAGCTAAAATGCAAGTAATTGTTCATGTGGTTAATAAAAAGACCAAAGAAATAAAATAATAACATTTTAACCCTTATTGTATAAAGATTGCTTTCTGCTGTGAATTCTATATATTTTATCTTTAAAAAAATTGTCTTAGGCTGTTGATTTTATAGCATGCAATCTCCATTTATATCTTGTTGGTTCTCAATTATTACTTGCTTACCTGAATTTAAGAGTTTCTGAGGTTTTGAGGTGTATCCTGAAGGAAAGCCTGTTTGGTATGTTCATTAAGATGCTGTGTATGTTCTCCTGGTCATGATCTCTTTTAACAGGAAGTGGGAGACTGAACAAAGAGAAAGACAATTACATACATATTTTTGTTGTTGTTGTTCTGTGTAATAGGAAATAATCACACCATGTTGCATGTATCTAGTCCATATCCTATACTTTATGAAGTAACATTCCTTTCATATTTATACAGGAATTGATTCCTGAATTTTATTATCTCCCTGAGATGTTTGTCAACTTCAATAATTATAACCTTGGAGTGATGGATGATGGGACAGTGGTGTCTGATGTTGAACTTCCTCCTTGGGCTAAAACCTCAGAAGAGTTTGTTCGCATAAACAGATTGGTAAGATTGTCGTCATCTGCTATGTCCTGTTTTGATGTGAAATATTAACCCTTGCCTTCCTGTAGACACTGTGGTTGATAGGAACTGCTAAAATAACCCCGTGGTACACTAGCTGTGGTACACCTCAAAAATTGTGTTGAATTCTACGTATAATGCTTTGTTTCATTCATTATTTAAGCTGCTTTATATATGTTCCTGATAATTTAAAATTATAAACAAGTGCTGTTAGAGGCCCTAGAGTCATTTGTGTTTTTAAGCATGAGCCTTTCTTGATGCGGAAGGATCATTTTGTGTTTTGGTCTAGCACATTTTAGTACTAAATAACATCTTTAAGTTGCATTTTATATATACATAATTTAAAAGAAAAATTTTGCACTATATATTTTGAGTATGAAAACTTAAAAACCGTATTTACTGAACTTAAAAGCAGCATTTTAGTATCAGGTTCTGCAGTCTCGCCGTTGCATGTCTTGTGACAAAGTAGGTACATACTTTTTTTGCCTTTGAAGTTTTATAAAAGTTTGCAATGAAGGAGCATTCTCAGTATTTAAGTGTGTTGTCTTTGACATTCTCCATGTTAAAAATGCAATTTTGGGTTATAGAGATTGCTTAGCAATCAAGAACTTTTATTGCAGAATATTGAAATTTGGTTCCCAACACCCATGCGATGGTTCACAAGCATCTGTAACTCCAGATCTAGGTGTCCAATGCTTTCCTCTGACTTCCTGGGGCACCAGGCATACATGTGGTGCACATATATACATACAGGCAAATCAATCATATCAATAAAATAAGTAAATCTAAAAAAGATTTTAAAGTATAATTTTAATTAACTAGTGGTTTTGGTGATTAAGCAAAAAATTAATATATTTGGATTTTCCTGGTAACATTCCTTACCAATAATTGTATTTTAATTTTATCTTCCAGATCCTAATTCTAGTCCTATTCTTACTGTCATGTCATATTTTACACATAATAAACATACTGCAGAGCAATGGAAAGATAGTCTCAGAGTTAGAACAAACTTTCCAGTCATGAGTCAGTCACACTACACTGTCAATCATGGGATCCTAGACAAGCTAGTATTCCTGAATCCTGTTTTGTTTTTAATTTGTAATTTCAAATTTTTAGTATAAAATTTCATTTTTTGTATGCAGTATACCTCGGTTATTCTCTGGAGTTTGTATGCTGTTTTTGGAGCATAGTTAGTAGTAGTCATAATATATGTTATTAGTTACTATAATATTATTGTGATACGTAAAGCATTTTACTCATATCCCAAGCACTTTTCAGATTCTCGCTGTTAATTTGACTAGTATGAGAGTCCAAGACAAAGCTTAGCCGTGAAGGAAGCTAAAGGAACTGCCAGCCTTTAAGTATGGCTGTGCCTGTGTATTCTCAGGGGCACACAGTGTTGAGGTACATTTGTACTATGACTCCTTTTTATCCTCGTGTTTGTTCTTAGATTCATTGAGCTATAATTTACATCCTATATAAGTCAACTTTTTAAAAATTATACCCTTTAGTGAGCCTCAGTAAATTTATAGAGTATAATTTTACTACAATCCAGCTTCAAAATGTCCTTATAACCTCAGAAAGTTTCTTTGGGCCACTCTACACTCAGTCTGAAACCACACTGCTGTCCCCAGACTGCCATGCGTTGTACCCCTACGTAGTTTTGTTTTTATAGAAATATAAGTTAATGGCATCATACAGTATGTTGCCTTGTGCCTGGGTTCTATCACTTTGGAAGATTTCCTTTTAGATCCATCCATATTGCTGCTCATAGCAGTAATTAATTGCTTTGTATTGCTATTGAATATTATTGGCTAATGTATAGATATATAGATTAGGTATTTTAGCAATTAATTTGCATTGGTAGGTGTTTTTTTTCAGTTTGGGACTATAATGAATGTTTGTGTATATGGGTTAGTGTGAACATCTGTTATTTTGTTTGAGGAGATTTCTGGGAATGGAGTTTTGCTGGGAGTATGTTATCTATATGGTCTTGTTTGTATTCCTACCAATGTTTGAAATTTGGGGTTTTCTCTGTCCTTCACAAGGCTTGTTATTGTCACTATTAGGCACTTCAGATATTCTAGTAGGTACCTGTTGTAACCTTTATGACTAATAATGTTTACCATTTCTCTCATAGTCTTTGTTGGTACTCAAATGTTCTTTGGTGAACTGTCTTATGACTTTGATACAAATCTTTACACTTAATGGTCCAAATTAGGTTATAGTCTCAAACAAAGCTAAATAAAAATTCACTATAAATCAAATGCAAACCTAGCATAGAGATGAATATCTGTCTCTTAATATAATTCATAATTGCAGAAATTATTTGATTTTATTCTTGTGTCTTTATGAAAGAATTTAATAATTTGCTCATTCTAAAATAAGCTGTGTACATGTGTGGTGAACTAAGCTCTCTGCAGTGCGGGGCATGTTGGTGCACTTTTCTCTGCAGTGTGGTGCATGTTGGTGCACTTTGCAATTTCTTCCAACTTTCTATCGGTGACTAAATTGCTATTGGTGTTTTACGTAGCTGTTAGCATGTTATCACATAAGGTTTGAGTCCATCCTTTTTGGGTTTACCTCTTCAAGTTCACAGATTTGTATGCAATGATTTTAGCTCATGAAATGCATACTACTTTGATCTGTGACCTTTTTGTGGTGCTAATCGGGTTCCTGATATCATTATACCTTCCTCATTAATCATATTTCCTGCAGCCCGTCAGGCAGCCAGACAGCACAAGTCCCTGTTTCCAGCCCTCTGTTGGCAGGTTTCTGCTTTTCCAGATTATTACAGATGATACTTTGGCTTCTCATAGCCAGAGTCACATCAAGCTGTGTATTACAATTAAAGTCAGATGGTCCTCAGGTTGAACAGGGATATAGTGTTGCAGCTGTCTCTCTGTGGAACAAGCGGCACTGAGAACAGATGATCTATAGGGCAGTGGATAAGAAAAGATTCTACGTCACCCGGTTGGTAGCTGAGGATCACAGAATTAATTAACTGACATACTTAATTTAAGATATCAAACATTTCTTTCTTAAAATATCTGGCTCCTCAAATAGTCAAGGAGATTGGATATTTTTAGTATCACAGAATTTTGTTGGTGGGTCAGTACTGTCATAGTTTCTGCTTGTATCACCTGACTGTAACTGCTGTCTTAGCATTTTCCCTCCGTGCTCTATGTAAGCAATGAAAGTCTAAATGTGGGATTGGTAGGCTGACTGCCTAAGTGATGCCCCATTACAAAAGACAATGTTTTCCTGATTTAAGAAGGAAAAGCCACCCAAATTTAATCTTTTAGATAAGTTATAATCTCTTTGTTCTGAACATATGGAATCCAGTAAAATCAAAACAATCTCCATCACATCCCTGAGACTGATCTGTTTTACCTGTATTTGGGAAGAATAATTATTCCAAATGCTGCTTAGAAATAAATGCAAATAATATAAAATGTGTGGTTTTAGGATGCTCAGTGCTTATCAGTCGTGGACATATATTACATTGCCTCCTATCTTGTCTAAGTTGAATAAGACAAAAAAACATGAATACTCAGAGCACTGATGAAAATATTTTTCATCAGTTTCAGCATGAATCGTTTTGTTTAGCTTCTGGATATAGACTGTATTTGCACTCTAAGGACAGTGACCAATGTATTTATCATTTGTTTGCATACCTATCTATAGATCAGCACTGTTGCACCAGTAAGCCAAAAGTATCCCAGTTTTTGTAGAGGTTACTTCCTCTTTGATAGTTTAGCCTGTTTCGTATTTCCAGGCTTCCGAGTAGCAGGTGTATAACACAGGCCTGTAGTGATATTGTGTTTTTAATCTAACAAATAAAGATTACTTGAAGATCAGAGTACAGAGATAGCCAATAGTTAGCCATAGAGGCCAGGCAGTGGTGCCACACACCTTTAATACCAGACAGATCCCTATGAGTTCAAGGCCACCGCTGTGCTAAGCAGATTCATCCAGCCTAAAAGAGAAACAGAGCTAGGTGGCGGTGGTTTACACCTTTAATCCCAGTATTTAGGAGTCACATGTCTTTAATCCCAGCACTAGGGAGACAGAGACAGGAATGATATGGCTAGGCAGGAAGAGGAATATAAGGGAGAGGAGACAGGAGCTCAGATGCAGTCTAAGGATTCGTAGAGACAGGATTGCTCCTTTGGTCTGAGCATTGGTAGAGGTAGGAACTCTCTAGTGACTGGCACTATGCTTCTCTGATCTTAACCCCTGATAGCTGACTCTAGGCTTCTATTATTAAGAACAATTAGAATTTGTGCCACATAGTCCACATACATGGTGCTGATGCAGTGTCTCTAGGTGACCAGAATCACATTTGTGTATCTTTTATATCTTTTGTTTTCTCTACTGCTTCCCAACAGTCACGTGGCAATCAACTTATTTGCGAAGTTAAGGAAAATAAATGTTTTAGTACTTCTCCAACATCATCCAAGGATGTACAAGCAAATTGAAAGGGTTATTATTTTTTCATGGCTGTTTTTGACAGAAAATAGAAATCATAGATTTTGCTTCTCCTTGTAGGGTTTTCCTTTCTCTATCTATTGCTATAAGTTAAATTCATTTAACTTAAGCTACCAGAGATACTTCATTTCTGAGTAAATTAGATCAGTCTTTGAGAACGTCTCTCTTAAACAGGAAATATAAAGTTTTCAAGTCATGGCTGAAGTGGTGAGACCAAGAATCACATGGTCCTGATGAGAGCTATAAGGAAATAGCATTAAAAAAAAAAAACTCTTGTAGACAGTTTTTTTTTACAGTCAAATGTCATGAACTAACATTTTTTCATATTGTTTGTTTTCTAATTGCCTTTTCATTATTTACCACATTGATAATTATGTGGACAAGAATATAAACAGCTGTGGTGGCTGTAGTTCTAATAATAATTTTCAGCCACAGATCCTCCATCTTAGAAAGCAGAGATACATGCATATGAAGTTGGAAAAATAATTTAAATTCCTTTAGTTTGTTTTGGGTCCTGTTATATAATTGCTGTGGAAGGTTCAATTTTTAAAAATGACTCTACAGAAATAAGCAAACTGTCATATAATTTGCTATAAAATATTTAGTTTATCAAAGTAGGACTCCAGAACTGGCTAGATGGCTCACAGATAAAATTATGTTCCATGCAAACCTGAGGTCTGGGACCCTGAAACCTGGGATGACAGGATAGGATGACTCTCAAAAAATGTTCTCTAAGCTCTAAAGAGTGCTGTGGCATGCATGTACTTACACACACACACACACACACACACACACACACACATGCGTATGCACACACACACATCAACAATACATTTTTAAAGTAGACATACCATGCAATACTTTCTTAACTCTTTCCAAATTTGTTTATGATCTTGATGAAAAGCCAATCTAAGCAACAAAAGATTGGGTTGGTTCCTAAGTGGAGAGGGATTATTGTTATTACGGTGCGTACTCTGTTTCTTGTGTGTACTTGGGGTAGAGGAAGAAAAATTCTTACTACTTAGCTCTCATAGTCCTGCCTCTGACTCCTGTAGTGCAAGGATTGTGGGCTTGCAGCGTCATGACTGGTCGACCACAATATACTGACTTTGAAAAGCGGCAGGTCATTGTGCCTCAAACCTTAGGGGCAGCACCACATTTCAAAGAGAGTAAATCAACTAGATACCCATTTATTTTAAAATTATAATTAAATTTAATATTTAAAATTAAAATTTAAAAAATAAAAGTAATTAGAGAACCATAGGAGAAATAGACTGGCTGGAAGAGAGAATAGGAAGCCAGGAAACAGACCAGGACATAAAGAAAGTCTATCTTTGTATTTCATATCTGTGGGCAAAAGGAAGGACTTTTCATTTATGGGGCCAAGATAGTTCATTAGTTACCCAGGGCTTCGATAAAGTAGCTCCTGAACTGAGTGGAAACAGCAGAAACAGGTATTGTGGTTCTGGAGACTGAAAGACATAGTCAAGGCCTTTGATGGTTGTGAGGGAGTTTTCTACCCAGACCTCTCTTGGTTTTTACATGACTGTATTCTCTGTGCTTCTCTTATGGGCTCCTCTTTGTGTGCATGTTTCTGCCCTGAAGCTCTCCCTTCCATAAGCACATCCTCAGATCTGGACCCACATTGCTGCGCTATGACATTTCCTCACTTACTACCCTGTTTTCACTAAGGCCATGATTATGAGATGCTGTGAGATTTAGACTTCAGCATGTGAATTTTGAGAAGACACAGTTCAACCTGTAAGAGATAGATGAGCAAAAATATAGTTGCAAACTAATCATATGCTATGAAGTAAAAGCATATTAAAGGTTAAAATACATAGCTGAACCCGTAAACTTAGGAGATTAAATAAAGAATTTTGTGATCCAAAAGAGCAAAGGGTTTTTCAGGAAACTTTAAAATGTGAATATTGTATGAGTAATATGTTCCTTCTCTACTTAGTGACACACTGCGAGAATTCACATGATTTCTTCTTTAAACATTTGATAGAAATTATGGCAGTTGCTATCTGCGTGTGAACATGTGAAGACTTTAACTCTCTACCACTTCTCTTGTTACTATAGTTTTGTTCAAATTTTCTATTTTTTTGTGAGTTAGTGGTCTGTGTCTTTCTGGGAATTTGTCTAATTTATGGGTTAGCATTTTTATAACACAGTGTTCCCTTGTCATGCTGTCTCTAAGGTTCCTGTGGTAACACTTTCATCCTGCTCTTTGGTAACTCGGGCCATCTTTTTTTCTTACCTGTGTTTGCCAACACTTGTTAATTTGTAAACTCCTCCAAGCCTCACTTTCTATTACACATCTTAGAACATTTTCTGATATTTTGTGTAAACTTTCCTCTGTTTTCATTGTTTTTTCAAAGGTATGTGTTACTAAATTTTCAAATATTTTTGATTTTTCTTCTTTTTATCTGTATTTTCAACTTTGTTGCAGATGGAGAGCAGACTTTTATTTAACACATGAGTTTTTATGGGTTGTTTTTATTATATACTTGAGAAAAATAAATATTCTACTATTTTCATGATATTCTATAGTGGTCAGTTAATCAAATTGGTTTATTGTCTCCATGTCTTATATATCTTTGTGATTACCTAATTTTGTCAATTTTTCTCAACAAGATATTGAAGTCTCTTTAAGTATTGGCTGGCTGTCAGATTTTACCTTTTATAGTATTGGGTTCTGCTGTTATTAATTCCTTCTGGCTGCTGGGATAAACCGCTACAAGCATTTAGTACTTTATAACAGCAGAAACTAACTTACTTGTTTCTGTTCTAGAGGCCAAAAGTCTAAAATCAGCATCAGATTCCTTCTAGAAGACACATGTTTCTGTGTTCATGCCGTCTTCTCTTCTCTAGATAAGGCCCACTCCATGCACCCTCTCGTGACACACACACATGGATATCGTTATTATATTTAGAGCCCTGATTATACTCTGGTGTACCAGGACAATTTTCCTATCTCAGAATACTCAATTTAATGGCTTTGCAAAGTCATTTCTTTGTTTACATGTTTCAGGGATTGGAACTGGTAGCTTTGTGTGTGTGGGTGTGTGTTTCCAGTTCTTAGAGTGCTCATTGTCATTATGTCTTATTGGTAAATCCAAATTATTCTGTTACCTGATTGCATGACTGTGTGTTTGTTTGTTTTGAATCAGGTCTCACTCCTGACAGGCCTGGAACTCACTATGTAGACCAGGCTAACCTTAAACTCATACGATCTGCCTATCCTTTCCTCTTGAGTGCTGGAATTAAATGTGCGCTCACCAATTCTAGTTCCTAGGCATTTCCATGTTGTAGGCTGATGTTAGTAGGTCACCTCTACTTCTTTAATGACCACTGTCTGCATTCCCCAGTTTTAACTTGCCACAATTTAGGCTTTAATTCTAAAATGTGGTGTTTAGAAAGATAGATAGATAGATAGATAGATAGATAGATAGATAGATAGATAGA
>LOEQ01000733.1:183496-265424 GCA_001685075.1 Bramus lutescens | reverse complement strand
AATGAATGAATGAATGAATGAATGAATGAATGAATGAATATTTTAAAAATAAAAGAAAATGCAGCTTTACCCGTGCTCTGGAGACACCAGCATTCTCAGTAGGGAGTAATTCAGAGAGTTGGATTCTGACCAATATTTGACCATTTTGTGTTTGTATGTTTCCTAATGATCGGTTTGTGTTTTTATACTTTGCTTTACATGTGCATGATATTTATCTTCCATGTCCAAAAGGCCTAAAAGTTCTTTCAGTCAAGATAGACTTAAAATTCTACACAAGAACCTTTTATTATTTGCAGCTCTTTTCACTTCTTAGCAATACATAAAATAAAGGTCTTCAGTCTACAAACAGTATAGCTATGTTATTATGTTATGTTTATATGTACATAGAATCTCAGCCAAGATCACCAAACTCCTAGAGTTGCCATTGCAGTTTCTAAATACTTTGTACACAGTACCTTTACCTAGGAGAAGGTACATGGATGTGTTCCTTTTCTATGCTCTCAGCTAAAGTGTAGCGGGACAGTTACTACTGGCTATCTTAGTAATTACGAAGTCTGAAAGATATATAGATTTTTTAAAGATTTGTTTTTAATTATGAGTATGTGTGTGGGTCTATGTGTAGATATGTGCACATGATTGCAGATGCGCATCTGAGCCCACCGGAACTAGAGTTTGCAGGTGTTTGTGAGCTACCCAGTATGGGTGCTGGGAATTGAACTTAAATCCTTTACCACTGAGCCATCTCTCCAGCCCCAGATATATACATTTTTATCTAGTGTATTTGATGGCACTTTTAAAATCCTACTACCAGTTGAGAAGTGAAGATTTAAATTTAATTATTTGACAATAAAAAGGATACCACTTCGTATGTGGTCCTCTGGTGACATCAGTCTCTTATTTCAGTACCTACCTTTGGGTCTGTTATTCAGTAAGTCTTCAAACATACACCATCAACCTAGAGATACTGAGTGTGAGAACTAGTGTTTAAATGATCTGACTTAAGGTTCAATTATTTAAAATAATAAATACAGAACTGGATTTCAGCTTTTAGCTTCTGAGTCCCCAGGCCTTTCTTTCTACAGTCCACATACCACTAGATATTTGAACATTTAAGAAAGTTTATTCTGTTCTCAGGCTGTGTGCCAGAGAAACTGAATATGGTATACAGAGACATCCACCCTGTTAACACAAGCGGGAGGAAGAAGACACTTAGATAATGCAGTAATGTTTCTGCAAGTGTACATAAGAAGCTCTTTTTAGAATATGTTTTTTCTAAATTGCTTGACATCAGCCATGTGTAAGTTAAACAGGATTTAGTTCTCAGTATTTTCCTCCTCTAGAGCTGTCTTTCCAGGAAGGATGATTAGGTGAAATATAAACATGAAGAAGAAAAGTAGACTGCTTTCCAAACATTTTAGTGATTTGTTTCTTTAATAAAGAACTAATCATTGTTACCTTTATTAAAGATAAAGTGTCTCCCAAGATTGTTATATGATTAAAAGTGAATTTTTGAGTATTATTTTATATTGAGAGAGTGCAAATGCTCCAGCAATGACTCTAACAGGTTCTTACTGAAATGTGACTCTCTACATAACTGTAAGCCTGTCCCCTGTCTGTACTTACAAAAATGATGCTATGATACCATGTAGTAAATTCAAGCCACTGCTTTTACCTTTAAACAAAATAATAAGAGTTTAATGGACAAATTGGTTTTACTATATAATTTTTTTCACTTTTAAAGAATATCTGAGCTTTGTATTTTGTGTGTTTAAATAATGCTACTGATGAGGACATTGTCTAAAACTCTGATTATAAGCAGTGGCTTCTCTAAAGTTGTTATGACTTTAGGAGCAGTAGCCCTTCTCCATTTGCCACAGCAGCAAGAACACTGAAACCTACAACTTGGCCCCTTGGGAAAATGAGGGTTAACCTCCCAAGTCCTTAGTAGCTCAGTTTGAAGGATCCTCTTGTTAATGAACTTTTTAAACTAGTACACAGTGGCCTTTAAAACTAATTCACTATTTCTTAGTTGTTGAGTTTTTATTATTGATATTTCTGAAATTACAGAAAATAATAAAGGAGGTTTTATTGATCATGTTAAATATGCTTTGTTGACTTTGTTAGTATTAAACTCACCATCAACATTTATGAAGGGAATATCTTTCACAGAATGAACGAATTAGCTAAAACACTGGGATAGACAGATACCCTTCCTGCTTTTTATTGGAATGCCTTAGGTATAAGCAAATTACTTCATTTTGATTCTAGATGCTGAGCTCCTAATAGCTTTCAAATTTATACAGTTTTTGTTTAGCTGTCAAAACATTTAATTATATCATGCCCAAAGGTGTAAAGCTGTCAAATAAATCCGAGTGTAGGCATCAACATTTGCTAGGTTATTGTGCTACTACACTGTCGTTACAGGATGGCTGGTGAACCTGTTTGGGGGAGGGGTACGTGGAAAGACATTAACTCAGCAGGTACAGAACAACATTGGCCTGATGAATTGATGATTACTTGTAAAACAGCAGGTAGTAATGCCCCAAGTCTTTGTAATTCCTCTCCCTCTCCCTCTCTCTGACTCTGTCTGTCTCTCTCTCCCTCTCTCTCTCCCTCTCTCTGACTCTGTCTCTCCCTCTCTCTCTCTTCTCTCTCTCTCCCTCTCTCTCCCCCCTCTCCCTCCCTCTCTCTCCCCCTCTCTCTGACTCTGACTCTGTCTCTGTCTCTCTCCCTCCCTCTCTCTCTCCCTCTCTCCCTCTCTCTCTTTCTCTCCCTCCCTCTCTTCCTCTCTCTCTCCCTCACTCTCTCTCCCCCTGTCTCCCTCCCTCTCTCTCCCCCCTCTCCCTCCCTCTCTCTCTTCCTCTCTCTGACTCTGTCTCTCTCTCTCCCTCTCTCTCTCCCTCTCTCTGACTCTGTCTCTCTCTCCCTCTCTCTCTCCCCCCTCTCCCTCCCTCTCTCTCCCACTCTCTCTCCCTCTCTCTGACTCTGACTCTGTCTCTCTCTCCCCCTCTCTCTCCCCCCTCTCTCTCCCCCTCTCCCCCTCTCTCTCACACACACACACACCCATCACCCTCTCTCCCAGTAAAATAAAGCCAACAAGAAAGAGTGGTAAATTCTTTGGGTCAGTTTGTACTGTAAGGAAACTAACTTTCTATAAAAAATAGTATCATTTCTCTACTTACTTCTGCCTTATTTCTTTGTACTAAACATGAACAGTCATGCCTCACCTTCTCCTTATACCCTCTTTGCCATGGGAAGAATTATTCCAATAGCACTTGGAAAGTATTGTAGCCAATCAACAACTAATTACTATCAGTTGTGAGTTTTCTATGTAAAACATTTTTAAAGGAAAAAAAACGTTTTATTTTAGTTCAGTAACTAACTGTCCCATCAGTTTTAAAAAGTTAGTTTTATGACATCATTTGAAGATAGAGTGTTAGTTCGAATGAGAACGAGTACTTCTCAAATGCAAAATTCTCGAAGAGGTAAGGGAGTAAAGTAAATTAGTTCTACTTTGAAGCTTTTATTTTCTTCCTTTTTCAAAATGAATGGGAAGGCCCTTGAGAGGCCCTTGAATGAAAGCTGCTTTTCATTAGTGCTACCAAATACCTACTTGAAAGAGTGGAGTTCTGACTGAACACCACACAAGAGAAAAGGAAAGCTTCCTTTTCTCCTGCAGGACCATCAGCTAAATAGCTCTTGGCTTCTCGTTTCCAATCAGGTGGTTTCACATCAGAGTTAATTACTCCAGTCATTTATTCTAATCACCCTCCTCTTATGGCTAGCTGCATTCTGTCATGGGGTGGCATCTTTTGAAGCCAGTTAAGTTTGAAAACCACTGCAGGGTACTTGAGGCTCATTAGTGAGGCCTATCCATGCCTGGCTTTGGATTTGCTCCCTGATTAACTCTGCTTGTCTCCTGGCTTTGCTTCCCCTCCCTCCATTCCCCTACCCCTGCTCCTCTGTCCCTTCTCAAACAGGAATGTTTCAATTAACTCTTAACATGCTGCCTGTCTTTTCACCCACATGTTTAGGAAAAATGGAAATGCTGTTATCGCTACTCAGACCCATGCTGGATGGTGACATTATAGCAGTATATTTTGAATGTGGTCACACTGCCTGTAGAGAACCCACCGAGAAGAGTTATGGTTTTGAACAACAGGAGAAAGATGGTACTTTACAGAATAAACACATTTAATTTCTTGATCCAGTTCTCCTAACCCATTAGTGATTCCAGCCCTGATTTGAAGCACTGTGTATATTTTCCCAGGGGACCTGGGGTTGTGAGAAAAGCTGTAAGACTCAAATCAGAATTGCTCATTTTTAATTTAAAAGCTATTGTCAGGTGTAACAGTTCAATTTAAAAGCAGTTATCAGATCACATTTAAGAGATACTAGAATCAGAAAACAAAATGTTACATCACTTTTTAAAATGAAAGAAAAACATAATTCTGTTGAACAGTCTGTTTGTTGTAGTTATATAAAAATATTTAAAACATTGTCTGAAAATTAAGAACTACATATGTCTGGTGGGTAAATGAATTTTACCAAAATTGGAAGAGACACGTTTGTTTGTTTGTTTGTTTGTTCTATTGTTTCCACACAGCAGTTTGATTTGAAGTGATTTGTGTCTAGACAAAATGTAAAACTTTAAATACATGAATCACAGTTTTGTAAGTCACTAGTGACTGTAGATATCCACTGATAAGCAGGCTGGACTCTTTTCTTAATTCTCTTCTCCCCAGCAGCTGTTTTGTTACTGAATCGCTGGTTTACCAAGAGCCTTTAGGATTACCAGCTGACAGACATTATGGGTATTGTCTGCCTTGATCTGAAGACTGCTGATTAGTATACAATAAAGATAATGAAAAAGGCTAGAGTATAAATTCTTACTCCATTCAATAAATATTTATCAAATGTCTACAGTATGCTCAGTTCCAGAGAAGCAGATACAGATAGTCATGCCTTGTGGAATCCACATTCTAGCAAGGAAGACAGAAATGTAAACTGTAATACAAGATGAAAGTATTAGTTTAAAAAAGTTATGTGTCAGTGCAAAAGCCTATTTGAAAGAACAAAACCTGTAAATAGAGGCTTCCTATTGATGTAGTACATTTTGCTTATTATATATTCAGCAATACTCATTGCTTAGCATTTCTAAATCATATGTAAAATAATTAAATTGTAATTTCTTAGTATCAAATCATTTTTTAGTTTTAAATTTTTTAGAATGAGCTTTGGCCTTTACCATTCTGCATCAAAATAAAAATTATTCAGAAGAATGTGGAGTAGTTAATGGCCTTACTTTAGGACTCAGACAGTTGGGGTTCAGGTTTCAACTCTGACATTTACTGGCTGTGTGACATCAGGGATTTTACTGAAGCATTCTTAGCTTCATTTGTAAAACAGCTTTTAAAAATGTAGGGCTTATCTCTTAGGATTACTGTAATAATTAACTGAAGTAATCAATCTAAAACATCTCACGTGAAGCAGGGCACATCCTAAGCCCCCACTCTTGTTGCTGTTGCTGTTCTGCTGTTCTTTGGTTGATCAGTGCATCCTCCCCCGGCCCCCAGGAACTCTTGCTACACACGCATTTCCTTCCGTAATATATACAGATTTCTAGAACCTTTGTCAGGTGTCATGATGCTGTTTGCATCCCTCTTTTGGGGTTCATGAAGAGAAAGTGAAACCTTTAATGACACTTCAGTGTTGACTTCACTCTCCCTTTTCTCCATGGAGCCATCCTATCTCAGTCTAATTATGTGATTAACAAACTGCAGAATCGTGGTTGCTGTGGCCAGTAAGGACAGAAATTCACATACTAAAACTCTGCCAGGCTTGAACCTATCAACTGGATAGAGTTCTGTCCTCATTTTCTAACTGCTTATACAATGTTTAGCCCCTCCAGACAGTTATTGAGCTGTACTAAACCAGAAGACTGCTTAAACTCAGTAGGCAAGTGTTAAGACCCTTCTGGATAATTAGATCTATGATCACAAAATTGCAAGACAATGACACCTGCCCTTTGGGGCTGCTGTTTTAAGGAGGAGACAGACAGAGCAGTAATTAATTAGGGAACTAGGTTAAGTGACACAGTCATTTTTTTCCAGTACTTTTAAAATACCTATTACATGCAAGTAATAGAAAAGTGAGAATAATACTATATAGTATCTGCTTTGAAGGGAATTTGTTGTTTAGTGAGGCAGATAGACAATAAATAAGCTAAAATACATATATAATTTGTGATAATACATATGTAACCAGTAATAAGTGTGGTATTTATATTTTATGCTATAAATGAGAGGCAGGGCTACCATGAAAGTGTGTGTGTGTCTGTCTGTCTGTCTGTCTATAATAAGACCCAAAGAGGAAATGTTCTGTTTCTTAGTAAGGTTAGGAAAGACTATTAAGGACAAGCCTACATTTGGTCTTCATCTTTAAGGATGAGTATAGCCAGGCATGGTGGCTTATACCTTTAATCCCAACACTCAGGAAGCAGAGGCACGCAGATCTCTGTGAGTTGGAGACCAGCTTGATCTGTCTACATAGTGAATTCCAGGACAGCCAAAGCTACATTGTGAGATCCTGTCTCAAAAAAGGTTGAGTATGGAGGGCTAGGTAAAGCTCAGTTATAGCATATATGCTTAGCATGTCCTTAGTGCATCCTACACACGCACAAACACATATACACACCTCTTTACCCCTCCCACACACAACTCACAAAGACTGTATAGGGGTTTTCTAGGAATGGAACCAGAACATGGAAATGGGCAGTTAAAATACAAGACGCAGAATGGGCAAAGTCATGCAACGTGTAGCTAAAGTTAATTCTGATGGTAGAATGCAGTACTGTGAATTACGTGGAGGATTTGAAAAGCGTGTGAACATTTTACTTCTATAAACAAGTGGTACTCAAAGGTGGTTTCTGGACCAGCAGCATTTATATAATCTGAGAACTTGTAACAAAGGCAAATTCTTGACCTCCATCCTGATGTGCCATAACAGAAACTCTGAGTGGAAGTCTGGGAATTTGGGCTTTAATGTGATCCTTAGCTGATCAAGTTAAAGTTGGAAATCAACTGCTTTAGAGGTAGGAGAGCCAGTGAAAACTTTAAGGAAAGTGGTGCCTGGGTCAGATTTCAGGCATAATGAGTAGGAGAGAATGAGTGGGGGAAATTACAGAGAAAGGGTATGGTTTGGCTATGTTTAGAATCATTGAGTCAAGAAATAGTGAAGCATGGATCCAAAGATAGTCACAAAGGGAAGGAGGGAGGGAGGAGTTTTGAAGATTGGAGGAGGCTTGTTTGGGCTGGGTAAGGCTCTGAGGGTAAGAGGAAGGGTGAGGATGACTACCATGTTTCCTACTTGACTGGGCGAGTGGAGAGCCTACTATGAGCTGACGAGAGAGGGTGCACATGTCAAAGGAGAAACTACCCATCCCTGCTACTGTGTTAGGTTGAATTACATGAATATACAAAACAAAACAAACAAACAAACAAAACATGAAGCAGTTCACAATTTGGATTTGAAACTCTAGAATGATTCCCAGTGGAGGTGGCTGGATCCTGTCCCTTCTTAGCTGGTTAGACAGAAGCAGAAGTCTGGGACTGAATCATGAAGAGAAGCAACACTGAAAATGTGGCAGAAGAGAAATCCTCCATGGCTAAAAGGCCAGGGGAATTGAATAGATTGTAGGGTCTATAGAGAGGATAGCAGAAAGAGTTTGTAGCAGAAAGGAGCTGAGGGAAAATGAGCCCCCTAGACCCATACAATAATCTTACAATAGCAAAAGCATCATCTTTGTTGTACTGAGAACAGGAAGCAAGAATTTAGCTAAGTCAAAGAGAAGGAAGCAGATATCAGAAATAACATTTATTTAATCCTTTCAAGACATTTATATTGTTGATTTCACGCCTTTGTATTCATGATTGTATACTATAATTAAAAATGGTTATTAAGTAGCATTCTGTTGATAATTCAGAGAGAATTGGATCCACAACTTACTGTACTTTAAAGAATTGTGTTGTAGGTTATAAGAACTATCTACTAGTAGTCAGAAGTTAATCTTCTATTAAATATGAGGTGCTTTACCGTAAGGTTGATGACACAGATTTATATGGCTAACTTTCAGCAAGGATTGTATCCTCAGTGCTGAGTTAGTTTATGGTCTGTGAGTGTCTAACTGTAGACAGCCAATATGGAAAAGTCCTAACCAGGGACCTTTAAGGATCATAAGTTGGCCAAGGGACCGGGGCTTGGTAGATTTTGCTTTTTGTCTCTATTTAAAGAGGATGAACAGAGTGCCATTTTTCATGTGTTGCCACTTTTCTCCTGAGATCTGTAAAGTGTGCAAGAACACATGCGGCAGAAAATTGTGCCTGCTCCACTCCTGAAGATGCTGGATGACGGCTGTCATGTCTCACGGTGTAGCCATTCTTTACGGTGCTGAGAACTGCAGTGACCTCAGAACCGCACTGAAAATCATTTAGTCTTCTAGGGACTTGGTGCTTTATAAGATTTACCTTGTGGCTATAGATAACATGGAATGTGGGTTGTTTATATTAATGTATATTATATACATAATAAGTATAAAACACAGATTCTTAGAATTAATATTAAATAATACTTTTATATTGGTTTTAATTAAGCATTATTAAAATTGATTCACCTGTGCCTACTAGAAGAATTCATATTATGTATTTGGTTTCCATACATCTTTATTTGACGATACTGCCATAAAGTTTTGGTGGTCATTTTGTTACCCACATTCTTACTGGCTAAGAAACTAGTGTGACATGGCATGGCTGTAGTTGTGTGTCTTGGAGGCATAGGAGAGAGAATTGTGAATTTGAGATTAACCTGGACTTCACAGTGAGACTCGAACTGTGATAATAATAATAAGGCAGGACTTGGAAATCCCTCTATTGAGTATGGACATAGTTTTATTTTAATATTGAAATAGTATATAAACTTCCCTAATTTCTTTTTTTAAATATTTATTTATTATGTATACAATATTCTGTGTGTTATGCCGCCTGCAGGCCCGAAGAGGGCACCAGACCTCATTACAGATGGTTGTGAGCCACCATGTGGTTGCTGGAAATTGAACTCAGGACCTTTGGAAGAGCAGGCAATGCTCTTAACCACTGAGCAATCTCTCCAGCCCCCAACTTTCTTAATTTTCAACCTTACATCTAAAATAAAGTCTTAGGATTAATTTTAAATCTGTAAAAGAAAATACAGAAGTATGAATATAGCTTGATAGTAAAGTGCCAATATTTATCTTAGCACTGAAAAAAGTCTAAAATATTAATATTAAATTCATAATTCAACTAGTCTACCAGAGGGATTTCTTTTGCTACAGTATAGTTGGAGTGCAAACCTGAAAGCCGGGTGTCTTAAAACACAATCTTCCCTCTCATTGACATTCAGTTGTAAGTAATAACTTCTATTTTACATCTCTCTGAACCCTATCCTTTCTTCTTCCCTGTTTGTTTGAGATGATCTCGCTTTTCATTTCATTTTTTTCTGTATGCTGGGGATTGAGCCCAGGGTATCCAGCTTACTAGTCAATCACCCTGCCACCAAGCTTTAACCTCACCTCCTGTGTTACTGGGGTTTTTTTTTATGTGCATGTGTGTGATCCTGAATGTATGTATGTTCACCTTGTGTGTGAAAGAGTCTGCAGAGATCAAAAGATGGCATCAGATCCCTTGGAATTGGAGTTACAGATGTGCCGAGCCCAGGTCCTCTGCAAGAAGAATAAGCGCTCTTCACTCACTGAGCCATTGCTTAGACCACTGTGCTGCTGTCATGAAGAAGGCTCTCAGTACCTCTCCTATGGACTGCCATTCGCTTGGAACTCACTCACTTTTCCCCTTTCCTTCCAGAGAACACCTCATCTCAGAGCCCAGCACAGTGTGCATTTGCTGGATGAAGAGATAAGAGAGATACATACTAGTGGTAATCAAGAGTTACAGAATGAAAGTCTTTCAGTCATACAGAAGTTCTGACCAAACTTAACAATACATTAAAAAAATTAAAGTTAAAGAATGTGTGTGTGTGTGTGTGTGTGTGTGTGTGTGTGTGTGTGTGTTCTTTATTGGCTTTTCTTGGAGCAAAAATTGAAAACTGTTCTATTCCTATTGTCAGGAATTTTCATTTGCCAGTACAAGTTTATGACAGTCAGCCAAGGGACTCCTTGGTGCCATGCAAACAGCTCCTTGTTTTTGTCTGGCATCCCTATGGGATTAAACTGCATCTGGCAAGTAGGGATTCTAGTCAAGCCATCTTCAAAGGCAGAAGACTGTTAATATTTATCGTATCTGTGCAGATAAGCAAATGCAGAGAGGTTTTTTATTTTGTTTTCCTTCTTTTTGTAACTTACCATAAAAGAAAACTTCCAGAAGTTTTTACACAAATGCAGTCTTAAATTGTGGTTAAAGAGGAAAAATACTTGATTTTCTATACCTAAGTAGCATTTTACCCACTGAGCCATCTCACCAGCCCTTAGTGAATACTTCAAATATTTCTATGTCTACAAGGAATAGCACATTGTGCTTGGCATTTGGAAGCTTTTGTATATCTGTGTGGGAAAGTTTAGCTAAAATTACACTCTGAGGAAATCTTAGACCTATCATCTAAATGTAGGCCACTGTCCCATGCAAGTGAAAGTGGACCTGCCTTTCATATAGGCTCACATCTTTCTCTTTATGCCCCTTTAATCTTTTAGAAATGATAAAAGTCCTATAACTCAGTTTACCTGTTTTTTAGATATGTGGTTCTGCACTTAACTGACGAAATGGCTACGTTCCAAGTACTTGTCATGAAATGTTCTCTAGAATCTACCATTCAAAGCCTCCCTATGAGAAATCAAGTTTATTTAGGATTGCCTGAAGAGTATGCAGCCTTTCCATTTGTCTGTACTTTAAATCTACTTGAGGGTTAAGTAAGCTCCTCTGTGAGTCACATACCTGGATTCCATCATAATTGCCAAGGGAGGAATTTCTTATCTCAGAAATAGAAATAATATATTTTCAGGCCATCTGGTTTGTTTTTAAGTTATGATCATTTTGACTCTTGTAATTGTTCAAGTTTCTCTCTGTGTTGCCTGCTAGAAAGCTTAGCACCAACTACAGGGCTCATCTCAGACAATTCTGAAATGTCACAACATGGTTTTACCTGTTACCTCCTGTTAAATTTCTCTGACCAGATACATATATATTGTATGAGTTGTTCTCTGAGTTCTTGTCTAAGCAACAGTACACAGAATGTAAATAATAGAATGAATAGGCTGGTACAGTTGCTCATCACCTATTCTTACTTAACTAGATATGAATACGAAAAATCTCTGTATTACTATATGTGTCGCACTACAGCTGCTTTAACGCTTCCTCTGTTCTGAATTCCTAGATGTTAGAGTAGGAACGACCCAAGATTGAAATGTTAATTAAATATTTTAATGTTCTATAGTTCTAAAGAAAATAGTTGGATGAAATGTCAGCATACAGAAGTATTTTAAACATTCAGAAAAAAATCATCTCTCTGAAAAGGAGGTAATTGTACAAGTTTGCCTAATCCTTTTGATCTTGGCACAAAGCAATACAGATTTCAGTTGAGATTAAAACTATGAATTTCAAAGGAAACATGGCCTTCAGTGTGCAAAATATATAACAGCTGGTTGACTAGCCCATTTAAAACTGCACAATAACAATTGTAGCAGAATGTTCTCCTGCCAGAAGATGCATAGGTGCTTGATGGTTTTATCAAGGTATGATACTATCTCACACTTCTCTTTAGTAATGACAAAAATGTGGAAGTGAACTCAAATCTCCCAGCAGTTCAAGGGCAGTGTAAGTGCAGCTCCACCAGTGATTTCTCTATCTGCTCCGCTTGCAGAACTTGAGCGTGGTAACTAAGATCCTTTTTTTTTTTAAACTGTCAAGTATAATTTTTATTCTTAGTATCTTACAGCTTTTTTCCTTTTAATCTTTAGTCCTCCTTTTCCCATTTTGCTTTCATGGTGTATTATCTTAAATGTCATATTTTCACACATATTTTCAAGCTCACAAAGTTAGACTTTTCTGTGTAAATAGTATTATAATTGCTTAACATTTTTGCATATTTATAGTAGGGAAAACATCCAGATTCCAAAGCAGTTTGATATGCTTTTAATCAATTGTTGAGAAATTAAGCTAATATTAGTTGATTTTAGTTGGCTAAATATTATAGTTTTAATTCTGTCTCACCTATAAAAATAATTGTTAAAAAATAACTTTTAAAAGGTGAAATTAATGCATTTTAAAAATAAGGATTGACAGGTGTTTGTCATTTTTAGCAAATCACATTTGGAAAACATACTTGTATTCTGAATTTTTATCTGTCCAATACGAGAAATAGTTCATTTTTTCTATGACTTTTATTGTTTGAAAGCATTAATATAATATAGTTACACATTTTTCTTTTACTGTCATTAGATCTGTTTCAAAGGTGTAAACTCCTAAAATTCACCAAAGTTAACCAGATTTTGCACAGATTCACAGCCAGCACCTCAGGAGTTAACATATCTATCTTATTAGAGCGACAGGAAATCTGGCAACTATTGCAGGAACTGGACCTGATGGTGCACACAAACAATTTGTCAGTCTTCTTAAAGTGAATAGCCTTCCGCAAAGTGGCTGCGTTTGCTTTGTTTGAACAGGCTAAACTTTTCCTTTTTGGACTTTAAATCTTAGACGTGAAATGTGATCCACATATTCAATCAAAATCATTTAATTCAAAGCATATTTTGATTGGAACAAAGCTGACATGGAAAGAAACTTTAGAATAAAAAAGTTGAAAGGACTTTATATCATATATTTAGCAGGAAAATTTGAAACAGTTCTAATTAGGCTGAAAAAACCAGCTTTCTTCAATGTAAATTACAAAGGTCGTATATCAATGTTAAGGAAACATTACCACTAGTGTTTGAAATCCAGCACATGCAAACATAACAGGACTGTTCCTTGTTCGTGTGTGTGTGTGTGTGTGTGTGTGTGTGTGTGTGTGTCTAGAGGCAGAAGGCTTTTTACATCTACTTCAAATAAAAACAGTTTATAAATCCAAGCTTATAATTTGATGTATCACCTTCTTTGAAACAATCACTACATAGACTCACTTACCTACATTGGACCTCTTAAAGTTTAAGTAAAATTTTAAGAAATTATTTTTCATTTTTTCATTAAAATGTGTGCTATGCATCTTATAATTAAGTATATAACAAGTTCGTACAATTAGTGAGTTTTATCTTTTTATTTGAAATTTGTAAGTGTGATATTTTGTATCATGGATTTGAATCAGGCCTCTTAGACAGCTGGGAATGGAAGTAGTAGCACAGGTGTAGAAACGTAAGCCTGGGACTCATGGGACTTGGGCCTTTTTCTGTTTTCTCTTTATTATGTTAGTTGTTGACATCCTGGTTCTGGGAATTGAACTTACTAGTATATCCATTTCTATTTGTAGATGATATTTGATCATTTTATTTGATGTTCATAAAGTTACATCTATGATAGCACTGAGTAGGAATATCATATTGATCATGTTGATATTGACACAGATTAGGGATTTACAGGCATGGAAACCAGAGGTAACCACAGCTCCTTTGTCATTAACAAGTATCTAGGATTTCTTTTGTTAATTAAAATTGACTTTCTTTTATTTAACCTTATTTTCATGTTAATAAAACTTGAATTTTATAGGAGAGTGCTATAGTATTTCTAAAGCCTTTATTAATTAATAGAATTAGTGCTAAATATCATTATTATTATTTTCAAATAGCTTAATATCTTGGAAAAAAGTAAACTTTCTATATGTTAGCAAATTATTTGACCTCACTCTACCAAAGGAGAATGATATTATTTAACATTTTATATCAATAAATAATTCATTTCCTTAATGAGTTGGTTTCATGGAAACAGATTATGTTCTTTCTGTAAGATTTATTGTTGGACACATTCATATTTACTATAATTATTTCCTACACAATCATTTATGAACAATTTATTTTTATTTTTATGATATATTAAAATTTTGATTTACTGAGATTATGTAAAAGAGCCAAGCAAGTGAAAGTTCCTAATAAGTGTTTATATTTGACACCTACATTCTGTACCTTTTAGCATCTCACAATTTGTTTGTCTCTGCCTAATAGACCCCATTAAGAAAACAGATATCAACCCCCAGACACTCTGTCAAGACTAATATGAGTCCCCCTGGATTGGAGTGACAGTTTGTGCAAAGTTTCATGTGGTAGTCTTTACATAATCTTATGTGATCCTTAACAATTGGATGCTAGTCACTGCTTTATTTTATAACTCAAGATGAGTTGAATATTATTATAGCCTATTGGATATTTTCTTGGATTTTCGTTTTTACAAATGTTATTCAGAGCACACATTGGATATAAATGATGTATTCAGCCTGCTAGGGGAGTGCTTACAATTGATTTGTTGGGTTGAAAACAGCATGAAAAAAAATGTTACTATCCCCTAGCTGAAAACCTTCTTTAACTCCAGCCTTAATGAAGACTGTCTTAAAGGCTTTAAAAAAACTCCAAATGACATGTATACATGGTGTGTGTGCATGTGTGTGTGTGTGTGTGAACGCGCACTCGTGCATGCACGTGCATACACAAATACACTCACTCTGAAAATATGGGTCCACATTAATTTTATATAATGTAGTTTTTAAAACTGTATATGAAAGGTATATTTTGAAGAATTTTTAATAGGGAGTTTGTCCTTTATGCTCTTGAATCTCAAAGTTATAAGATACATATCCAAACGATTCCTCTTTGAATTATTTTCTTTGTCTTTATTGGCCTTCTGCTTATCCTCTCTTCTTCCTTCAAATGTGTATTCTGTACACTTGTTTATCTGTGCACACTCTAGGTCAGGCAACTGTCCTTCAGTGCTGTCAAAAGGAGGTTAAAGCCTTGAGCTGACTTGTACTGCAATGATTCCAAAACTTCTTAGAAACCCTCTCAGATCTGTCACCATTCTTCTGGATTCCATTTTGAAGTTTTCCTGTGGTACTTAAAAAAAAAAAAAGAATACAATTTTTAGGTTGTTTTTTAAAGTATGTGCTTATTCACTAATGTGTTTATCACCTCCTTGAATAAATTTTGCCAATAATTCTGCGAATTGCTGGCTGACGCCTTCAGGACTGACCTGCGGCAGTGTGAATGCAGGCTGAACCTTGGCATGTGATGACTCTGCCTCTGTCTGCAGCATAATAGGGGCACACAGTGTTATTTCTTCAGTGTTTTTTATTTAAAATTCTGAAGCAGTATCAAGATATAAAGCCTAAAGCATTTAAATCAAACCAACTTCACCATTTCAAATGTGCATGAAGAAGTAATCAACCATTAGGAAACTCTTTGTTTGATGACACATAAAACAAAATTGCACTATTTGTAGAGATTTAATATTGAGAAAATTCATTTGCTCTTCTTCATATTCTGAGCCTTGTAGAATTTTATAGTCTCAAATCACAATGCCATGGACACTCTGGAGACTCCTGGCTGTTTTATCTTATTAAACAATTTTGAAATCATTAATTTTTAATTAGCTTGGATGCAGGTTTTTTTATTGTTTCAATAGTGGGTATATATGAACTAAACGTTTTTTAGTTAAACTACTGGCGAGAGTATTATTTATATAAATGAGTATGTTCTTCCTCAGAATACATGCTGTGAGCCTGCTTTGTGTAGTGATGCTCGCCTGTAAGACTTGCACACCCTCCACTTTAATCCTACAGCAGGGCTTTTCATCAGCTCATTACCTTACAGTTTTGAACAACCAAAAAGGATGCACTCTTGGAGATACATGGAAGTCCTTCCTGATTGAAAGTTCTAATTAAGTGAATTGGAGAAAATTAACTGAAATTAGCTGTCAGAAAGTCACATTTAAATGAGTGATGAGCTAGTCTGGCAGTAAACATTTAAATGATATAAATTGCCATTTAAGTGTATGGTTTAATGTTTGTCATGCATTAATGTGACATGAGACTGCAGTGACAATCAAGCAGCTCGCTCTAATTTGAACATATTTAGGGCTTTTGTGTGGAGTGCACTGCACACAAATTAAAACAATTGCTGTTTTTATGTGTCACTTTAAGCATGCGCCTTCCTATCCCTCCCAGGGCCAAAGTTAATGCAACTTATACCGGTAATTTAAATGTTTAGACTCATTTTAAATTTATGTAATTAAAGTAGGGATTTTTTTGATTATCAGAAACTCTCTTATTATGTCAAGTGTAATGTGAAGTTGTTCCTTGCCGTGTCTCTGTGGAAGTAGCAAATGCGATGGATTGGATAAAAGTATCTGAAACAGTGTCTTTCACAGGAGATATCTTTAGGCTCATTTCACTTCATGCATGCATTAGAATGTGAGACTTGCTTAGTTAGTTCATAGAGATTTATTTAGAGAATAATGTTTTATATTTGTTAGTATTGCAAACCCAGGTTAAATGTTTTTTTAGGAAAACATTGTATTTAGCTATAGACACCTTCCTTATTCACAGGCACAGTTTTAATAAGACATGTGCAGTTATGAACTATGTGTCTATCACGTGTGCAAAGATGGTTTATACTTCACTGATGTTTGCTTTAGTTAGTCCATTTGGGGCTAAAGATTAGAGGTCGGTGATGGAGCATGCACAGTACCCTGGGTTCAGCCTCCAGCACTAAAGAGAAAGCAGGTGTAGCCAGCCAACTGCACCTTGAAACTTACATCTATCTTATACTAATAACACACTGCCACACAAGTATTTCACAATCGTACAGTTTAAATGCTCAAACTAATTTCATTGAGAATTTTTGCCAGATATAATTTGGAATATTTTCAGTTATACTTCACAGTTAAGTTTGACAGCTTTATTAACTTTGAATAGTATTATTTGTTGGAAAACCTAAACCACTTAGTATTGAACTTTGATGCTGGAATAATTTTGAATAGTCTTACACAGTATAAATGGGAATAGCATCCTAAAAAGTCTCTGGCCTTGGTATTCCTAGGTTTCCTCAGATCAGCAAACATTTATAGATATCAACTTTATTTGGCACAAAGTAATAGATAATGGGAATATGATGATGAATAGGAAGTGAATCTTGTGCCCAGCATTTCAAGTGAATATTTGATCATGTTCATTAATTATTTATTGAGCCCAGTTAATAACATAAAGTATTTGGTTTAGTACTGATACATAGAATAAAAATCCACCAGTTATAAGTCCCCACAAAATCTAATTTACTATTATAAACACAATCAAAATACTAAATAATTTGGTTGCAGTTTCAGGAGACAACATGTTTCAATTTGAGAAAAATGTTAATATCCCAATAGAAAATGCTTAATATTTTTACATTTGCTCTCCCAAAGTTCTCCTTTACTCTGTGACCTCCTTTCTTTGAAGCATGAATTGAGTGCCTGTCAAGCCTGATTTACAAGTACGACCCAGATAAGCCCTGCCCCAGACCTTATAGTGCGCGCAGTGCAGTGGGAGAAGTCATTACTCCAGCTCGGGATGATGAGGACCAGGAAGTTTCTCACATATATACAACAGAACAGATAGAAAACAGGATGTCAGGGTTTTTGCTGTTGTTGTTTGTTTTGTTTTGTTTTGTTTTGTTTTACAGTACTGAGAATTGAATACCAGGCCTCAGAAGGACAAAGCGCACAGTGTGCATTGAACTTTGTCTACGCCACAGTGTTTGCTCCATCCTGTCCTTCTCATTCCCTTTTCCTTCCTCTGCCCTTTCCACTTCCCCTTTTCTCCGTGTGTGTGTGTGTGTGTGTGTGTGTATGTGTGTGTGTGCGTGCGTGTATGTGGTGTGTGTGCGTGCGTGCGTGTGTGGTGTGTGTATATGTGTGATGTGTGTGCGCGTGCGTGCGTGTGTGTGTGCGTGTGTGGTGTGTGTGTGTGTGTGTGTGTGTGTGTGTGTGTGTGTGTGTGTGTGGTGTAGGCCAGAGAGCAATATCGCATGTCTTCCTTAATCACTCCCCACCTTAACTTTTAGGACAGGATCTCTTACTGAATCTGGAGATTTCATATTCAGTCTAGCTAGGCTGGCTTGCCAAGCACACTCTTGAAAGGCTCCTGTCTCTGCCCCCATCTCTGGTATTACGGTATGCATCCCTAGAGATTGTGCTCAGGTAACCAATCCACCGACTGAGCCATCTCCTTTGCATTGCTTTGGTCTTTTTGTTTGTTTATTTTTAAGACTAGGTTTCATTATGTTACTCAGACTGGCCTAAAACTGTCCTTGCCTCAACTTCCCAAGCAGGATTATAAGTGCATGCCACCAAACCTGGGTTTTCTTTGTTGTTGTTGATGATATTGTTGAAGTAAGTTAAGTGTTACACTTTACTGTTCTAAATATCTGTGTTTTGAAAATAGGATCCAGCATAGTGATATAGTCTATTCTGTTTTTCAGGCCCTGGAGAGTGAATTTGTTTCCTGCCAGCTTCACCAATGGATTGATCTTATTTTTGGCTATAAACAACAAGGGCCAGAGGCGGTGCGAGCGCTCAACGTGTTCTATTACCTAACCTATGAAGGAGCAGTCAGCCTGAATTCAATAACAGACCCTGTGTTGAGAGAGGTAAGTCCTCCTACTCAGAAGGAAGCACATTATCACAAGTCTGCCAGTTTCATAATATTGATCTCATTTTCTTATCCTCTAAGTAACTAATGGAGAAACTGAAGCAAAATGGTGGACTAAGGCAAGACAAGCTGTCAGTTAATCACCAGTGGGAACGTGAGTCTGGAGCTTTTTTTCCAGTTAGTATGACTTAATATAAAATGAGAGCTTTTATAGTTTGAACTTGATAAGGGAGCCTCAGTCAGATTTTTAATTTTTATGGATTTGGAAGCTACTCACATAGTTTGAAATATTAGGAAAATAGTCATTTTTTTCATTATACAATTCTGAGCATTAGTCAAAATGCAGTAAAGCATGTTTCCGTATAGTTCATGAGTGTGTGTACATCCATGTAGAAGTTAGTAATGGGATTGAAGTCTGAAATTTTACTGCCGTTATTCAGTGATAAACAGTAATGAGGCTTGCTTTGTCTTTGTCAAGTATTTTCTGGGAAGAACAAAACCACTAAAGCAGGATTTTGCCAAATGCAATGTTCACCCAAATTTCTGAAGAAAACTTTGCTCTTTTACTGTTTCTAATCTAGTTATATACTCCCTACATGTATTAGCCTTCTGTGAAAACTCATATAATTGCACAGATACAACCTCAGACATTGATAAGATTTTAAAACAGATGGATACTTAAGCCAGTACATTGGTTCATAAGGCAGATGTCTGTTTTGAAGGGTGTATCACTTGCAGTGTGGAAGGTGCCCTGTTTTCATCACTATGACTTGGCCATTCCTCTGTGATTCTGCTGCCTAGTTATTGAGATAAATGAGCATATTATCACTGGACTTCTAAGCTAGATAAATGTTAGTACGTAAACATACAAAAGCACTGAATATTAGGGTTTTTTAAACCCTAAATTTTACATATTGTTGAGTTTCTGTTTTTCATATTTTAATACTTATGGAGACAGGGAACTAGGTCAGTTAACTCTTAATGCTTTCAGTCTCCCAAAGTCTAGGGCACATGCTCTGCCTCTGAGCTACACCTCTAGCTGTGTGTGAATTTTACTCCAGTGCCCCTTACTTGGAGTAACTGTTTACTTTATGATTCAGAGCTTCACGGGACTCTATATGACACTGAATTCAAAGCAGCTTGCAAGTAATACAATTGAACAAGGCATAATTTCATTCTAGACTGGACTAGCAATAGCCAGTATGCTCAGAGGGCAGGGCTGCTTGACTCTGAGCCTGGAACTCATATGGTGGATAACAGAACCAACTCTCACAAGCTTTCCTCTAACCTCCATGAAACATGCATGTGCTCACTCACATGTACATGCACACACACACACACACGATAAACTCTCTTTTTAGCAGTGTTTGTTGTGTGCTACTTGACTGTTACGTGCCAGAGATTCTTCACCATTCAGCCTGTTTTCCTTTTTTATATTCCCTTGTAAATCAGCTCATATCTGAATTTATACTCTAGAATTGACTTTTAGATATTTGGGCTTTACTTAACCTACCATGTTATTTACATCGCTGTGTATATCCTCTACAGTTTGAAGTTTGAAATTCATGGAATTACTCTAAACATGTAAAGTGATACTTTTTAAAATCATCTCTCTGTGTCCGAGATGATGTCACTAGTTCTGCTTTTCATGTCATTAAACCTTATGCTTTAATTATGTCACAAAGATGGCTCTTAACCTGTGTCTGTCATAGCTAGCCAACTGACCATTTCCTCTTTATCTTACGCAGCGTAATTGGCTATTTTCATGTTGCGTTCACAGCCTCCTCCCACACACCAATAATTTCCAAAGAAGCTTACCACACACATACATATATACTACATATATATATATATTTACAGTTCTAGAGGGATGTTAATATAATTCTTCATAATAATGTAAATACTTGTCTCATTACAATATCATGGCCTAGCCCACATGACCTTTTGTATGGCTAGTGTGTCTGAGGCACTGAATGTTTACATAAGAGCGTGTGACTAGCTATGCCATGTTGACAACAGCATCTAGGAATGCCCTGTGTATCTTTGGTAGTGGCCTTGTTTTGTAGATAGCCTTTTCTTTTCCCAACTCCAGTTCCCAAATAACCAACACAGAGACTTAATATTACTTATAAATGCTTGGTCATAGCTCAGGCTTGTTACTAGCCAGCACATTTCCTATCTACACTTTCCCATGAGGCCTGGTAACTTCTCTCAGTACAGCTTGTCTATCCTGCTTTTCTCTGCATCTGCTTGCAACTCCCCAGACTCCACCCTTCTTCTTCCCATCATTCTCAGTTTGGCTGTCCTGCCTAACTTTATCCTGGTTGGCTATTGGCCCATCAGCTTCCTTATCAAACCAATTACAGTGACATATTTTCACACAGTGTAAAGAAATATTCCACAATGTTTTCTGACCGATGTCAGGATTTAAGATTAGAGAATGACACATTTGAAATGTTAGATTGGATATTTTAATCTGGGCCTATGCCATTCAGACATTAGATAAATCACTGAATACAGTTGTGAGCTAAAGTATGTACTTTTACCTTAACAAAATAAACACATTTTAACCTCAAATGAAAGGTTTTACTGTGGTAAAATAATTGTATGTAAAACTTACCATTGTTGCTATTTTTAAGTGTGCACTTCAGTAATATGAAGAACACTCACATAGAACTGGGAATGTAGCGCAGAGGCAGAGCGTGTGACTATCATATGCAAGGCTCTGGGCTCAATCCCCAGTGCAGAAAAAAAATCATATTATTGTGCACACTATTCCCACTGTCCATGTGCAGAAAAGTTTTATATCCCAAACTGAAACTATGTTTGCATTAAACAAACAATAACCATCCTCTTCTTGAACCCTGATGAGCATGATGCTGCATTCTTTTTATATGGATTTGATTGCTCTGGGTACCTTATATGAGCAAGAACCATAATATATGTGTCCCTTTGTGTCTGGCTTATTTTATTCAGTATGGCATCTTTAATTTTCATCCATCTTGTAGCTTATATAAGAATTTCTTTCCCTCTTTGGACTGAATACTTTCCCAGTGTATACGCACACCATGTATTGTTTATCCAGCACTCGTTCATAGGTGTTTTAGGTTATTCTTACATTGTGGGAACTAGGAGCTGTGGTGTACAAGTATCCACCCAAGTTACTGCTTTCATTTCTTTAGCGTATATTCTAGGCTTTATGGTAGTTTCATGTTTAATTTTTTGTGAATCCACCATACCAAATAAAATTTCAGTGCTTAGTTTTCATGACCATTATTTTCTAAAGATAATTTTTAAAAGATTAGAATTCTTTTGCTCATTTTCATAATCCAAGTGTTTACCAAAAATTCCTTAATTGTATAGCTTTTTTATCTTCATTTATCTTCCATAGTTATTTCTATATTATACACATATGTTAGACCTGTGTATTAGATTTTATACTCAGTAAGTAAGCATGGCTTGTGATTCCCTAAGACTTGGTAGTTGTATGATATTCTTGAAATAATAATAATACATCTTTTTGTTACTGAACATTATAAGTATACACAATTTATATAAAACCTCTCCAGGTCTGAGGGAAATTTTCTAACAACTTTATTGAGATATAATTTACAAATGATATAATTTGCTTGTTGGCAGTATGCAATACAGTTTAGTAAGTTCATAACATATAAACACAACCACCGTCTACTTTAAGAACAGTTTTTGTTACTACAAAAGAAATCTTTGTGCCCATTTGCTGTCTGTCTAAGGAAACTTTCTATATGAGTAAACGTTCGACCATGTTTCATTGGAAAAATCCAAGAAGAGGCAAGTGCGTCTCTAAGAAAGGGGAAAAGCACAAACTCTAGAATTCAGAGATAAAAGTACTCAAGGGAGGGAGTGGTGCTGCCTCAGCTGCGGATGGCGCATGTTAGTATTGTGCAAAGCCGTGTGTAGTCAGCGTGTGTGTGCAAAGAGGGATGGCTTCAAGGTTCACTTTATGTGTATTTATATGAAGGATAGGGTAAACTTTCCAGGACTGTCTGGCATAGTGGTGGGTGTTTATTTCCTTTCCACGTGTTTTTCTGTGTTTTAAATGGCAGCTAATGCACACGAATCTCAAATTCTAATCCTGCTTACAGAAATGAACTCAACAGTACAGACTGCAATTTCAGTTGTGTGTGCTGTGAAGAAAACAGCGATGGCTGAAGAGAAATAGGGTGATAGGGAAGGACTTTAGAGAGGGGACTTACACACTGCCTGTGTTCATAATCTCAGTTTCCTGCAAATCAGATACCCAGGGTGCAGCTCCCACGCCCAGAGCCAGACGACACACCTGTGAGCCCCCTGCCAGGTTAGCCTCCAAATCAAGTTTTGATGAGGACCCTGCCAGTTTTACAGGCCACACCCGTCTTCTGAATTGTGTTTAATGAGGGCTTTCCTTTCCCTAACGTTACTATATTTGCATATTCATTTGACTTACCTTGAAGCATTATCTTTCAGGTCTCTATGAAGACAGCAAGGTAATTTGTGTCTCCATTTTTACACCAGATCACTCTTTTAGCAACTGTACTTGTACATCCTTTTGTTCACTGCTATCTACTCAGTTTGGTTTTGAGCCTTTTCCTGTGCACATGGTCACACATAGGCAAGGTGTATACACACAAGGCATGTGTCTACCTGCTGCTTACCAAAGCTCAGTTCTTCCGTAGGAAGCTGCCATTCCAAAGGAAATGGTTAATACATATATTGCTTAGTAAGTGATCATAAAAATAGTCTGTCTATATAAAGAGTTCTAAATGATAGAAATGATAACCATAGGAGAGGAAGAGTAATCAGTGGAACAGCCTGTGGCACATAAACTTTTATGTTGTTTTTAATTTTTAGAAAACAGCTGTGTTATCAATAGAGAAGTCTCCATTTACATACACCACACTCCAGAAAGGAGGGATTTTCAGTCAAATGCTAATCTGTTTTCAAATATGTTTTGCCCCCTAGCTAAAGTGTGAGTTCTTCTCTTTAGCTGATATTTGAACACCCGCCACTCCGTGCGCTCCTCTCTTGTTACTACTTGTTCTGTGTCCCATATTTAACGTACTCTATTTTCACAGCTTTATGCATGTGTTCTTTTATAGACAAGAGGCAAGTAAGTGAAAGCAGGTCACTTTATTGTTACTAATTTTGCTGAATTTGGTTTGTCTCAGTCAGTTCTCTTTCTTCCAACACTGTCTTATCAACCTTTCCAAAGGAGAGAACCCAGGACCTGTGATTGTGAGCAAAAGTGAATATTCTTATTTTACAAAATGTCACTGTTGTTAGAATATTTATTTTTCAAAGTTGCTTGACTTTTTTGAAAGTTATACATATTTTCCCATTTCTTTGCAATATTTATAATTGTATTTGTAGGCATCGTTTTCCTATTTAAACCTTTATTCCATACCTTTACTTATCTAGAATTCACCTATTAATTCACATATAATCTGTTTTTACTCCATCTCAAGATGGAAAACTCAATGTCTAGTACTTAATGCCTTAGGAGACAGTTCATTTAGCAGTTGAGAAAACTTTTAAAACCCTGAAGGACCACTCAGATGGCTCAGTGGGTAAGAGTGCTTGCCGCCGAACCTGATGACCTGACGTCATCTGCAGAACCTACATAAACAAAGCTGTGTTTTTGTTTTTGCTTTGTAAGAAATATTTCTGTTCAGGGTAAGGCTGTAACTCAGTGGTGCAGCCCTTGACTGGCAGGTCTGAGGCCCTGGCTTTTATCCTCAACGCCACTCGTGAAGCTGGGAGCATTTCTGTCATTTGCTCTAGTTAGCCTTAAACTAGAGCAAATAACAGAAATTCTTTCTCAGCATCCATGCACTGCTCTGCTCCTCTTAAACTGTTGCTTCTCAGTTTTGGAGACTGTGTCTAGATGCCTGTGTGTTTTCCTCCTCTCCTGTTCTGTCTTACTGTTTCTCTCATAGAACACAAGATTTGATAAAACTGAATTAAAAATAAGTAAGTTTACTTGACAGAAAACATGAACTGTAGTAGTCAAAACTGCATATCTAGTAAAGAAAGAAAAGTTAAGTGAAACCAAATAAGGCTTCCAGAAATAGACATTGCACACTCAGAAGATGTGATACAAGTGGTGATTTAAATCATAAGCAAAGGGTGAGTCTAGTCAGTGTGTAATGTCAGGGCAGCTGTCTAATTATTAAGAACATAAATTAATATGATCCCATGCTCACCTCCTAGTGACAGAATTTCCAAATGTATTACATATACTTATTTGAGATAAAGGGTATCTAGATATAAAATGGTAGCAGGTACCTTAGAATGAGGAAGGAGGCATTAGACATTGGAAGTCTATGTCAGAGCTAAAAATCACAGAAATTGGCATGCTCCTCGCATGAGAACTGAAGTTTCTGTATATAAAGAAAAGGTTAAGGACAGATACTGCACAAATGACAAAAGAGAAAATATGGAAAATAGTCGTAGTGATATCCAAAACTTTGAATTTAAAAACAGTGGCATTTTTTGCCTACAGGTTATTGAAGATTAAAAAATAATTGAAAACCTCTGATATTGAGACTATGATAAAACAGATAAATTCATATATTTGTGAGGACACAAACCTTTCTTATTACTTTTTTTGAAGGAAAAAGACCAACCTGCTTAGAAGTCTTCACTGGGGATGTGTACAATATGGGAATTGTGTTTAGTAACCTCAGGCTAGTCTATGGTTGCTTTCCACATTGGACTATTTCTACCCATTCTTTGTGACCAGGATATGGTACTATGCCAAGCTACCTTTACATAAATATCAGGGGAAAATATGTTATTTTTTTCCTGACTCAAATAAAATCAGCTCACTTTTAATAAGTTTTTTTCACTATTTAATCCCTGAACAGGATTTTAAAATATAATTAAAGCAATTTGTTTCTTCATATCTCCTATGGTATTTGACAGGGGAAAAGAGAATAATGTTCTACTTTTAGGAAAATTTAGATGCATTGCTGGTAATTATCATCCTTGTTGTGATTATATAAAAGTGAGACTGCTTTTGGAGTAGGCTTCATGAATTCTAAATCCCAGGTCCATTACTCTGGGGGGAAAGAGGGTTTAAAGTGTATATATATATGTGTGTGTTTGTATGTCTATGTGCTTGTGTGCATAAAAATTTACACAAAGACATTTAGAAATGTATGTTTCAAAGCAATAAACTATTAAACATTTTAAGGAATTCAGCAGTGCAAAATATGGAATGGAGAGCTTCTACCCCGGATCCGGTCTGGGCTCTGCTAACCAGTGCTGTCCTCACACTGCCTGGAGTTGCCCTATTGGAGATGATTTACTTGATTACAGATCTTTTCTTTTTTCTTCTCAAATAGCCCTTTCCAATAAGTTTGATGTCAGGGACTAGGATTGGATAAGAGGGAATGAGATGGATCTAGGTAGATCCTGGCCATGTGTGTGGAGGCCCATGCCATTGTGGACTGTGGCAGAGGAACAGCGTTAGTGTGATCAGAATTATTTACTTTTCCACTTAACAGTTTGCTGTGTGTACTCGCTACATTTCTTATGGAAGTGCTATTTTCTCTTTTACTTTTCAAGAAAAGACAGTATCCCTCTATATGTGCTCAGAAATTAAAATTGATTTTCTTTTGAAAATAAATCTCAGTTCTATCTACTGAAATAAAGAAGAGGAGAGAGCCAAGATATTACTCAATTTAAAGAATTATCTACAGTGGGTCCCGTAGCGTGAAAGTCAAGCCTGAACACTCCCTGAGTCATGTTTCATGTCAGTGGTTGCTCTGGCCTCTTCCAGACTTATCCTTCCAGGGGCTGTTTTAGCAACTCATAATCACTCTGAGAAGTTCTGTTTTCCTAAAGAAGCAGCGGCCGTGTTTAAGTTTACATGACCCCGGTTTCATGACAGTGGTAGCAAATCAGATATCTTATCCAAGGAAAAGCATTTTTGGCTTAGAATTCCATCGCTCTCATGGTGGGAGTCAGCCTCAGCTCAGCTCAGCACTGCTGCAGAACACTGGCTGTGAATCTTTCAGAAAGCATAAACACAATTGGTATTTATAGCATTGTTAACGTTTGTTGAATGAGTTCTGGGAGTGGTCTGTAAGCCCATCTTACGCAGGTGGAGCAGGAATCTTTGTTGTGACTGCAGTGAGATTTAAGGCCAGGATGACAGGATCACAGTGGTTGCAGCAACATTGGAAATTAGGAGTATTGGATACCCTAAGTTGCAGTTTCGTGCAACCACAACTCACAATGCTGCAGAAACGGTCCTGAAGCATCACTAGCCAGAAGTGTGTTGCACAGATGGCATATTTGACACAGTGCAGGGCAGAAGCAGTACAAGGAAAAGCCAAATAAACGGCCAGGATTAGTCAAATTTTAATTGAAAATCTACATTAAAAAACACTGAAATTTTGCCAGACTTCCTTGTACATCAAAACCACAATAATAGACAAAATTTCCCTCAGTTGACTAAATGAGCATCAAAGTTGTCATTACTGCTCAGCTTTGTGTGAGCTCAAGCTTGTCAGTTAAGTGGTAAATAAGTAGCTGGATTATGTAGTAGACATTATAGCGCAAAGGATGCATGTTTTCCTGTTTTGTTGTCTTTAATCCTTGTCAGTGTTTCAGGAACCCTGAGCTTTTTTCTGTCCTGACTCATTTCCTTCAGGCCATCTCTACTTTACACTGTTACCCAGTTTTATTCACTGTTTCTCACTAAAGGGGAAATCTTTAGAACGATTAAAAAAGGTGACACAAACTTGAAAAAAATAAAATTATTTGACAGTATGATATATTTTTAGTAGTCTTTTCTAGTAAGATGGGGGAGGCTTATTTAGAATACAAAGAAACCAATGAAGTCCCCAGTATAGGGGAAACACTCGACTCAAGGACACATTTTTATAATATTCAGTAAAGTATATTATACGTAAGTTTGTTGTCCTTCCTCTCTGCCTCTGCTAGTACTGTGTGTGCAGAGGGTGTCTTTCAGGTTTTAAGTTAAGTAGCATGGAGTCAAATTCCTCAGTGAATCTTAGTATTTGACACATGGATACTCACAGATATTTGGGGGAAAATAGACTGAGGTTTTCTTGCCAAATGAACAGCTGACTCAGTGCCCACGTCTCCGTGTTGGTATAACAGTTGTTGGGTACAGAGGAATAACACACCCTCCGAATGCAATCATTAGCTCCACTCTGAAGCCTTGTTATTTGTTAAGAACTTGCCGCATGCTCACTGTGCTTGCTGTTGGCCTTGGTTACTTCTTTGACAACATTCCACTCACTTTCCTAAGCAGGCGACTTTATCTCCTGGCTCCCAGTAGCCAGATGGAGGTGTTTAGAATGAGCACATCAGCTTTCTCGTCAGAGATACTGTTTGAAATTATCCATGAGCACGGTGCCGCTGAGCATTACTGAGTGACATTTGTTTCTCTTGGTTGTATCTGCCCTGACTAGCTGGTTTCTTTCAGATTGGCAGCTGGGATTATGCTATAGTAGGTGGACAGCTACAAGAACTGGAGACTAAGTCTGGGCTGGTCCTCAACTGAATGTGCTTGGAATGTATGGGCTCAGTTCTGAGGCATTAGTAGGGAAATCAGTATCTTCATGTTCTACACTTGTGTCTCCCTCCACAGCATCATTTGAGCAGAACTGGTGGTAAAATAATTTTATACTCCTAGCCATCCTCTATCCAATCTTCTCATTGTGTTCTCAGTTTTAACCAAGTTTCATTTTAGTTAGCACTGCTGTTTACATGTGTATATACTCATCCAGATACCTGGTAAATTTTTAGTGTTGTTTGGATGTTTATGTTAAAATGTATCATGCTTCTTAAATATTAATATTTAATTAATCTTAAATAATACTAAAATCTTATGAAAAGTATGACTTCCTTGTCATCAAATAGAAATAAGTTTTTGACTGACCCTCTCAACTGAGATTCTTGGGCTGTTAAAATATATTTATGACTGTTACATTAATGAATAAATTAAAGTTCATAAAAACATCTCAAACAATGTATACCTTTCTTTTGATTTCTTAGACCATTTCAGACTTCTTTGTTACTTCAAAAATAAGCTATCTTTGTTTGTGATATCAAATAAAATAGTAAAGGAAATGTATGTTTTCTCTTACCAATATTTTTATCCTCCCATCCCCTGAAGGAAGGCTATTGCTAGTTTGGTATGTATGATTCCAGATTCAACATTAAGATGTTCCTCATATGCATTTGTATACACACATGGTAATGAATGTTACCCATATGTAAGAGTATATGTTTTTAATTGCATAAGGTCATACTTTAGGTATACTATATGGGACTAGAAGTTTTTTCAGTGTATTCTAGATTGGCTTTACCATAGGGTAATGCAGCTCAACTCACTCACTCTGTTCGTTTGTTTTTGAGATAGGGTCTCACTGTATAAGTCTGCTGGCCTGGAGTTAACTGTGTTGCCAGGCTGGCCTGGAGCCTCCTAAGCGCTGGGATTAAAGGTGTGTGCCACTGCCTCCAGAAACCCACTCATTTTAATGGCTGAATAGTGTTCCATTATTATTAATTTAGGGCATTTGTGAGAACTTTTAAGAAATGTGTTCACCTCCATGTGATCCTTTTGTTATGAATAGTCACAAAAATGAAATCAGTAGTTTTGTCTACTTATAAACATAAAAATCCAACTCCCGAATTTTTAGATATTTTTCTGTATGTTCAATTTTTGCTGCCTTTTAATTCTTTAATAAGATAGAATCACTCATGCTCAATTTTACTTATTTCTTTACTATCTCCCCCTTTTATGTGTAGTATTATACATAAACTATTCTATGTATTCTTGTAGTCCCATGTAAAAAAATACATTTCCCCCTTGAAAGGCTGTTTTTGTTTGTAATGATTATACTCTGTAGTGCTCTAACTCTGTTTGTTTTAGCAGTGTATTTTTCGGTCACTTAGAATTTAATTTGAGTTAGGCTTTAACTATCATTTTTTAAATTTTATTGTTTTATATTTCAGTTCTGGGGCTCAGACTCAGGCCTTCACATGCTAGGCAAGCACTCTTTTATGGAGCTCCACCCCCACCTTTCACCTTTTAATTCTATGAAAGGATCCTACTGACTACTAAGAAGTAACGGGTGTTTCTTCCCTTGGGTTAAGCTTTGCAGGCAGGGGTTTGTAAATGCTTTTAACCAAACTGCCTGTTTGGTCTTTAACCAGTTAGAATTACTATCCAAATAAGGCCATGTATATGTGTCGACAGTTTCCTCCTTGGGAATTTTCATCTCTTTTTTTTTTTTTGTCCTTTGTGGGAACCCTTTCTTTGGCCTTTGCAGTTGAGGCTATTTGCGATTTTTTGTCCTTTAGAAATAAAATGCAAAGTTAACTATATAATGACTCCATTGTCACTTAGTTCATATTCATGTTGATATCCAACTTAATTTTTCAGCAGTGGCTCTGGTGGGTACTGAGGATCAGCTAGCCAGTCAGACGCAGTGAGAACACAACCTCTTCCCTGGTGTGAGTTCAGAAATGAGGAGGGAAAGAGGTGGAATACCGTGGACCATGCCTGCAGGCTGTAGTGTGACTCTGTTGTACTGAGGGGGAAAATGAATCTAAAGTATGGAGTCCTATGAAACATTCCTTGATAGCAAGATAAACTAGAACCTTAACAACATTGCAGGGCCTAGCTTTCGTAAAGCCAGAAAATTTAAGCATACTAATAAGGCAGCTTTTAAACAAATTATTTAGTTTCTATTGCCTTTTTCTAATTTTATAGTGCTTTTAGATACAAAAATATAGGAAATAAAATGCATTGTCAGAGTGGTGTGTTTCAAAAGGGGGCATATATATTAACTGCAGACACGTATTCAAGTTATTCCTGTCCTAACACCCACCTCAAAGTAAAACTCTACATTTATTGTCAGCTGCCACATTATGTTGAGTTAACTTGTTCTCTTAGTTAAATTGAAAAGCTAAGTTCAGAGACTGAGATAGTCTTAAGCAAAAGCCAAATGCATTGTTACTAAGTTAAAACATTCCCCATCTTTCTTGTCTCTGACTGTATGTGTATGCACACACGCACACACACACACACACACACACACACACACCTGCTTTATATGTAGCTATAAAATCACTCAAGTATGCAGTAGTTGGCACAGACACAATATGAGTGGGCAGCTTGTTAAACTTGGATTCATCACATGTCCATTTAGAGATCCATTAGTAAGATCTCCAGGTACTCTTTGAGATGCTGTTTATAAAATATAAATATGTGACTTCACTGGAATATCTCAAGGTATTTCATGATCTTTTTATTATTGTATATTTCAACATCTGAAATGCTGCTCTGTGGGTTCAGGTTTTATTACAGAAAGTAAAACAAACTATTTACATAAATAATTGGAAATTGATAAACAAGAATATTATATAATAACCCAAACTTTTAACAGAAATGTTTAGCTGATTGTTTTGCTCATTACTGAGCTGCTCTGCACTGGTGATAGTGAGTCTTTCAGCTGTGTCTCTGCTCAATTAAGGTGATGTGTGTGGCCATTCACTCAGTAAATATTCATTGCACACCCACTATACCCAAGCCCCAGAAACACAGAAATACTTGGCAGTCTGTATTCTTAAAAAGATTTAAGGTGTAAACATTGAGACAGAAAAATTTAACAATCATTCAATAATTAGTACATTAGATAAATATGTAGTAAGCAAGGTTAGTTATATTGCCCGCAGAGCAACCGAGACAGGAGCACCTCTCTTAATGGTGGGAAGGTTCTGAGCACTTATAATATCTCATTTACTTCCCAGATCATCTCAATAAAGTACTCAGAACTGTTACTTTAGGGGTTTGATGAGAAAATTAAGACACCAAAGGTTGAAAACTCCCTACATCCCTCAGCTAATACATGAATGCTGAGATTTGAGCCACACCCATCTGATTACAGTTCTGTGTGTCTGGCCCTCAAGTCTGCCATTACTTAGTGATCAGGAATGTGGACAGGAGGATTTCAGTTAGGAGGTCACGTCATCAAAGTTGCCACTTTAAAACTAAATATCTTGCAAGTTAAGATGTATTCAGCCTCTCAGAAAAACATGAGGGCTGCCAGCTAGTACTCAGAATTTTGGACATTGAAGAGTGTTTTCATTTTTAGTATAGTCTTAAATTTAAAGGTAAAAATTTAAATTTCTAACAGACAAGAATATTGTCTTTACCTAGGCTAACTCTGTTTGAGATAATCTCAGGCCAAAGATGTTATTTTCATTGAAGTTGGCTAACTGGTATATTGAGATTCTTTGCCCCATATCAAAATAAGAATTTTACGTAACAGATTTTAAGAAAACATCCTTGAAAGTAAAGCTCTGCAGTTGAAAGTGATTTCATTAAAATCAGGTTAGGCATTTGATATTATTAAGCTACCCTGTTACCAACTCACGCTGTTGAACATCTCTATATGTCTTAAGATTTCCACTCTCAGTTCCAGTCCCCATATCCCCTACCGTGTCTATTGCTCCATCCTGAAGGCTGCATAGAAACATGAAAGAGAAGGATAAACAGACTCACCCTAGGGGCCTTTTCAGATCACACACTATTTCTCCATGAATTCTCACTGTACCTTAACAGTAACTGCTGTAGTGAGACACTGGAGTATTGTCATGTCCCTCAAGGGGTTTGGGGCTGGAATTACTGCCTCAGTGATGTTTCAGCACTGCCCAGGGAGACCGTTTGGTCTCCATGGTAGCAGACCTGCGTCTTCACTTAATGCTCCCCATCTTCTGCCATGCTTCTGTGTTGCCCTCATCAGGAATAATCCTCAGGGCTGGGAGATGGCTCAGTGTTTAAGAGCATATGTTTTTCTAGAAGACTAGGGTTCAGTACTCAAAATTGCCTATAGCTCCAGCTGACCTCTGAGAGAGAGAATGTGTTTACCTGCCAGGAACTATGGTGCTCATCTGTAATCCCAGCACTTCAAGGCAGAAACAGGAAGATCCAGATTTGGAGGGCAACCTAGACTGCCTTTTGAGACCATCTTAAAAAAAAAAAAGAAAAAAAAAGAAAACCTTCCAGAATGTTTAAAAGAAAAAAATTGAAACTTTTGAAAGTTATCTCATCAGCCATATCTTTTTCCAGTTTTGTTTTCCAACTGTGTATGGAAGGTGCTAGGAGGATTCCTGGAGCCTTATGCATGCTAAGCATGTGTCTTAGTTAGGGTTTTTGTTGCTGTGAAAGACACCATGACCACAGCAACTCTTATAAAGAAAGAAAACATTTCATTGGGGCAGCTCGCTCACAGTTTCAGAGGTTCAGTCCCTTATCATCATGGTGTGGAGCATAATAGCATGTAGGAGAAATGGCTGATAGTGCTACATCTTGCAGACAACAGAGAGTTGACTGACAGTCACAATGAGGGAAGCATGAGCAAAAGAGACCTCAAAACCCCCTTCACAGTGATGCACTTCCTCCAACAAGGCCACACTTCCTAATTGTGCTACTCCCTTTGGGGCCCTTTTCTTTCAAATCACCACATTCCACCTACTGGCCCCAAAGGCTTATAGCCATATCATAATGCAAAAAAATGCATCCAGCCCAACTTCAAAAGTCCCCATAGTCAATCACAATTTTTTAAAGTTCAAAGGCTCTTCTAAGATTGATGCAATCTCTTAACTGTACTGCCTGTAAAAATCAAAATAAAAAAGCAGATCACATACTTCCAACATATAATGGCACAGGACATACATTACCATTCCAGAATTCAGGGAAGGGAGCATAGTGAGGAAATCCTGGACCAAAGCAAAACCAAAAACCAGCTGAGCAAACTCCAGACTCTGCATCTACATGTCTGCTGTCAAAATGTTCTTCAGATCTCCAGCTCCTTTTACTGTTATTGACTGCAACACACTTCTTTCTCTTGGGCTGGTTCCACTCCCTGTTAACAGCCCTCCTCAGCAGGTATCCAGGACTCTAGCATCTCTAACATTGTGGGTTCTCCATGGTGGTCAGGCTTCAACTTCACAGCTTCACATAACGACCTCTCTACTATGCCTCCAATCAGGAACACCCCAGAAACATGGCTGGCCTCAGCAGCTTTATTACATAGCTCCTTTCTTCCATCCTAACTCTAAGCCCAGAACCATGTTGCCCAAACTGCCAAGTTCTGTTGCTTGCTAGGACTGAGACATGCCCCCCCCCATTCAATTACATCTTCACCAGCTTTCTGTCCTTCACTGCCTAAGCTTGACTGTCCTGAAACTTTCTCCACAGACCAGGCTGGCCTCAAACTCATCAGCCAGCATCTGCCTTCCCAGTTTTGGTGTTAAAGGTGTATCCCACCACACCCAGCTCTAAGCTTTTCTTTGGTTACTTTTCACAAGTTGGAAATTTAGCTAGGTGGGATGGTCACCACTCCCTTTATTCCATTTCTTAATCTGTTTATCTCCATGATCACAGAATTTAGCCCTATTTCATTTCCTGGTGCTCTTTTTCCCCTCAAAATTTACATTATTTTTCCACCTACTCAGCTTGCTCCTTCTCATTATAAATCTTCATTACAGTTACCATTAAAAACCACACAACAGAGCCTATACAAGGCTGTTTTGAGATTTCCTCTGTCAACAGAATTAATCTAAACTTCACTTTAGCCTCTTTGGACAAGGGCAAAAGGCATCCATTTTTTTTACCAAAATATCACAAGCACTATCTCTAGATAATGTACTAAAATTCTTCTCCTCTGAAACTTCTTGATGACGTAGCCTCCCACAGTTTATCAAATCACCCTCAGCACCACTGTCTTCCATGCACCTACTAGTATGGCCTATTAAACGGTGCTTAAAGCATCCCACTGCTTTCCTAACCCAAAGTACCAAAGTCCAAATTCCTCCAAACAAACACATGGTCAGGTCTATCAAAGCAATACCCCAGTCCTTGGTACCAACTTCTGTCTTAGTTGGGGTTTCTATTGCTGTGAAGAGACACCATGACCACAGCAACTCTTATAAGGAAAACATTTAATTGGGGTGGCTCACTTTCAGTTTCAGGCACTTTATCACAGGGGCAGGAAAAGCTGCTATGACAATGGCTAATAATGCTATAACCACAGACCACATGCTACATCACCATGACCCAATACCACATACATCTTTACTACAGACAGAATTTCATGTTTCTATCTTAATACAACACAAACTCTCTTTCCCTTGATGCTGTTTTGAAGTAGAGGAGATGGAGTCCGGGGTATAGTTGAGGGGTAGGAACACATGATGTGGTGGTGTGGAAGAAAATGGCTTCCAAAGGAGTGGCACTATTAGGTGTGGCCTTGTTGGAGGAAGTGTGTCACTGTGGGGGTGGACTTTAAGGTCTCTTTTGCTCAAGCTTTCCTCAGTGTGACTCTCAGTTGTATTTCCTGTTGCCTGCAAGACAGCAAAACCAAAGCAGGTGACTTCAGTTTCTCTTTGGGATAAATGACACCCAAATCAGCACCCCCATCTCTCATCTCAGAGTCAGGCACGGGCTTTTTTTTTGTATATTGGACTGCAGATTTCATAATTTTAACATAAAGTTACTATCTTTCTCCTGTCAGACTGGTTCTATGCAACAGAAACCCTTCTGCTCATTGCTTTCCTATTATCTGAAACTGTGAGCTCAAACAAAAAGAGAATAAAGTAGTTTTGTTTTTTTACTGCATTGCTCAGAGTCATCCGTCTCTACAACCTATTGATTTTTAACTTGTAATTTTCATGGTCATTCCTTTCTGTCACATAACTTCAGGATTAAGGTGCTCACCTCAGCTTTCTGACAGCGTTCTAAACCTCCGAAGAGATCACACTGTCTGTTGTCACTTAGCCCAAAACTACACTTCAAAATCCAAGCTATATTTCAGTTTTCTAGAATGCGAACCACCAATTATGGGCCTTTTGCCCAAAGTCAGAGCACTGAAACAATATGCCCTGTGACACACACAGAGACACACACACAGAGACACACAGACACACACACACAGGGTTGGGGTTTTTTTTTGCAATTTCTTTTCTTTCTTTGATTATTTGACAGTGAGGTTTTTTAGTGTGAACTTTGTAGGTGACCAGGTCCTGTCAAAATGTTAAAAAGGTTGGACGCACAAAAACCAGCCCTTGCCTCATTGTGCTGTCCTATTACTGTAACTAAACACACTTTGTCCATTGAAATGATGGTGATGACTTAAAAAAGGTAATTTATAAATTTTATACTTACCTTTCATCTGCAAGCTTGTGTTTTTCTTGTTCTCGGCCTCACCCCTAACACCTTGCAGTGACAGGAGTGCTGAAGGACTGGTTGGCCTAGAAAGGAAAGCTGCTTAGGTGGGTGCAAATCTTGACTGCCATAGACAAGATATTCAGGGTCTCGTTCTCTTTCTTACCTATAAAATGAACACAATAAAGTTATGATGAAATTTGAAGTGACTTAAACAAGTTCCTGGGGAAAGTGAATTCCAAATAAGTAGTTGTTAGCTGCCCTCAGGGACTGTTGGTTGACTCCACATTGAGGATCTAATTTATGCAAAACATTGGTGTTTATAGAAACATCACTTAACCTGTTATTGTTAGTTTGTAAGTAAGAACACAAATTTAGCTTAGAAAACAGCATTAGATCACATAGTTTATGGATGCTGTGAGTGCAAAATTTTATCTTTGCCCATGCTGGCTTTGCTTCTCCACTTAGTTCTCACAGACATCTTGCAAGTTTTTTCATCCTCTACAGGTTTTAAAGCTTTCCTTCACACACTAGACAGATCATTCAGCTTTCCAACTACATTTACCCTTCTTCCTATGCAAGGAGTAGATTCTTTTCTTTATTTTTTATTTTATATATATTTGTATTTGCCAACATGTATGTCTGTGTGAGTATGTCAGATCCCCTGGAACTTGAATTGCAGACAGTTTTGAGCTGCCATATGGGTCCTGAGAATGGAACCCAGTGTTCTTAACTGGTGAGCCATCTCTCCAGTCCAAAAATACTTTTTTTTTCGTTTTTTTTTTTTCGATACAGGGTTTCTCTGTAGCTTTGGAGCCTGTCCTAGAACTAGCTGTTGTAGACCAGACTGGCCTCAAACTCAGAGATTCACCTGCCTCTGCCTCCCAAGTGCTGGGATTAAAAGCGTGTGCCACCACCGCCCAGCTCCAAGAATACATTCTTAAAGGGAAGAAACAGTAAGACCTGTGCTGAAGGTCAGATGACTGTGGTACCTTGTTGGAAGGAAGTAAGACAGGGGAAGGGGAGACAGACCTAATAAACTATGTATTTTTGCATTTCCTGATTACTGAGTGCATAAATAAATGCTTTCATTGTTTCGACAAGGTCCTTGCAAAGACCATTAGCATTCTCCACAGCATATTAAGGTTTGAAATTAATATTGGACAATGGTTGTATTTCCTTGTTTATGATCTGTGAAGTGTTTTACAGCACGAAGGTCCTTTAGAGCATAGAGAAATTGAAAACCTACTCTCTTAGGGATTACAGTTTCAACATCTACAAGGTGAACATATATTTTATGGATTTAAGGGATTTTCTTTATCTTCTAGTCTTGGAGTTAAGATCGGACAACTTTGCTGGTATTCAAGGGTCCTGTATACTCTGGCTTCCTGTCTCATCACAAGTCCTTGAGCATTATTCATACACTCAGGTTAGAGATCCAGGGCAGATACTCAGGGCCTCCTTTCATGGGCACTGTTTATTCATGGGAGGAGACAGACATAAACAAGTAAACAAAGTCAGTAGATTACTGTGGGCAGGAGTCTTCTCCTATGTTGAGGGGCTTGGGAAGTGGTCATCTATGCCAAGTGGACAAATAAGAACTAATAGTGTATGTTTTGCAAAACACACACACACACACACACACACACACACACACACACCACACCTTCCCAAAAGGGCACATACACATGCTGTTCTGCTTAACTTGTCCTGGCTACATCTCTTATGTTGGGACACAGCATATGGCTTCAGCCCCCGAGGTTCAAAGAGACTGTCCACAATAATGATCTTCCTGTGGCAAAGGTAATGTGGTGTCAAGCCATTTTCAGAGGAACTGTATCAGGTTTGCTGTTTTCACCCTGCTCTCCACTTGCCAGGATGGAAAGGAGACTAGAATCAAACCAGCAGCAGTTTTCTAGCTACCTGTAAAAGAGCAGCTGCTCATCGTTCCACGTGATAGGAGTAGAAAATGAAAAGCAGGAAGGGATACTTTGTTATTGTGATAGCTTTTCTCTGCCTCATGTCACTGAGCAGAACGAGAAAGATTTTAGTTTTGTAGAAATTCCCACTGTACTGCAGGGTGACCTCGCCCTCAGTGCCCTGGCCAGGTGCCTAGGTCCTCAGCGGGAACAACGGGTTGATTTTTTCAACATGAAACCAGAAGCAAATATAGAGTAACATTTGGGGTGGCTGTTGTCCTTCTGCTCGTAATTAGCTCCTCCTAACCCTCAGACTTTTCTGTGCCCCTTTCAGGCCGTTGAAGCTCAAATCCGAAGTTTTGGACAGACACCATCTCAACTGCTCATAGAGCCCCACCCTCCCCGAGGTTCAGCCATGCAAGCGGTGAGTGCTGTTTCCACTCTTCTCTGGCCTCTTCAGCTCACCCCTGCTATCCACACCAGGCTCTCATCATGTATGAGATTCCCTACCACACCTACATAGCACAAGCCTGCTTACAACCAGCCAACACCATCATATTCTCCCCTGGAGTCTTGAGAAAGTAAACAATCTCTAGTGCTCATATTTCATCAGCTCATGGTTTCTGCTGCAAGACCACAATTGTCATATTTCTTCATTGTAGAATAAAGAACTCCATGTGTAAAATTTTAACTTTTTTCTAGTTTGATCCTGTTTCTTGATTTATTTTGCTATTGTGGGGTTTTTTTGTTGTTGTTGTTGTTGTTTCTTTGGTTTTGGTTTTGGTTTTTTGAGACAGGGTTTCTCTGTAGCTTTGGAGCCTGTTCTGAAACTCACTCTGTGCTAGCCTCGAACTCGCAGAGATCTGCCTGTCTCTGCCTCCCGAGTGCTGGGATGAAAGGCATGAGCCGCCACCACCCAGTTATTGTGTTTATTATTAACACCCACTGTATTTTCTAGTTCCAGAATTTTAAAATTATTCTGATGTGTAGGTTCACTAACGGTCAGAAACCATGGGGGGAAGGAATGAATGGTAATTTGGCCTACACAGACCTGGATAGCTTAAAACAGTTCATTATTGCTTGTGATTTAGACATTATTTAACATGCTGTACACTCTGCACTAGTTCACTATGTCACCACTGGACCTGAGGTGGGTGGCTCCTCTTTCTAGGTGAGCTTTCATCTCTTTCATCTGAAGATAGAATGGGTCACCCCCATGGTAGATCAGTAGTTAATGAGGCTTCTTGGCCAAAACAAGTCAAAAGCCATCCTAGAATCAGGACTTACGCAGCAAAATAATATGGCTAATCGCCTTTAGCTTCTGAAGCATGTCTTCAGTGGTGGGCCCCGGGGACAGGGTGTTACAGTCAACAAATTGATTCACATGATGACTGTAGATATTTTTCTTGCATTATCCCTCATAAAACTGTTCCTTGATGTCCTAGGTTTAGAATAGAGACTATAAAATCTATATGCACTAATCTTATGAACAACTTATGATAAATCCAAATTCCATGCTGTGTCATAGAGATGACAGACAGTAGGAAGGAGAGATGAGCAGCCAAGAGAGCCTGAGAAAGAGGTGACGCCCTGCTGACTGGCCTCTGATCTTTCTTTTCTTTCTTTTCTCTCCTCCCTTTTTTTCCCCGCGTCTTTTTCTTCCTTTCCTCTTAATGCCCTTTTTTTTCCCTCCAGGGGTTTTCCCTTTTTTATATGGTTACGTGACTTATACATAATATACTACAAACATTTAAAAAATTATTTGTATCATCATTTCTCTAGTGTTTTTAAATCAGTGAAATAAGATTTAAATGAACATCAAATGACTCTAGTGTGCAGAAAGAAACACAGAATGCAGTTTAGCAAGAACAATGAGAGGTTATGTTGTAAACAGAAAAAGAATTATTTACATTGGGCACATGAATTAGTCTTGGTAATAACTTGAGGATGGGTCTCAGGCTGCCGGGTGGTGGTTCATAGAAACCCTTCCACTGCTCCAGGGTCACTGACTGCACAGCGATGGTCTCTGAGCCTGGTGTACCATTTCTTTGTGGCAGAAGATTATTACCTCCTGGAGGCAGATCTGTAGGGTAAAAGCTCCTTATTATCTTTATTCCTTGAACTGAATAGCTGAACTCCTTTTGAGACCTATACAAATTCTATTTTTAATCTGATACGTAAGTGGGTAGCAAAGAAGGCACATTAAAAAGAAAACACAATTTTCAGAAAGCATGCCATTAATCTGGGGAGACTGAATTTGACTTGGCTAGCTGTTTCTTACTCTTTCTCAACCTGGATGGCAGAAGCTCCTAGGGTTAACAAGAGTTTATTTCTCTCCTCCAAGTTTTACCAGTTCTTAGTTTATCTATAGATGTTGCCATTGGCACAGCCCAGCCCAGTAGGGCAGAACTTGCTCTTCTTCCCAGAGTTCCCTGTGGTGGCTTGCTAAGCTGCATCCTCAGGGCAGAACGTACTCTCCTTCCTAGGATGTAATGGAGATGCTGAGTGGAGGGTACCTTGGGTGTAAGCAGCAGTGGATAGTTGTAGATGTTATGTCTGTTGTTGCTGTGTAAAGTATTTTGTCCTTGCCGTGTAACCAAGAGTTGGCCCTAAGAGTCACTGTGTAAGCCCGATGTTGTTCCTACACATTGGGTTGTTGTTTTCCCCCCCATGCTTTTTAAGGCTAGAAACATCAATTTAAGCTAATAATATTTACAGTATGAGCTGCTAATCTCGGAAAAAATGTAGGAACTTCCTTTCAGGGAGACTTTATGATTCTGTTGTACTCTGATTTTCTCTGAGTTTATAAATTCACTTTAGTAAATATTTTTAAACAATGTAGTTGAAAAATAAGACTTGGAATGCAGAAATGGTGTTCAATTTTCTTTTCACTGGGTTTTTAAAAACTTGCTTACAGAACTTTGTCATTGCTCTTTGTTCCTCATCCTCTAGATCTAATTTAATAAAAATCATATAAATGGGTATTTGTATGAAAAATTTCTGATATCAGGGGTTTATTTTAGAATTAAGGACCCACATTTATTGATTGTTTTTACTAACATTCAGATGAGTTTCCATCCAACTGTCTCCCACCATACACATATGAATATAGCAGAAATTAAAGCCACCTCGTGCTGTGATAAGTGCAGAAGCCATAATATACACCAGGTGTAGTAATTAGCAGGCACATGAAGGCTGCCTATTTGTCTGGTTTTGCTGCTGTTGCTGTATCCCCCTGTGTTTTCACACCATCAGATAGTTGGATTTAATTGAGGCCACATCAGTTGAGGCATTACTGACACCTTTAATTGAATGAGCATCCAGGGAGGATTAACTCATAATATTGATTGGCTTTTAGCCACTTGCTCAGAAGGGTGTCTGGGTAGCTTATTAGTTGCCTTTATTTACACCTTTATGCAAAGAGTGCAAATAGGAAATCTTAGTGCAATATGTTTTTCTAAGTACTCTTAATAACTTTTTTAAAAGGGCTGATAATAAAAATGCAAATGTATTTAATTTTTTATTAGCAGTTCTGAATAAATGTGTTAAATATATGTGCCTCCACATTTACATATACCTGGTGTTCTGAAATATGAGGGTAGGGAAGTAGCCAGAAGCATTTCATCTAAGTGTTTCAGTTCTGAATGATACTATTTCAGCTATTAGAAAATAGACATGGTCAGGGAGCACTGCCGAAAGTGCACGGTGCCTTTACCATGTGGTAGCCGAGGAAAACGGACAAATAAGCCAGTAAATTAGGGCAGTGTTTACGTGTCTTAGGTTATGACATATGGGCTATAGAAATGACACAAACCCTTAGTAGTCTTCAAGATTTATTTTGTTGCTGGTTATTAGAAGAGTATTTTGCATAGTATTTTCGATTAATTTCTGACTTTTCTAGGGACAGGTAAAAATATGTCTTGAGCTTTGAGGTTTTTTGTTGTTTTTTTTGTAACTGAGAGGGAAAAGAAGCATAAGTATTTCTCTTTATCCCTATTTATGGCTTGATGTACCATACAAATATATTGCAAGTACATTTACATTGCTTTGAAACAACTTTATAATTAAGTTTATATATTATGTTCATAAATTCTCCACTAGAGTAATAAATGCATGCTTCCCGCTTTTAAAAATTATATTTGTTTGAATCATGCCTCAGTTGTCAAAATATTCATGCTACTCAAGGCTTACTTTTGATTATCTTTGGAAATTATCTTAACTTGGTTTCATGACATTTACCTATTCTCATTCTTTTTATTTTTGTTTAAAATGAAAAGATCACTGTGTAACACATGATAGCAACTGGGATGGATTAGTACAGCCCCTAAATACTTTGAATCTAAATCACAGCATCTTTTAGCATTGCATGGCAGTAGAGAAAGAAAGGAAGCCAATAAAATTTGTAGACATTTTCTTTAAAAAAAATCTATTTAATGTGCACTGGTGTTTTGCTTGCATATATATGTGAGGGTGTCAGAGCCCCTGCAACTGGAGTATAGACAGTTGTGAGCTGCCATGTGGATGCTGGGAATTGAACCCTAGTCCTCTAGAAGAGCAATCAGTGATCTTAGCTGCTGAACCATCTCTCCAGCCCAGATTTGTAGACTGTTAATATGTTTCATTAACGCATCCTACTTTAGTCACCAAAAATATCAACATGAGCTGGGGATGTAGCTCAGTGGTAGAGCATTTGCTTAACATGTTGGAGATCCAAGGTTCAGTCCCCAGTGCTTGGGGAAAAAAGGTTCTAATGTCATGTGCCATAGGCAGAGCAAGTTGGTCATAAGCACAGTTGTACAAACTTTCTGAACATCACACTTTGACTTGCTGCCTGTTTTAACATGATCTTCCTCTTCTTCTTCCGTATCCTCTCTTTGTTTTCTTTTGTTTACTTGGGTTTTGTCTGTCCACTCAACAGTATCTCCTCCTGCAGAGTCCGTTGATGTTCACAGACCAAGCCCAGCAAGATGTCATCATGGTCCTAAAGTTCCCTTCTAACTCCCCTGTCACCCATGTGGCAGCCAACACCCAGCCAGGTTTGGCAACTCCTGCTGTCATCACGGTCACTGCTAACAGACTGTTTGCTGTGAACAAGTGGTACAACCTTCCTGGTGAGTAAGAAATACCTGAGCTTTTAAACATTAATATCAGTCAAAATAGTGACTATTAAAGACTTAAAGAGAGCCCACCTAAGGCATATAGTGTAAACGTAAAAAGTGAGCTATTTTAGCACCTGATATTTAATACTTGTCAATAGATACTATTTCTAACATTATTTTTTCCAACAAAATATTTTAGTATAATGGTACCGTGTGTTACATCTACAATTGGCATATAATTATCAGGTACCCACTTCCCAAATTATTCATTTGGATTACTTCTGACAAAAAACTTTCTTTTGTCTAGAATCTACTAAATGTTCTGGCTTTTGTTTTTTGTTTTGTTTGTTTGTTTGTTTGTTTTACTCTCTTGCAGCTCTGATGATTGAACATAAGATTTTTTTACAGCAAATGCTGTTCCACTAGTTAAATCTCTGCCCCAAACTTATCCTTTTATGCATGGCATGGTAGAATTTGTTGTGGAACATATCAATGACACAGTATAAATAAGTACTGCATACCCATTAGTACTGTCTTCTTCCGCTGAGTGCTAAATAGCCATATTCAACTGAAAGAACCATTAGTATCCCAAACCATCTCTCTTTGCCAGGGTCTCTATTGCTGTGAGAGACACTATGACCACAACAACTCTTATAAAGGAAAAGCATTTAATTGGGGTGGCTCACATTTCAGAGGTTCAGTCCGTTATCTTCATGGCAGAAAGCATAGTGGGATGCAGACAGACATAATGCTGACTACATCTTGACATGCAGGCAACAGGAAGTGGTCTGCCTCACTGAATGTAGCTTGACCATAGAAAACCTCAAAACCCACTCCCATAATGACACATTTCCTCCAACAAGACCACACCTACCCCCAACAAAGTTACTCCTCCTAAAAATGCTACTCCCTTTGGGCATCATTTTCTTTCAAACCACCAAATTCCACTCCTGGGCTCTCAAAGACTTACAGACATATCATAATGCAAAAATCCATTCAGTCCAATTTAAAAATTCCCCTCTAGGCCTCCAGGGACACCCCTGACACATGCCTGTCTGGCCTCAGCACAGAAGAAGGTTCCATAATGCCTTTCTTACATCCTTGACTCTAAAGCCATAATCATGTGGCTGAAGCTGCCAAGTTCTGATGTTTGCTGGGGCTGGAATGTGGGCCCCTTGGTCGATGATAGTTTTGCCTGCTTTCTGTTTTCCATGGTTTTCTTCCCTGTCGAATGTTCTAGAACTTGCTCTGTAGATCAGGCTAGCCTAAAACTCAGAGATCTGCCAGCCTCTACCTTCTGAGTGCTGGGATTAAAGGAGTGTACCACTGCACTGGACTCTAAACTTTTCACTGGTTGGAAACTTGGCTGCACCCTGCCCTGAGGTCACCACTCCCTTTATTCCACTTCTTAATCCCTTTATCTCCGTGAACACAGGATTTAGCTCCAGTCCACTCTTTAGTGCCCCTTTTCTTAATCTGTATATTTTATATTTATATTTGCCCAGCTTGCTCCTTTTCACTATAAGTCTTTGTCAGACTTAATACTAATAGCCAAACAACAGAGTCTATACTAGGCTGTTTTGAGATTTTTCTCTGCCAACAGATAACTCTTCACTTTAGCCTCCAGCAAACTTTTGAACAAGGGCAAAAAAAACAGCCACATTCTTCACCAAAATATCACAAGAACAGTCTCTAGGCCACATATTAACATTCTTCCCCTCTGAACCCTCTTGAGACAGCCTCCCCCCACTCCAGTTCAAATAACTCTTAACACCACTGTTTTCCATGTTCCTACTACTGTGGCCCATTAAGCAGTGCTTAAAGCACTCCACTGCTTTTCTTACCCAAAGTACCAAAGTCTAAATTCTTCCAAACAAAAACACGCTCAAACCTATCAAAGCAGTACCAACTTCTGTCTCAGGATATCTGTTGCTAATTACCATGGTGTATGCAGTGTCTGTGAAGGCCAAAAGATGACGACAGGAATTACAGCTAGTTGTGAGCTGCCATGTAGATACTGGGAACAGAACCTGGGTCCTCTAGAAGAACAGCCTTTGCTTTAACTACTGAGCCATCTCTCCAGCTCACTATAATTTTAAAAATATTGTTAAGACATTTGGAAAATTTGTTAAAGTCCTAAAGATAATTGACTTTTCCTCAGAATTGGCTAATGATACAGGTAGAAATGACTTGGTGTTCTGCTTATCATTAAGTCTGTAAAGTTTTTATAAAGCTCCTGAACTGAAGTGGTTGCAAAGGTATAAATTATTGAATGAGAGTGTTATCCAAATTAAATGTAAGAGATTTTGGAGTGAAGCAAAAGATATTCAAAGAAAAACCTGGCATATTGGCTAAACTCAATAAGGAATCTTTCAAAAAGAATCCAGAATTGGCATGAAAATTGGTTAAACGTAGCCACTTTCATGGCCAATGGAAATGATACAGTGTGTGTAGAAATGCTAGTATTTGATTAGAGAACAGATTTCTCTATAAAAGTAAAAACAGAAAGATTGAGACAGTTCCTTAATGCTTCTATGATTTTATCTTTTTGTTCTTGTTTCTCCAGGAGACATGTTTATATTTGGGAGTGAACATTTTAAGAAATGTAATTGTTCATTTCTCTAATTCTTTCTCATGAGGAGAACAACATACTAGTGGATACACTAGAGCATTCCCTGCTCTGTGTATAGTTACCCAGGAGCTTTCCAAATGTTTCAGCGTATGTGGTACCAAGACAGCCACAAATGATGCTTCTACTAGATGACTGTTTGTGGCAGCATTATGCTGGAGAGAGATTTTTCAACTGTCGGAAAGCCTAGGCTACATTTTGGAACTGAAAAGCACCTTAAGTCTTGAGAACTAAGTGTCTGATATTTCTTTCCCTTTTGAACCAGCTGCGTCTCTAACTTACTTGCTTCCTTTAATACTTGGCAGGCCAGGAGTTTCCTTCCCAAGTCCACTTTTTCTATAGATATGCAAAGTAACTTAATGTCTGTTTCTACCAATAGAGTCCCACTCAGGTGTATCCTGATGTTCCCAGCAGAAGCACACCATTTTAAGGTCAGAGCCTGGAGTCAGCATGGTTCTGCAGTTTTTGCCTGTCATTGTCTCCAGCGAGCTGTCATGGCCCCACACCTATTTCATTAGTAGTATTTGTTCCCACCTTCAGAGTGTGACACAGCAGCTTGCCACAGACAATATAGAGAATGATGACATGGACATTACCAGAGAAATTTGCCCTTCTAGAATATGATATCCAGATCTGAGCTACGTTTACATCTAAAACATTCTAAGCATAATTCTGCTCTACCTCTGCCTCGTTTCAGATCTGTAGAGGAGCCCTTCATTTTTCATTTACCTCGTAATTCCTTCACCAGTGAGTCTGTCTTGATTTAAAACAGAAATCCCTAGCAGTTCTTCTTGGTGACTGTCAATTCATATTCAATCAGTTTTTCTTAATTTTAGATTCTGTTTTCTTCTGAGGACCTATGGTTTCCATAGCTGTTCATTGGGCTGGCTTTATTGTTTTTTTTTTAAATAATATTTGGGTCCTGATTTACAAAACAAATACTTTCTGTTGGGTATTAGCTAAGTAGTGTAGCATATTCAAAGGCCTGGGCTCAACCCCAAGTATTCAAAACAAAACAGGACACAAATTTTATTCTCTCCTCTCATTAAAAGGACTTAGAAGAGCCTCCGACCATCCTGTGGAGTATACTGACTCAGTCCCTCAACAACTGGAGAGCATAGGCTGAGCTGTATTCAATTGTTCTTTTTGTAGCTAAATGGTTGGTAATGGCAAATTCATATGGTCCAATTCATACCATCTAACTGTATAATAGAGCATGAACAGAGGCTACATGACTTGCCCAAGGTGGCTGAGCTCCTGAGTCTCTTTTCTCCAGCAGTTGGCTTTAACGCTTCTATGGCCTCAGGTCTCAGAGCAGAGACCCATTCTGAATGGCACCGGTGTGGCTGGAAGTCACTGGCTCTATTGTGTAGACCAGAGGAGTGCATTTTCCCCTAACATTCTCCGTGATTATCTGTAATTTCTTAATCATCAGAGTGAGACACTGTAGTTTCAGCTTCTTCAGTTTCTTACACACATTTGCCTATAGCTTTTACTGCCAGTATTGGTCTCACTCAGGTTTTATCAATGTTAAAGTTTGCCAAGCATCCTTGAAAAGGTGGCATTTAATAACTAGAGAAAATATGTCCTAATAAGTTTTAAAGTAATCTGATGTGCTCATAAAATGCACTGTTGTTTATTTTCAACCACCAACGACAGAAAAAAACCCTGATATCCGATAATACTGAGCAAAATCTGGGGCTTATCCAAACAAGGTTGTCAATACTTGTGCATCTAAAGGCAGATACCAACCAGGGTAAAGAGCAGTGGTCTGAGGAAAGAACTCAGAAAAGGTCCTAAAATTTAGTGATGAGAACTATGCATCTGGAAAGGTCACCTGCTGTACACTTTATTTTAGGGTTTGCGAAGACCGAGTTGCAGAGCGAGCCAGTGGCATTCCCTCTGTACTGAAAGTCTTCCCACTTCTTCAAAGAAATAGCTTACAAACCTCTATTCAACTGCAGTGTAATTTGCCTGCATCTACAAAACCATTCTGAGAATGGAACAAACTATTCTTAGTCTGGATCGATTGTTTTTTTTTTTTAACTCATTTGCTTTGCAGGGTATTTTTAAGTCAAAACCGTGGAAATATTAAATATTAATAAAACTTTGTAAAAACCCTCACTCCAGTCTTTAAGAAAATATTTCAGTCAAATGCATTTAACCAAGATATTTATCTGCGGAAACCTTTATTTTTATTCAAAATTTCACTTGATTGATTTTTAGTGATGGATGAAACACTGAACATTCCCTGACTTAGACTTTCCCCTTTCTCCATCATAAATTGACATTTTTTTGGTGGATCCTTTGTGCTGCAGCATTCAAAACTGCCTTTTTAAGAAGGAATGAAAAAATAGTATTTGCTACAGTCAGCAGATGGTTGTCACATTTTGTTTTCAGCACGCTTTACCACTTAATTTTGTTTTGTTGCAGCATCAGAGGCTGCCAGTCAAGCATCTGCTATAGCTTATGGTCTAGGACTGGAGCCACCACAATGGCACATGTTCAGAACAGCACTAATCTAAAAGAAATGTTTAATACGCTAGCCATAAAAACACCTGGACTTTTATTCTTTAAATTTCACAAAACTGCACAAGAGATTTGGAGGTTGGAAACAATTCTGTATAAGGTTGACGTGTGCTTTTTTGTAGTTAAGTGTATGAAAAATAATGTTTTCTTTTTCTTTTGTGAATTCTAGCTCACCAAGGTGCTGTACAAGACCAGCCATACCAGCTGCCAGTGGAAATCGATCCTCTCATAGGTCTGTCACTTCTTTCTCTCTTTGCGATTCATTAAGCTCTGTATGGTGGCCCTGAAGTGTAGATTACAGTTGTTTTTCACTTGCTGGTTGCTGGGAATGGAATTTTCCTGATAAACCATTTGCATGCAAATTGGAATGCAATGAGCTGTGGCTATGCTGGTATTTCATCAACTCCCCCTCGTTGGTTTGCCTAATTTGAACAGGCCTAGGACGCGTGTCACTGAAAATTAATATGGATGCTGTAATAATGTGTGATTGAGAATGCGCATGAAGTACTGTCAGGATAATATTGGATCTTTTCATCACTCAGACTTGTTGATGAGCAGGAGCGAGGCGCGTTATGATGAATGGTGCAAACGTAATGTGATGGAGCTTCTTTGCTCGGGAAATTTTCATAATAACAGTGGGATTCTTAGCAGCACTGTGTTATGAAAAATAAAACTGTAATGCCAAGGTCTCATCATTAAAGGAGATCAATCCTTTCTTCCTGGGTCCTCTGTTCAGTCAGGGGGGATTAATGTGCAATTGCAGAGCAGTTTCAAAGTTGAAATATACTGCCCAGCCAGTGGGAGTGTTAAGATATTTGTATTCATTTTCCTAGAGTCCTACAGCCAATAAATTGCCATTGGACATTAAATTTGTTGAGGGAGAAGGAAAAAAAATAGGGAGGAGACAAGAAAGAGATGCTGGGAACGAGAGCATCTGCAGCAGATGACGTAGAATTTTTAATTGCTGGTATGGTTTGGAGTCATTTAACTGAAATCTCCAGCTAGCATTTGTCATTCTTATGCATTGGGATTTCAAATGTGGTGTCACCAAAAGGGTTAAGCTTGATAACTTTTAGAATTAAAAAAAAAAAAAGTAATTGCCTTACCATGGGGGTAAGCAATCAGCATGGATATTTGGCCTTTGATTTTGGCAAATTTACTCTGAACAAATAAATTTGTTAGAATGTTACCATTTTGCATATTGATTTTGCAAATGAATGAACAGATTTATTATTTAAAAATTTACTATGTTCCCTATTTGCATGTTACCCTGATTTTTTTTTCAGTCTTTACCACAATAGAACACTAAATGGTTATCATTCACTAGATGATATTCTACTACAGGATGAACAAAACTTTAAATTCGAAAACAATTCATTAGTCATTTCCCCAGTAAATACTATTCTGAATTTCATTCCAGACCCTTAATTTCATTTGCTTAGAAAAGATACTGTTTGTTACTTGTTAAAAGCAGCAAAGAAAAATGCTCACTCTGTAGTTTTAAAATCAGGAAAATAAAGCCCATTTGCTAAGACATGTAAAACACTCTTTCTGAATTATAGGTTCACCGCTTTTAAAACATGGCAATGAATATTCTGTAATATAATTAAGTGAATTCAGCCAATATGGGCAATGTTTCTTGGTAAAAGGCCAAATATTAAATATTTCAGGCTTTGTGGGTCTTAAGGTTTCAGTTATTTAACTCTTTCATCTCAATACCAAAGCCACCATGGATGGACAATAGATGAACAAATGAGTGTTCCTGCTTTTCAATAATGGTATGGGCCATTCAGCCTGTAGGTCATGGTTTACCACAGGAGCTTCCAGATCGCTGGCCATCAAACAGCCCCTCCATTCACCAAAGTAACTGTCTTAGGTAGCCCAGGCTGGCCTCAAGGTCAGTAGTGAGGCAGGATGACCATGAACTTCTGATCCTCCTGCTTTCACACTCAGTGCTGGGATTTCAGGTGTGTGCCACCATTTAGTATCAATCCCAGGACTTCGTACATGCTAGGCAAGGACTCTATCCCATCCTCCTCATTAATCTTAAAATTTATACATAAAAGTTTTTAGCATAATTCCAAGTAGTTAAAATTTCTGACATGGTAGAAAGCATTTGTGGTATATCCAATGGAATCCCAATATCAAAATGAACTGGTATTCAACATCTTTTATTTTTAAAAATACATATGAAAACCTTCAACAGTTGTAAATTTCACCGAATTATTTTTTTACTTTTGATTTATTTCCTGTTTTCTTCACATAATTTTATCTTAACTCTTAAAACTTGTTATGCTATTATACTTTTCAGCCATGAACATATGTATGGAAAGTTAAAACATATGTCTATAAACTTAGATTGTTCTGTGCATTCAAGGTTCAGATTTGTTTTATGCTTCATTTAAAAAATGGAAATGAATAAAAAACATAATACCCCAAAAGTAAAATTCAAATCTTTAATTAATTACACTGAGTAGCCTTTACAATTTTTCTTTGTTTTGTTTTGTTTTGGGGTGTGTGTGTGTGTGTGTGTGTGTGTGTGTGTATGTGTGTGTGTGTGTGTGTGTGTTAAAGTCTCGTTCTAGCCAGGTGGTGGTGTTGCACACCTTTAATCCCAGCACTTGGGATACAGAGACAGGCAGATCTCTGATTTCAAGGTTAGCCTGGTCTACAAAGTGGGTTCCAGGACAGTCAGGGCTACACAGAGAAATCCTGTCTCAGAAAACAACAACTAAAGTCTCATTCTATACCCTGACTAACCTGGAATTCATTATAGTGCAAAACAACCTTGAACTCTAGGTCTCCCACTGCAGCCTCCTGAGTGCTGTGCACAGGTGTGTGCCGCCCTTTCTCACTGCCTTACAGTTTACACTTGTAGCTAATTATGTGGGCTTTTTAGTATGACATTGGAAATCCAATTCTAGGCCTCGCAGTGCTGGACACATGATGTACCACTAAAGTATAACCCAGTCCTGTAATAAACTTTAGTAATACTAATGAAATATAAAAGCAAGCACAAGTCTTCAGTTAACTAAATGAGGTGTTTTCCCTTCTAATAGCACATGTGTTGATAAACATTATTTAGCTCTAAGTTGGCAAGATAGATTTGTTCAACAGATCTATTCCTATTGCTTTGGTTTTGTAGCTGAGGAATGTTACATAAGAAAGTAGAGGAGAAAGGAAATGTTTTGCTTTAATAATGCCATATAGATTTTTGAACTTTTTGTAATATATAACAAAATTCACATAGTGATCTATTAAGAATTATCTTTATGATCTAATATTAGGTATCTTTCCTTTTAACCTTGCTGTTGAAACTTACTTTTAATGTTAATTGACAGTGTGACTAGATCCTCATTCCAGTATCTTGAAGCCATCTGACCTACAAATTGATAACACCGAGGCACTTACTTTTTAGTATAATCAATATTTTTCATTGTTCCTGTCCTTGGCTCCCAAGAGATTTTAATGCCCAGGGGTAAAGAACCATACACAGATTATGGATAGGAGTATAACATGGTTTCATCTAAAGCAAAAGAAGAAATAAGAAAGAAAAGCCACAGGAGAATTCCCAGGCAAATCAGTTTCAGACAAGAGAATATATGAAAGTTGAGAAACTAGAAATTGATTCACATAAAACCATCTGTGCCGTATCTCGTGGGAAGTCTTATACTCCCAAAGTAGTCATGTCCTAGTTTGGATGCTGCTTATCTAATCAAATATACAATATTTGTATATCCTACAAATACATATTGTGGGATTGAATCACAAAGTAAATTTACAAACAAAACAGTGGGATAATATAAATGCTCTTATAAAGTGGATAGGCTAGACAAACAAAGGATGTCCAAATGAACTAACAAATGGATGGATGAATGGACAGGTGGCTGGACAAAAAGCTTTCTGGTGTTAAACTTCAGGAAGAATTCATTTAGAAAATAGTTAAGCTGCTGGGTTTAGTGGTACACACCTACAGTCCCAGCACTCAGGAAATAGAGGCAGTAGGACCTCCAGTTCAAGGCAGACCTAAACAGAGTGAGTCTTTTTCTCCAAAAACAAAAGCCACAGAAATAAAAAACAACAACAACAACAACAACATTAGTTCATCTGAGTGCTGGAGAAATATCAGCCTTACTCACAGGCACTGTGATCCCTCAATTCAGAATTATGTGCATGCCTGCCCTCCCCCAAATGAATGAGAATTAATAGTCCAGGAGCAAAAGTTCTAGAAATGCTGGCAAGAAGAAGTTTTTAAAGGTTCTGTGTATAGTGAAGTGTGGCAGTAATCATCGTTTTTCTAGGTTTCATGGACTATATGTATCTCACATTTTTACTGCAGTGGGCTATTCTCTGTGTGTGATTCATTGTAAAACCTTTCCTCATCTGCCAGCAACTTCCTTTTGTGTGAGAAGTAAAATTGATCCCCTACTGGAATTCTTCCCATTTTACTATTGGTGCAGTTTCTTACCCCATTAACCTTCCAAAGCTCATTCTGTTACCTGTTGATTTTAATATAAGTTGTGTCAACAGACATTAGCAGGATTTTATATGTATACATGCATGTGGGGTGTGTTCTATTTATATCGAGGATAGTTCGGGCGTCGGTGGTTTTCAGCATAGCGCTGAGAATATTTTAAATGCTTCCTCTGCTTGTTTATTTGATTTGTCAGGCCTTCTGTTAAACCCCCACATTATTTAGATATCATATACAATGACTATAAAATGAGTATTTTCGAGTTTTTATCATTAATAGTTTCTTCCCTCAAAAACTTTAAAACTGGCATTAAGAACTTAATAACTAGAAACAGGAATTAGACTTAACCATTCTGTTCTGGTTTATGGAGCAGTTAAGTTTTCATGGTGTGAAAATCTCTATCTGTGATGGAGTCACTAAAAACAAAGGTTCTGTCTTGTTGGCTTAATAATATCCCCCCCCCCAAAAAAAAGCATCAGCGTGACATTGCTCTTCTGACAACGGCAAATCTGCGTTCTCTTTCCCCAGTGTCACTACCTGCCTAACCTGAGCCTTGAGACAGCGTCACCTATCTCAGGAGCCTTGGAGCACTTGGGGGCAGCTGGCTGGGTTGTCTCTCTCATCTTATCACTGAGTGAAGGCTGAAACATAGCCGTGTACTGTGACTTTTTCACCTACAAGGATCTTAAATGAATCCTCCCTCATTCTTGCCGTTTTTACACGTGTGCAGCTGTAAACAGGGAGGATGGAAGTTCCCTTCTAGTCAAATTAAAGACCCGTAAAAGCCAAAGTAGTTCAAGATGCTGCAGTATTTCAAATATATGACATTTAAATCTTAATTCTCTCCCTTATGACAAAATGTTAAAGGTAATAGATTGTCACAACATGAATCCATCCTCATGGCAAAAGACATAATGAGATTGTCAGAAACAACTCGAACTGTGGTGAGATCTAGAGGCTGTAACCTACTTGTCCTGACCAAGAACTAGAAAGCATGTTTTGTGGGTTGTACAATTTTTTAAAAATGGGTGTATTCTACTTTTTTTCCCTCTAAGCAAAACATTTTTTACTGCGATATGGACTGTAATGGCTCCCATTCCTCCAGCAGTTGCATGCATTTCCCCATTTGGCTTTTCACTACTGTACCTAAAGGTCACGTACTCTGGATCTCGTCTCTCCTTTTCTCGCCCCCAACTCCCAAGGTGACAGCACTGTAGGATTTTCTTTATCCACTTAAGTTTAGTATTTCTTCTTCTTCTTCCCTATGTTCTCACAGCCTGCGGCACAGGGACACACAGAAGGCAGATAACTGACCTTCTGGACCAGAGCATCCAAGTTCATTCCCAATGCTTCGTCATCACTTCTGACAACCGCTATGTTCTTGTCTGCGGCTTCTGGGATAAGAGTTTCCGAGTCTACTCCACAGACACGGGTAATTTTTATTTTCTTCATCAGTAATCCAAAGGTCATGATTTAGCATCAAGAATGCTTTCTCATCTTACTCCCCAAAATAAAGGGGATGTGTCTTCCCTTTCAGGAAATAGTGGGCTACATTTGTTGTTGAGCTAGCTTCAGTACATTTTAAGAGGAAGTTTTTCAACAGTTTTGTCTCCCAAGCACATGTTTAAAAAGTAAATAATTCCATTCTGTAGGCAAAGCTATGGATGTAAATACTATACACACATGTACATACAATTTTAAGACAAGTGTACAAACACAGAAGTATTTTTCCAATTCAATTATTTAAAAGGTTTTCTGTTCCATATTAGGAAGAATCATGAAGTCTCTCCTTTGGGAATAAACCTTGTCTTTCCCAATTCTGCAAAGAATCTTGCTGAAAACGCTGCCGCCATGAAGAGTAGCCACTACTGACTGTGTGACAGATGCTTTTGAAGTTCAGCTCCCTGAGGGACAAACCAAGTCAGCCCGGTGTTATGAGAGCAGATATAATCCAAGGAATTTTTGCATGGCAGAAATTTAAACTATTGATAAATTTTAACAGCATGTCTTTAAAACATTTTAGAAATTGTGAGAAGAGAAAATAAATTTATAGGTAATATATATAGTTGAATAAAGTTAAAGATTTTTTTTGAGACAGGATTTCTTTGTGTAGTCCTGACTCTCCTAGAACTAGAGATCTACCTAGAACTCAGAGATCCACCTGCCTCTGCTTCCTGAGTACTGGGATTAAAGATGAGCGTAGAGTTAGAAGTTAATTCCATATTAGTTCATTAATCAATAGGACTGTAACATTGTAGCCAGTGACTGCTGGTTTGTTTCCAGCCACCCAAACCTGAAAAAAATCACACAGAAACTGTATTAATTACAACACTGTTCGGCTATTAGCTCAGGCTTCTTATTAACTAACTCTTAAATCTTAAATTAACCCATTTCTATTATCTGTATATTGCCACGAGGTTGTGGCTTACTGGGTAAGGTTCTGGCACCTGTCTCCTTCAGCAGCTACAGGGCATCTCTCTGACCCCGCCTGTTCTCTCTATGTCTCTTCCAGCCTGGCTCTATTCTGCCCTGTCATAGGCCAGAGCAGCTTCTTTATTAACCAGTGGTAATAAAATATATTCATAGCATACAGAGGAGAATCCCACATCATGACATGGACTGTTGTTTACTGAGTTTGTTTTTTTTTTTGATATTTTTGGTATTGCTGAGTACAGGTTCTTCCACTGTCAGATGCCCAGTCCCTGGAAGAAGATATTTCAGTGGAAGAAGGAAATGCATATATCTTAATTAAATGCTCTGGTAGTGGGAATTCTACTTAATTGAAATTTTAAATTAAGTTTCATATAGCAAGTCCTCTTATGAAATGCATGGGTTGTTGCTCCTCTTAATAAGTGGGTGACTGAACAGTAGATGGTTCTTCACGGAGTTTAAAAGTGTGATTTTTAGACTACTATAGCACAGCTGAGAGAATAGGGAATTACTCTCTTCAGCTGAAATATTTAGAGAATGAGCCTTAAAATTATTTGGTGAAATTTTTCTGTTTATTTTCTACTTCAGGAAATTGATTCTCATTTTCTTACAGTCCACTTCATTTTGATGTAAGCAAACATGATCACCCAAACCTTTCTGAGCAGCTAAGGGTTTTTTTTTTTAGATATTTCATTTTGTGAGGTGGATTATTTTGAAATTAAAATTCCACAAACTTTATGTAGAACTTCAGAGTGAATTGATGTTTTCTAAAACTATTTATTTTACTGAATTGTCAGAATATGGGTAGAGTCATAAATTTTGGTATTATAAAACTTTTGAATTCATTGACAGTGTCTATTATTTTTATTGTATTATATGCATTAAATACCAATTTATGTTAAGTAAAGCTTAACTTTCATACTGTACTAATAATTTTCATAGTTCCTGTATCCATTCTTTTTTTTAGAACTTACAAAGTTCTTTGGCATACATATTATTGTTTAAGCTTCATAAAAATCTTGGGGAGTGGATACATGTCCTTATCCCATTTTTAGAGAATATGGACAGAGATTTAGAGAGTTAAGTGGTATATTTAAATTTAAGTAGCTAACGGTAACAGAATGGGGCTTGGCCTGGCCCTTCTGACTTGATATGTAGCATTCTCTTTTTTCTTCTTCTTCTTTTTTTAACCATGTTGACTCACACCGGTGTCACTGTCCTTGGTTAATTTGAAAACCACTATAATTTGTAGACCTAAGTTCCTTGTGGGCACGCCATGTTCCGTTAGACTTAACATAGTTGATATCACTTCACTTCCTCCCAATAGAAACCTTGCAATACTCTGTATAAAAAATATGTGTCTCTGTATATGTAAAATAGTCATAAGAAATAGCATAATTTTAAACTTCATATCAAATTAACTGACATTAAAAAAATTATATTTTCTATAAAAGTGCAGAAAAAGAACCCTCAAGTGATATTCCTTTTCTATGTCTTCTATGCATACTCAGCTGCTAGTTTTATTTAAAAGAAATTTCAATGAGAAAAATAGGAATTTGTGTTTTATGACAATAGATATTATCAACTAATTTTTTCCTTAAGTTTGGTTGCAGAAGCAAGGGAAAATTGTATGATCAGCTAATATATAATGGCAAAGCCATCACAAGTGTTGAATTCAATTATATTTTAGCACACAAGCCAAAAAAAAAATCTTCCTCTTATTAGATTGGGGAGGGGTATTTGGGTTGTAACAGGAAATTCTTGAAACATAAATCATGTTTTCATGGCACAACCAGAGCAGCAGAGGCAACAATAAAACCTCCCCCGGCAGTCAGAATTATTTTCTGGCCACATTTAGATGCAGTGGTGCAGAGTTCCATGCTGGGATTGTTTTATTTGTAGCACAGCTGTCAAATAAAGCATTAAGTAGAAAATTTGTTCTGTCAAAAAAGGGATATTCTAGTGTTTGTGGTAATTTTTGATATTAATGTGTGGAGAGGTAGCCTGGTAATAAAGGAAACAAAAAATAAAGGCTGAAGAGCACTTATGAGATTATCAGAAAATAATTTACCAAAAGAGCAGCAGGTATTTATACTGTGATTTATTTAGAAGGAACAAGCGTCCATATCACAACAGCAGTGGAGATTGCCAAGCTGGGCTTCCAGAGCAGGGCAAGCAAACCTATGGAGAGAATGTTTGTTGGTGTTGAGCCTACAGTTTATAGAGAATAAAGCTAAGCAGGATTAGACAGGAAACTCCTTTGGTATAACGTTTATATCTTTCTCCCTTTTGGATTTTCCTTCCATTCACTGATTTTAGATTGTTCTTTTTGTAGAATACATCATTATGTATCTGTTCGCTTTATTTCAGTGTTTGTCTACAGCATTAGACAATAAAGGCACTGAGGGTGTGAACAGCGTATCCTCACCACTGTATACATTTAAGAAAACCGATGCTTGGCACCTAGTAGATGCTAGGTAAATACTGTTGAAGCTTCATAATTTTGATTACTTTGGGGGGGAAATTAAAACTAGGAAATTTTAGAAGAAAAAGAAACCACAGCAAGTGGGTATCTGTTTTCCTCACACACAGGAGGAACAGAGTCGTGGCTTAAGGAGGAACAACATGGAACATTCTGTGTCAGTAATGACCTTCACACCTTCACAGCTAGGTCTTCCTACATGAAGTAAGCTGCCCAGCAAATAGTTCTCTCTGTGAGGTCCCGGGACCATTGCACCAGGACTCCTAGGTCTCTTGGGTACTTTGTACCCCACTTACCTAGTTGGTAGTGCTCACGCAACTCCACAGTTGCTGGACTTCAGAATAGATCTTAGCTTGAGTAACGCGTTCACTTCACTTCCACAGTTCCCGAGCTCTGGCACTTAGGGAGAAGCCAAAGAGGACATCACTGGTCAGACTGTGACCAAAACATAACGCCACTATCACTTACCAGCTTCCTTCAGTGGTTAAAACACATAGTGAACTCTATGGGAGCACAGCCACCTAACCCATTTACTACTAAACATCTTCACTTGAAAATGAAATAGAAAATGATATACGTTTCATATTTAGTTTAAAATTTTGAATTCTTCCTAGCAGATGCCTTACTGATACAGTCTGACTTTTTAAGCAAAATGTCTAGCGTCAATTTAGAAGGCCGAAGACTTTTCAAAAACTTGTGGCACATTTAACAATTCAAATACTGGCCTTAAGGGATTTTTTGATCTGCCTTAATATACTTTATTAACTGTAATCTCTAATCGAAATAAGTCTGAATCTTAATTAAAATAAATTTTTATAAAGGAAAAAATTTAAAAGATATGTGAAATAAATAAAAAATGTTAATTAAATAAAATTAAATAAGTCTGGTTTTAAGGTTGGTAGCATTTGCTTCTGCAAGCCTGCTGCTCATGAGTGAAAAAGTTGCATTTGACTTTTACCTGATGTACATAAGTGTTTCACTATTTTATCTCTAAATCTGAAACACTTATAAGAAGTTTTAAGTTTACTATAATCAATGATTTAAAATTTTAAGTGAATGCTTTCTTATTTACACTTATTATCTTGAAAAGTAGCCAGGTGGTGGTGGTGCACACCTTTAATCTCAGCACTCAGGCAGAGGCAGGTGGATCTCTGAGTTTGAGGCCAGCTTTGTCTGTAAGTTTCAGGCCTACACAGAGAAATCCTGTCTTGAAAAAATAAAACAGAAAAAGAAAGATAGGGAGGAAGGGAAGGGGTGGGAGGGAGGAAGGAAGGAAAGGAAAGGAAGAAGAAAGAAAAGAAAAGAGAGGTTATGTACATTTAGATGCCAGCTCTTATTTGAGAGCTTAGGCCTCTGTTGTTCTGTGTGTTCCAAGTTGAAAACTTTCATTTCTTTAACGTGTGAGTTCTTTTGCCCTGCTGACACTCACTGGAGAGTGTTGAGGCGGAGATTCTGTGGGACTCATCTGTAGACTATAGGCTTTTCCAAGGAATGGGAGCAACAAACTAGGGTGGCATAGAAGGCTGTGGATGTCCTATCTCTTTAAACCAGTCTATGAATGGCGCCACACTGTCAGTCTAGCAGCACTTGGGGGTTCTTGTTGTCATCAAAAGTTAGTCCATGTGTAGCCTTGGCTTGAAAAAGAAGGAACTCTCTTCAACGTGGCCTAAAAACAGAAGAGCTTCGTTAGGGGAGGCTGTTAGGAGCTGAGTTCTGGAGTACTTTCACAGGAAGGCAGGCAGCAGGCTTTGGTTTTGAGTCACAGAGTAACTCAAGAAAGTGTTAAATGGTTCCAGGGTTAGGACTCTCCTGGGCCTGCTTTAACCAGTAAATATTATTCCTTTGTAATTTATAGTAGTTGTTTATAAGGATATGGTAGCCTCATACTCAAGTATTATTTGTTGAAATAGTTTTAACATATGCCTTTCAAAAATGTTACCGCTATTCACTTGATTTTTTAAAAGTATTATGGATAGTATTTAAAAACAAAGCCCTACCAGGTAAGAACCTTCCCAGACTGAATTATCATGGCATCGGTGTTGTGCAGGTTATGTATTTGCTGGAAGCTTGCTTTGTTTTTTAATTGCAGCTTAAAGAAAATTTGCTTTATATTTTAGGAAAATTGATCCAAGTGGTGTTTGGCCATTGGGATGTCATCACTTGCCTGGCTCGCTCTGAGTCATATATAGGGGGAAATTGCTACATTCTCTCAGGGTCACGTGACGCAACCCTTCTCCTGTGGTACTGGAATGGAAAAAGCAATGGAATTGGCGATAACCCAGGCAGTAAGTACTGTTTTTTAAAATGAACTTTTATAAATAATGTAGACTAATAACACTTCGAGGGGGAAGTGTTCTTTCATTATGGTGAGAACAACACTGAATTATCAAGTATGTTCAATTTCTAAGCTGTAATTTAAGGTTGACCTAGATGGCAATGACTACTAAAACATCCCATAATCACTGATAATTCAAGTCCACATATGAAACCTTTGTTTTTACATTATAGCCATTCTTATGCAGGTGTGCCATTTCTTGGCCACCATGACTGTCACAAAGTAAACTAGAGGTAGTCTCATGAACAAAATGAAAGTTATAAGTTTGGAATCTATAACTTTATAAAATTATGCTTTTATTTACATATTAAAAAATAAAAACGGTCATAAAAGGCAAATATGCAATATTCAAATTGGCTCTTGACTTTTCAGATGGGAAATGAAAATGTTCACAACAGCATTAAACATCTTTCAGAAACTGCACTGAAGGCAGTAAAACAACACAAAAAATGTGTAACCATTTAAAATTGTAATTCACAGAAGGCAAAAAAGGAAACAGCCACCATTAAAACCAATCGCACACAGCTGCAGTCAAGAGCGGGCTTTAAAAACGCATTAAGAAGTAGGAAAAACAATTAAAGGGACCACCTGAAAAATGAGAATTTAATTAAAATGATTATGACAACAGAGACGAGTTCCTGTAAGGATAGCTGTAGATTTCTATTTCATAAGGTAGACATTGTGACTGCTCTTAATTATTTACCGTTTCTTAATTTAAGGCTGATTGCAGTGTATTTGGTTAAGGAAGGCTTGTGCTATTACCTGAGTACTGTGGGGCGCTGTGTCTCGGTATAAGTATATTTCACCCTGTCATGTTTTCGATTGATTTCTCCAGTTTGTGCAAAAACAGTTAATACTTGTATGAAAGTGAACACTTTGTTCAAAAATTTTTAGTAGAATGCTGATATTCATTTAGTAAAATCCAGAGGGTTTTTTTAAGAAAAACTATTTTTTATTTTTATGTACGTTAGAGACTTTGGATTAAATCATAAACAAGCATTATATTCAGTTGATATCTAGTGGACATATTTATGACTAATAAAAGATAATATTCTATGTGAATAGAATAGGAAAATAATTTTAAAGTTCTGATACTGTAGGTAATCCAGCCTTAGACGTCAGAGCAAGCCACAGTACATTTGTACTGTGGGAAAGTATACTTTGTACATGTCTCTTATTTACACAGTCAACTTAAAGAAGGTAAAAATGCAGGGATTTTGTTTTTCATTCTCTATACGATATCCAATATATGGTTCTTCCTTATGGGTGGTGGCATTCTAATGCCTCTTCCTTTCTGGCCTCCTAGATTAAGTTAACTAGTTTCAGTTTCTTTTCCTGTTTCTTCAAATAGAAGAGTAAATTATCTCAGGCAAAACTAGATTTGACATAGATACTATATAAATCTACCACTTAGTTATTTGTCTCAAAGAATTTAGGAACATTCTTTCCTTGCCTTAAAATGTTTTATGCATGTATAGCAATTTGTACCCTAAAAGACAAATATTTGAGTCTTTGTTTTTCAATCAAGTTGATTGCCTTCTCTGTGTTATGTGGAGTTCTCAGCCATGTGTATTCTGAGAAATATTAGAACCGTGCTGGCTATTCCTGCATGAAACTGCTGTAGCATTTCAGAGATTTAATTATGTTTTAAAATTATAAAGCTTCACATTTTCAGAGTAAGTATTTTATATCTATTTACACATTAACTGATATGTACATATATTTAAATGTATGTTACTTATTTAAGTACCTTATAAATGGCCCAGAGATGGTTTTTATATGTGTGACATTTAAATAGAGAATTGAGGAGGAGTGATGGAATAATGGGACTCGTTGTAGAGGAGAAATCTGCGTTCCTGGCTCTGCTGTGGCCCTTCTCTCTCATCTGTAAATAAAGCAACAGTGGTGACTGTTATCAGAGGCACACGATGCTCAGAGGCAGTCAGCCCCACACCAACACCGTCTTGGTACATATAAAAACATTATAGCTTCCGTGCAATGTGCACCATTTTCTTACTGTCTGTAATATGGTGGACGTGAACACCAAGAAAAACAGGTAATGATGAGGGGAGGAACAGAAGAACACAGGCACATCTAATACAAATTTCAGAAAACTGTTATGTATTTTTACTAAATTTATTACTTCAACCTGTCTCGCCCTTTATAATGTCTGATGCCCCAATCCAATTCTGCTTTAGCTTTGAGTAGTGAATCCTGACATACAGGTACTTTTACTTACTATGAGAATTTACATACATTAGAATAGAAAAAAAAAGAAAAAGCCAGTCTAAGCTTTTAAAGAACAAATAGCAGGCAAACCCAGATATTTTTACTCTGTAACTGTTTTAAACCCTCCCACGAGCTGATTCAGTTTGCTGAGCCTCTGGTTCAGCGGAGGCAGTGAGAGGTCTCTGAGACCAGCACCTCTCTGAGCCTTCAGGCTCCCGTGTCCATCCGCCAGCGTGGTGCCCGCCTCCTGCCCGCCTTCCTGCATTGTGTCTCTCAGAGCCACAGGAACACCCCATGAGAGCCGCCACACACTAATGCACTTGTAGGATGGCCTGTAAACACACAGCACTACTTAACTTCAACTCTTTCATTCTAGATTTTTTTCTTTTTTTTTTAAAGAAGAAAAGTGGTGCTGGGGCAACCTATTGTTTTTCCCCCGCATTTTATAGTTCTTTCAGCTATTTAACTTTATTTGAAATTTTAAAATCACAAGAATATTTAGTGATTTTATTTGCAAGTATCATAAGCAAGAGCCAAATGCCATTTTCTTCAAATCTGATGTTGTTGCTATATATAAAGTTGATAGCTGTGTAACTATTTTAACCTAATGTTATACAATGTTAATATGTGTATTAGTTGGATAAAAATCAGGCTAACTCAACTTGGATGAAGCCTATAAATAGTATAATTTGGGGCTTTAAAAATGACTCACATGTTTTATGAAACCTGTCTAGATTATGCAGCCAAAGGCTTGCTTTCTGTAGACAGGCCGTTTTTCACCTTTGGCTCTATTGTCTTGTGATGGTTATCTGCTGTGGTATGCGGCTTTCCCGATGAGAAGGCTGAAAATAGTGTTCCACTTGCTTGCGGATGGTTTCTGTAACATTAACCAGGACGATTTCAGTGAAAGGTGTTTTCTGCAGAAAGCTCAGCACTTTGTTACCTCACCCCCGTTTGCTGTCCTAGGCTGAGTGAGATTCCTCCAGAGGAAGGTTTTCACTTCAGAACAATGCTGCCTGGATCGCCCTCCAAATTCCAAAGAAAATGTGTTCCCTCGGTGCCCTAAATTGGTATTTAAACACTTCCAACCTTGACATGATTGTGCTTACATAAACAAGTTGAAAGCATACAACACTGTTATTATTTATTCACTATTTTATATTACATTAATAAATCATAAACTTGAATTTTAAAAACTAACCACTTATGCAACAGTTTAAGACTTCAAAGTAATTTTTGTTTTACAGTCAGTCTATTAGCTTTTGGAGCAAATTATTGCCGACTGTGAGGGTGTCGCATAGATTTGTGTGCGCACTATTTCAGTAAAGTACTTTAACATTCTTGCATTCTGGTTTCGATTTGATGGAAAGGTGGAATATTTCTTTTTCCTCTTTGCAATCAGACATGGTAATCTATGTCAGCTTTCTCCCTTTATAGGAATGGCGTCTATGGGGGGTTAGGGCTTTTTTAAAATATATAACAACAAGATTCTGTTCTTTAAGAGTATTTCAGCACTGTTAATTAGAGAGAAAATTTTATTAACCGTAAGGCTAGTAGCACTCACAGACTGCAGAGCCGCTTTGTAAAGTACTGTATTCCAGAGCTGCCCTGTTTTTTCTCTGTCTAAAACTTCATTTTGTTATACACTCTCATCAGTCACATAAGTCATTATCGTAAATCCTACTGTTGTTAATTTTACTAGTATCACCCTAATGAGACATTCCTGCTATAATTAAAAATGAATTCCAACTTTAAGGCATTCTAAATTTTTTTAATGAATTTAGAATGATCTTGTCCTATGACTATAAATACCACTGATATTAGACTACTCATCAAGTCTGTAAGAGGAGTGGTGTTGGAACGTGTCCAGTGTGAGTTATTTACTGGTGGCCTCCATGCACATGTGCTTATGCATATGTATGTTTTTATGCATGTATTTAGGAATTATGTCCTTTTATCATAAAACGTAATATGTTTTACTAAAGCTACTGATAAATTCTTATTCTTTGTCTTGGCAAAATATAGGCTGCTGTAGTGCAGTGTCCTCTCTATAAGTAGGTAGCCTAGAGCACCATCTGCTGGGCACATTTGGGGATGTACAGCTCTCTAATGGGGAAGGCTGGGCCTGAAAACACTGCTGTATTTTGTCTCAATTGCCTGTGATATATTATTCATGCGTCTCAAATGTCCAGATATGTATGATGTGTTGAACCTTGTAAGTTTTTTTTAATCATTTTATTCTTCTGCTTCCACCCTAACCTGAAATTGGGCCTTTATAATAAGTATTTTAAGGAAAGCACAGTACCTATATGATAAAACAAAGCACTACAGTTTGTCTAAGAGACGCTCAGGTTTTCAGTAAGTTGTGGTTGGCAGAAATTGTTTAGATAATACCTAATCGTAGGTTCCTGATACTCAGTTTTGTATATGAAAGGCTTGAGGTCTTTTATGTGAGGGATGAGTTGGATCTGGTTCTTTGTCGAGGACACCAGTTCTTACGTATGCCTTGTTCAGCCTGCATCCAGTTCCTTCCTGGCTCACTGCTCTACCTTCTAATCTTCTTTATTTTCTTGTAAAATTCAAAGTATGGGTCTGAAGCAGCATGTTGGCAGTGTTCAGGTTCAGGTGACATTAAAAATGTCTATGAAATTCTCCAGAAGGTCCAGGATGTTTAGTGCTCTGTGATGTAATGCAGACCCTCAAATTCCAGCAAAACAACTCTGTATTTACTTCTTGTAGCTAATAGTAGATGTGGGAAAAGGAATTATATTCATATGGCAAATGAATACAACCTTAATGTGCACCATATGCAGAGCAGTGGGGTGATGTGCCAATATATCACATTTATTTACCTTGTTTGGTTACAGAGAAGAATCACTATACCATTCGTCCTATGGGCTGTAGCCACTTAAATATGAGGACAGGGGAGCTGATTTATGCCCTCAAACTGAAACTGAGTATCTTCATATGTAGACACTGGGGCAATCCCAAATAAAGTTACACACACTTTATGCTCAAAACAGGAATTTTAATTTCAAACAATGACTGAAATTAATTTGAGAATACATACTACTTAGTGACTGTCATTACCTAGACTCTCAGAACACACAGAGGCCAAATATTACCCAGAAACTGTAATTGGTACCCTGCCCCCTTTCTCACATATTAAAGTAAGATTTGTCTGCTGCTAGAATAAAGTATAATGTGCCCCCATCCCCCATGAGTGTGGCATTACTGTAGCTTTAATAAGTATGCATTTAGTTGAGACCTCTGGGCCAACATTAAACTGTTTTATTTTACCAGCTTTCAGCTTTTTATTAGAAAGATTATATGAGACCTTACATGTATGTGTACCTTATATTATGAAGTAGATATTCCTGAAGCTGTATGAAGAACCATCTTCTGTGAAATTATTTGTGTTTTTCTAATTACTTCTTTTATAAAGCAACAATTGCCTTACTTTTTCTAGTTACCTTAATTTTCTCATGCTGGAACTACTACTTTATAGAGCTAATTAAAAGTACTAATTAACAAATTTTAGAATTGATTATATCATGGGCTTTTCTGTTTGTTCTTATCTGGATGATTTATTTATTTTCATATAGGATCCCCAGTAGTCTGGACTGGGTTGTAATAATCCTCCTGCCTCACTTCCCAAGGGTTGGGATTACAGGTGTAAATGACCACACCCAGCTTGTGGGTGTAGTGTTGGGTTTTTAAGTTGTCATCACCTCCTTAGATATATTATCACGTATCATTTATCCACTGTTTTTTAAAGTAAGTTTTCTTACATTCTAGTAGGCTTGGTCGGACTTCAGATTTAGGATTGGAAGATTTTATTTGTGTAGATTTATTTGTTTTATGTGTATATGTGCCCATGGAAGCCAGAAGAGGGCTTTGGGTTTCCTGAAACTGGAGCTGTGAGCCACCATGTGGGTGCTGAAAATCAAACTGAGGTCCTCTGCAGAGCAACAAATCCCCTAAATCCCTAAACCTTAACCATCTCTCCAGGCCCTTTAAGTACTTTAAATGAAGAAAAAAATTTCCCTGGAATTCAGTTCCTTTTATAGTTGAACTCTGTAACTATTGAGCATTCTGGTGTTCATCTTTGTAGGTTGTAGTTTTCTGTAACTGAGATTATTTATTTTGTTTCTTTGGGATGTTTTAGACAAAGTTTTTTGATTTTGTTTGTTTGTTTGTTCAGAACAGGATCTTTACTATGTAGCTATGGCTGTCCAGGAAATCGCTATGTAGACCAAACTAGCCTCACACTCACAGAGATCCACCTGCCTTGACCTTCTGAGTGCTGGGATTAAAAGCCTGCACCACTATTACACCAGGGCAGACCAAGGTATTGTTAATAGCTAAAGATGTGGAGACCCTCTGTTACTTTCAGAGTACCTAACTTACATGTATTTAACAAAGAAACCTTACAAATATGGAAGAAACATTAAAAGGAATTTTAGGGTCAGGCGTTGGTACACACCTTTAATCCCAGGAAGAAACAGATAGGTCTCTATGAGTTTGAGTCCACCCAAGGGTACCATAGTAAAACCCTGTCTCAAAAAACAAAGACTATTACAAAAAACTCCCAAATAATCAAAATTTATAGTTGTCGAGCCCAATCCGAACACCACACTTAAGGCTCCAGGGTCATTGCGGAAGAGAGGCAGAGGGCATTTGCTGTGAGATTGTCTCCTCACAATGTCAGAAGCTCTCCAACATGACCGCCCAGATGTGAGCCTCACAAGGATGACATAATGAACACAGCAAGCTGGATGGGAACAGCAACACTGCAGCTGTGAATAGTGTTCATATTTATTTATATCCAACACTGAGTTTTATTAATACAAATTAAATTTTTCATGTTTATTCTGATTATCCAAATCATTTAAAATTCTTATTATTGCTGCTAGTTTTTTTGTTTATTTTTTAGGTTGAATTTAATTACACGGTTTCAGGGCTGACCGTACACTACAATTGGTGTAATTCTCTCTGGGTACCACTCCTGTTCACAATCAATTTTCTTTTCTTTTTTCCTTCATTTTTTTGTGTCTGTTTTTCTGGTTCTCTGAGACAGGACTTCTCTGTGTAGCCTTGGCTGTCCTAGAACTCACTCTGTAGACCAGGCTGGTCTCAAATTCGGAACTCAGAGATCCATCTGCCTCTGCCTCCCGAGTGCTGAGATTAAAGGTATGTGTCTTCTGTGTAGGTAAATTTTGTATATCTACTTTATTAGATACCTGTATTTAGGTGCAGGAGCTACAGATGAACTAGAGGCTAAGACCAAGCAATCCCACTATACAGAATCCACAAATGAAATCTCAGAGTAGGAGAAAAACAGTGTGGTATAGTTCAGTGGAGTGTAGTATGTAAACAAATGAAGAACTGTGCAAATTCTATCGAGGATACTGCAGATGTGTGATATGGGCATAGAAACATATGTTCTCGGTGCCACTAAGTGCAAAAATCATCGAATTGTCTATATCATGTCTTATAAGTATTGTCCAATTACATGCATATGCTCAAAAGCCTGTGCATATGAGTGCATACAAAAACTAGAATTCTAGCCAGGCAAGGCCAGAAATGTTCATTTCAAGTTACTGAGACTTGGAAGCAAGTTTTAATCATCCTCATGAGTTACTAATTTACCTGTACATTTAATAATGAACATTTCATATTTGATAATGAAAGAAAATTAGAAATATTTATAATTGGAAAATATTGTGGAAATTTAACTGCATTTTCTCTACTTCACAGGTGTGTGAATTGTTGGGGAAAGTTTTAAAATTGGAGACAAGGCAAAATGTTAGAAATCAGAGTATAATTTTGAGAAACTAAGGCATATTTTTCCTTTTCAAGAAGGAAAAATGAGAACCATCTGTAGCTGGAGCTTATGCAGCCCAAGATCAGATAACAACAGTGGAGAAACAGAGCGCACACACATGCGCACACAAACATGCGCGCACACACACATGGGGGATCGCTCATGGGTGCTTAGGACTTGCAGACACACTGCACATTAACACTTCTTTTTTGTTTGTTGTTTTGTTTTTTGTTTTTGAGACAGAATTTCCCTGTATAACAGCCCTGGCTTTCCCGGAACTCTTTGTAGACCAGGCTGGCCTCAAACTCACAGAAATCCACCCGCCTCTGCCTCCTGGTATTAAAGGCATGCACCACCACACCCAGCTAGCTAACACTATTCTTATGATAGCCTCTTTTATTGTCCCTTGTCTTTATGGATAGCACATGGAGAAACTATGAAAGTAATTTTTTTTCTGCCTTGGCCTTAAGGCCCAAGTCTCTCACCTAGAACTGAGAAGACATTTAGTGGGTAGGTACTATAGTCTGGATTCAAATTTAGACACTCATAGCTATAATCTTTTGTTTACGGTGCTGGGGATGGTGCTTAGGACTCACACATGCTAAGTGTGTTCCTTGCCCCACTGAGCTATAGCCCCAGAGGCCTCTTTTAGTCACTAAACTGTACTATAGTTTTTACTAGATTTAATTGGATTATCAGCAGTATGGAATTTGATGCAGTCCTATCACAGAAGCACGTGGTATTTACAAAAGACATAAAAAGACAATTTTGTTACACTGATTTCTTATGGCAGTGCATGTCATGGTAGAACTTGTGGGGTTTGGTTTCTTTTCCTTTTGCATATGTGCGAGCACACTACACGCTGAGATCTGAGCCCAGGGCCTGTCTCTGCTGAGTGTGCATTCTGCCACTAACTATGCCCCATTCCCTAGAAGAGTATTACACATAGAATTCCCCACACAGACTCACTGTTCAGCAGAGGCTTAGAAGATGAGTTCATGGAAAACAACAACAAAACCCAGATATGTAGCAGAGGCGCCCAGAGCTTAGACTGACTTTCATACCAACCTTGTCTAGCCTTACATTAGTAATTCTAGTGGTATTTACAAAAGAAGCCATCAACATTTCCTGGTACATACGGCACCTTAATGTACCTTGTGGCAATGTCGACTGTAGTCTGTATGTTTAGCTACACCCAAAGACCATGATGGGTACCCGGTGTGGGGGTGGGGTGGGGTGATAAAGATGGAATGATTAGAACAAATTTCAAATAATTTAGTTTTTGCATAATTAAAAGGTGGTAGAATGTCCGTTGAAAATTAGGAAGTTAATGGAAAGGGTTAAGAAACATTTATCAGTGGGAAAAGGAAACACTTATCGGCAAAAAACCATTTCCTTTCTTGATTTACCATTGTGGTGAGCCACATGAGAAAGATGAGTATTTGGTTTTCACGTGAATGTTTTGTATTAATCAACAGCAATTAATAGACAAAGTGCATGTGCAAAATACAATTACCTATCTTTGGGAAGTAACCTGCATATCTTCTTCTATAGTGGTTAACTTTTTGGTGTTTAAAATACTTAGACTTAACACCTCATTATGCCTCCTTTTTTTTTTTTTTGCTTTTCTGTGTTTTTTTCTTCTTCTTTTTTTAACCATACCTAGATCTCAAGTGACTTCTGTTTTTTGTTTTTTTAAACAAAATCAAGCTTCATATTCCATTTTAGTTTTCTTTAGGTATATAAGATTTTACTAATGTGGAAAACTGTATTACTGGTGTTTACTTAAAGACTTTATTGATTAATGTCAAATGCTGACTCTTCATATGAAGCCCTCTTATAAGTGCTTGAGCTTCAATGGTGTTTTTAACCTTTAAAAACCACTTATAATTTATAGGATTATGACAAAATAGATAAAACTTGACTTGATAACCATTTAATTTCTGATTTTTTGTTTTTGAAGTGTTGGAATTGAACCCAGGGTCTTACGCTAGTTAGCACTGTACCATTGAGTTGCAACCTCAGACATCAGTGACTGTTGTAAATCAAGTCATTTTCAAACAAAGGGCCATATTGCATTTCTGTCCTTATTTCCCAGTGTGTCACATAATACCTACAGCATCAGTAAACATTGCTAAGTGAATGTCAGATGTGGGAATGAGGGCTGTGAACAGCAGGATATGATGACTTACAACCAAGGAGCCATCCATTGCGTGGGTGGGAAGAAGCAGTTTTGTATTTCTAAGACTGAGGACAGGGACGTGCAGAGCCCGCTCCATTTCATGCAGATGCTGTGGGTGCAGTGTGCTGTGTGCCTGTTGCTGCATGCTAAGCTGCATTGAGGACTGTGCAGCACGCTCTGAAATGCTTCGCTTGTTAAGACCGGGGCAGTGATGGAGATAATGGCAAGAACTTCTTCCACTTTTTAAAAATAATGAAAAAGTATATTTTTACATGGATTATTTATCTCCTCTTTGTTAGTGGAGATAAATCTTAGGAATTATCTTTCTTATGATAGTACAGGAATTATTTTTCTCTTTCAGATACAAAATTTTAAGAAGTTCAGATTCCATTTAATAAAAATATTTAATGTTATGAGTGGGACAAAGAAAAACATTTAATAATAGAAAAATAGATCATTCTCCTCAGAGGTGTTGAGGTAACTGCTATGAAGAAGCATAGGCCCAGAGGACACAGACATGGTTGTTGAGCCCCTCGCTGCTTAAGCTGGGCTCTTCAAGGCAAGCACTTTTACCAGCACACTCACTGGTGTGTGCTGAGAAAAACACATCTGTAGAGCTGGCGTGCCTGGGATTTGTTGCAGGCTTTGGGCTGTCTTTAATCTCATTTGACTTGTTCATCTTCTTCTAAGGCCATCCCTAAGATGCACTGAGTCTCCCTTTCAGCTTTGGTGGGATCTGCATCAGTAGTCATAAAACTGCTCTCACACAAAGACCCTTCCTTTGAAGTTTGCGCTCCAGCTTTCAAAGCAGTCCTGGAAGCCTGTCCTTTTTCTCTTTTCATTTTTCTTTAAGAAGTTTGAAGTGTGGCTTCTTAAACTACCAACAAGATAAAATTTTCTCCCAGCATTATTGAAAGCCATGATGGTTTTCACGCAGTAAGACTTTAAAGGGTTTAATTAAGGGAATCTGCCATGCTTTATGGTCTAGGCTTCGGTAGATCCTAGATCCTGCTCTCTGAGAGAGCAAAGATGCAGACTGTCAGCATCCACTAATAACTGAAGGTTTTTATCAAAAGAATGAACCTAGTAGTTTTCTGAAGACTTTCTCTGCTCTTTCAGTGAGACTGGTGAATCTGAAACGTAATGCATGTGCTGAACCGTCTTGTATTGCTAGCCTGCTACCATCCAGGAGAGGCAGCTCCAGAGCTGACAGGGAGGCTATAACCAGAGCCGTTTGCTCTTGGCTTTCCACATGGAGATACAGTGGGTTTTACCTTTCTTCTCTGTTCGACGATATCCTCTGGCTCCCTTACAGCCCAGGAGATGCTGTATCCCTTGTAGCTAAGAGAACTGAAACACACTAGCTCCACAGAGAACCAGTGTCCTGCAGTGATTTCCAGTATGTCTGCGGAGCTCAAGCTGTTTATATTTGTTTGTTAAATCCCATATCATAGAATTATATTAGTAATAGTGAAATTTTAATATTAAAATCCTTGGTTTATTGGGATTTATAAAAAATCCAACTTGTTTTTATTTTGAACATAGTTTTTAATAAGGCGAAAGCGTGAGAATGCTGTTTGTGCTTCAGATAAGGGAGCTGGAAATGGCTTTTTCTTCATGTGCTGTACACATGACTCTGCCCTTACGCTTTTAATTTGTTGTGTTACTTGAGCTTGTGTCCTCAGTACTCCCGCCGCCCCTCACATTTCCTGGACTGTCTAACCTGTTTCCTGGACTAGGAAACTCTTTGCCAACAAAGTCCAACACTTATTAGAGATCAGACCCCAGGAGAGGGAAGGCCCTTTTCTATCTGGGTGTTATTTTGTTCATGTATCTGCTGATTTCTGTGATGAAAGTGGAGGTATGTTTGGCGTTTGTGGAAGCTGGTATTTTGTAAGCAGAACACACTTGTGAATTGTGTTTGCAAAGGAGAACGTTTACAATGTAACCTCCTTTCTGAGGTTTCCTACCTTCTGACTTCATAGTTCATCTCTTACATTTAACAAAGAAAATAGTTGAGATCAGTCTCCTTCCTTCCTTCACTAAGCTCGTGAGAAAACATTCTTAAATCTAGAAAACAAGAAAAAGCATTGGCCACCTAAAGATATCTGTCTGGCCCCTCCATGACCCATCTGTCCTTTGTTTATTTTGGCTTATATATAAATTGCTTTCATTTTTCATTTTATTTTCCTTCAAGCCTTCCCTTTACAATGAGGAAAGATTATTTAAAACACAAATTTCAGCACCATTAAAATCATTTGTAATTTATGAAACAAAAAAGGAACAATTTCACTGAAAATGTAGTCATTAAATCATAATGATTTTAATGGTTTGTTTTTAAAGAAAACATTACCAAGAGATATAATTAGACAGTAATTTCAAAAATAACATAATTTTTTGTGGAATTTAAAATATGACAATGAGGGTTATGGAAGGGACCATGAATGATGGCTAACATATTAACTTTTTCAAACATAGAATGTTTATTTCTAAATCTCATGATTTTTAGTACAAAATTAAGTAGCTTATACGGGCTTGTATCATTTCCTTCTTTGAAGGTCCCTCCAAAAAATTTTTTATGAATTTAAGGAGAAAAATAGTCTCTGAGAGATTCCTTTTGATTTAGGAAATAGCAAGAAGGCATTCTAACAAGTTAGGTGTGTTCCTCCTATGTGTTTCTAATCTGAAATCAGATGAAAGCAGGCTCCTGGTTCCACTTGTTCCTGGCCCATTAGTCTATTAGCTGAGGTCTTGTTTTCCTTCTCTGGGGATATGGGCTAGGCTGACACTGGGCCCTCGAGCACACCCAGAATAATATATAAGTCCTTATAGGCTAAAATCTCACTCAAAATTACTGGTACCAAAGCCTTAAGAGACACCATGGTGACATTGTGGAATACACAGGGCATACCTGTCAAATGTCATGAGTCTTGAGTTACTGCTGCCTCCAGGGATGGCACAAGAAGCAAGCTCCTTTCTTGGGAGCAGAGTCCTCTCTCTTGCCTTTTTGGGGGTCTTGTATCTCTGTGCCTTCAATGAAGCCTATTTCCTTCCTCTGCTACCCAGAAAACCAGGCATGTGCACATATTTTGCAAGAATATTGGGAGAGCTCAATGACCTACATCTTGAGAACACCTGCTTTCAAAGCTAGATCTGTGTTTTAGCAACAACACTGGCCTCTATAGGTGTAATGGGCTCTGACAGGTTTTCCTGACCTGTTGGGGGCATTTCCTCAGAGTGGGTGATGGCTCTAAAGACAACCAGTCTCTGGGTTGCAGTGGCAGGCTATTTATTTATCTATGCAGCTGCTCAGAGTGAGCTACTTTCTGGGCATGTTTGTCCTTTGGGGTTATCCAGTGTCAGTCCTCAACTATGCCATAAACCCAGGTACTTCTGGCTCAATACAGAATCCCGTGTGTCCGTCACAACCAAAACCTGTGATTGTGTCACTGAGCCGTGGCCAGTTTTTACTTAGTGACATAGAGCAGGGTGAGTTCTTTCTTCCATTATTATATTCCCTCTCCCCCACCCTCTTTCCTCCAAACCCTCCGGCACCATCAGTAGAATACACAGGGGTTCATTATGCCTCTACTGGTGGACTGGAATGTGGGGAGATACTCTGTGAGAGCTGCACATCAGGAAACACTCAGCAATGAGGTGTTTTAGAGAAAGGCTGCTTGGAGATCGGAGCTGCACTTCAGTTGTCTTATTGGGGGAGTTGTAGTCTACTGAGGAAGAGGAGACCTTTCTTTGAAATGTAAATTAAGGCTGAGTTCTTATTTTTAGTTGCTTTATTGTAATAATTTTTGGACAGAATCTTAAATTATATAGGCTTAGGCATAGATCATCCTCAGTAACAAATTATTTCAACTCTGTCTGTGGGTCTGGGGGCATTGCAGGTAAATTCATGAAGATGCAGTGTGTAGACAAAGTGTAAACCCTGCAGTGCCCCGTGGCTACAGAATAGCCATTCTGACCGTGTAGGAATTCACTGAGCACCGAGGATAGGATGGACAAGTGACTGAGTTGTTGCCTTAATCTAGCTGTGTGATGGTTTTTGTGGGTTCATTCTAACCAAGACCCTAAACTTGGAATCATCTATCTACTTGAGAGGCTCATTTTTGTCATATGAAAGAGGTGTAAAATGCACGTTTTTCCATCTTTGTCTCTGAGTTGCAAATTGCTCTTGCTAGATAACCACATAAGGGTTCTTGAAATTCAGAAACACGTAAAATTCAAAATCAAACTGTAGCAAAATAAATTGTGGACAAATTGAAAACTCTGCAGGGTTCAGCATAGATAATAACTGACGCCAAGTTATTAAATCTTTATACTCTAGGGTCGATTTGTCTTTTTTTTTTTCCTTGCTAAAGGTGAAACCACCACTCCTCGGGCCATTCTCACCGGCCATGACTATGAGATTACCTGTGCTGCCGTCTGCGCTGAGCTGGGTCTGGTGTTAAGTGGATCTCAAGGTAAAGATATGTTTTACACAAATGTTGGATCCTCTTATGATGCATTATTATGAGCAGAAATGAAGTTGACTTCTGTTCTCTAAAGTTCCAGTCTGTAATGGTAGCCACACAGGACAACTTAAATATAAGCTAACTAAAATTAAATGTAATTAAATGTCACATTCCATATCATCAGTTGTTACACTTGGGGGTGGGGTAGAGGGGCCCACGTACAACCAGAATAGACATAGAACATTCTGACCAGGGCCAAAAGCCAAGTTTTAGCTCCCTAGTCTAAAGGAGTTAAGATACTCTATAGACAGCAGCCAGGAGCATCTTTGTGTGTGTGTTAATTTCTCTGATCTCAAGTAAGCTGAATGGAAACCCTGACCCTGCCTATATTGAGTATGCCTGCATTTAAGCCATAGCATGTTAGAGAGGTCAGATGAGGTGTGAGAGTTGATTCTTTTCTTCCATCATGTGGGTTCCCAGGATTGAAATCAGGGCATCAGGTTCAGCAACAAGTCCCTGTACCTGCTAAGCCACCTCAACAGTCCCTGACCCTGCCTAACTTCCAGATTTCAGGACTAGGCAAGCCTAGAATGACACACTGGAATGGAAAGGGCTTGGTTTGTTGGATGCTTCTGCTGCTAGCACTGTCTTGTATTTAGAGATAGTGAATGCTCCTTCCAAGAGCATGTGCAACAAACTGAGCTCCTCCAGCACCTCTCCATCCGCCATGACAGCCTGTCCGTGTCCCACCTCTCCATGCTGAGAGCAGACCACAGAGAACTTCTGTCCCTCTTGTATTTTAAGCTCAGAAGATGGATTATTTGAGTCACCGTAGCTAACAAGGAAGAGTGAATATTTAAAGCAGTGAAAAAGTAATTTGACTTCTTAGATCGTATCTAAACCTTAAAATTAATTACTATTATAGACCATCCTTTCTTGCACAGTCAAATGCCATGCAAACAGAAATCTCAGTGGAAAACTTTTCCTTTAATCATTCTTCTATGGTCTAAAACTTTTTGTCAAAACATTACAAAATAATCCAGGCATGCCATAACCTTTAATCTAATCACCCAGGAGATTAGAGGCAAAGGAAATCTCTGTAAGTTCAAGGGCAGCCTTGCCTATACAGTGAGTACCAGGATAGCCAGGGCTACATAGTAAGTCTTTGTCTCAAAAACAAACTGAAAACAAACTCAGCCATGCAGATTCATGTCCTTGTGAACTAGTTCTGAGGAACAGGTGAACAGTGCACACCACTTTCTAGTACAGAGTACTTAAGCATCTTTTCTGTGCCTTGGGGAATTGCTAGTCCCCTTCTGTTGTGCCAGCTTCTCACTTCTCTTTTGTTTATGTGTCACAAAATACCCTCTGGGGTTCCCTTAATGTAAGGCTTTTTAAGTATCATTTCTTCTGGACATCATCAATTTTGTTACAGCGCTTTCCTGCAAATGCCAACAGTTTCCTTTGTTTATTTCCTGGCTGCGCATCTAGTGTCTTGGCAGCATCAGAAACTGACTCTGTGCTCTCTACATAAAACTCCATTTATACTCACCTCTCTATTGAAGTTCTCATTCCAGTACCCTTTTCTGGTTATCTACTCTTATAAAATGCTACATGGTTATCACCTTGAAACACGGAGATGACGCAGACGCTATGTCCGCTGTCTGGGTATGAGCTGAACAACACATAGTGGTTACAGATGTACCGTGCACACTGTGATGTGGGGGCTTCCAGCAGTGCTCAGCTGCTATTAACATAAGGGTTCCTGGACTGAAGAGCTAGCTACAAGTGTGCTTTGTACAATTGCTGTGATAACTGGAATTTGAACTGCGTTGTTGTAGAGCTCGTGTTATTTAGGGAATTGTACCTAAAGTTCATATATGCTGGAACTCCAAAACCAAAGACATGACTGATATTTATGTTAGAGAACACCAAACACGTTTAACTCTTTGGTGCCCAACAAAAGCAGAGAGTCATCCCTTGCAAAGGCATTGCTGTCAGAAGCCATGTGGCCAAGAGAAGGCAGGGCACAGACCCCTATCCTCCCTATCTCTCCACACTTACCACACAGTTTTTATTTACTTTACTTTGCATATGGTGAGTATATAGTAGAAACAAAAAGGCTCTGGTGTGTGTGTGGGGGGGGGTGTTGTTCAGCTGTTCCTGTCCTTGAGGTTATCAACCTAGGGTGCCCCTGGGGAGTTGAGAGTGGCAGAAGTCACTGCTTTCTTTAGGGACTTGAGGAATTAAGATCGTTCCGTTTAATAGTGGCTGAAGGAACTCAGTGTGGATTTGGAGCTTGGAAGGTATTACCAGGGCCTCCATTCAAGACTGAAGCTGTAAGGCAGTGGGAGGGAAGCTTCCCTGGTCGGCTGCCTCAACACAGCCTGCTCTGTCTGGCTGGGTGCTGAGGAAGGGATCCCATGTGCCTGGTGGCAGCAGCATTTGCATCCCAACTTCCCATAAAGCTGCTCTAGCATCAGAAACTCTTCCTTCTGGAGTTCTTCTAGCTTCTGCCCACTCATGTCATTATGAATTTATAAACTTCTGTCTCTGAGGGAAGTGAGCACATGCAACTTGGCTTCTCATGCCCCCCAGGGGAAAACGAGAGCTGGCAAACAAAGACAGGATTTTATAAGTAACTGACAATGACAGCTTTCTGAGAGCCGTGTACAACTGTACCATGGCACTGCCGCTCAGCTGATCTGTCTAGTTTCTTCCATTCACCGTTACTGGGGATTGAACCCAGGGCCTCACGCTTACCACTCCCGCCACCCGCCATGTCTGTTTTCATTACATAATTTTTCTTCTTGTTCCTCTTCTCAGAAGGGCCATGTCTCATACATTCCATGAATGGAGACTTGCTAAGGACTTTAGAGGGCCCTGAAAACTGCCTGAAACCAAAACTCATCCAAGCATCAAGAGAGGGTCACTGTGTCGTCTTCTATGAAAACGGCTGCTTCTGCACCTTTAGTGTGAACGGGAAGCTGCAGGCCACCGTGGAGACTGATGATCACATACGGGTGAGTGCCACAGGCTCTGTGGATTCCCAACTTTACTGGGAAGCTTGACTGGTAAGGGGGACAGAGATCACTGAAGATGGTTTTGAATAGCTGGGGACCTCTTTCCCATGCCAAAGGGTCACCATTAGATAGCACTTAGAGGATAGGGTCATGGATATGGTCAGCTTTGGGACACCAGTCAGTGGCCACTCCTTGGAGATGGCCACAGTGAAACCAGTAGTCTTCAGCTTGTGAAGGCACCCTGATGGCTTTCAGTAGTCCTACAGACTGTTTCTTTTTCTCTAAGATTTACTGTGCACCAAAGCTAAACTAAACTCTCCCTAAAACTGGTTTCTTACCACATCTGAAGATTGTACATTCTCTAGGTCGGCAGTGATGGCCGCCCTGACATGATGGAGAGCTGGGCACCATATGGCAGGAACTACTTCCCCTCTGTACGGAGGGTTAATCTAGTGCACAGCCCAGGTCCTGCTTTGCTTCTCAGACCAGCTTCCAACACCTCAGAGGTCAAGGAAAAGAGCCAGAGTGTTCTTTTGGGGGTTATTTTTCAAGGTCCCTTCCTTCTCAACTCCAGGCTGCTGTGTGTGTATGGGATGAGGAAAGCTGGGGTGTCCTGTCATTTTCTAAATGGGAATAGAGGTGCATGTGACCCATGTAGAAGGTCACTTCTCCCCTCTCACTTGCTAGTTGACTGAGAGTTTCCTCCACCTCAGACGCATGCACTCAGGCAAACTCACTCTGCTTTTATTTCTCCCTTATTTCCCATCATCTGCCGTTTAAGCCAAGTGCACATCAGTGGCTTCTCCCTCCTCCTTTCTTTACAATAATAATGTTGATAATCTGTCATTGTGAGCTGCGATTATATTGTCAGCTGCACTAATAAATCTGTAAAAATAATTTGAAGCTGTTCACTAGCTAGAACAGTTTCCATGGTGTTCAGTTAGACCAGAGGCTCTGGGAAGAGCCTCGAGGCAGCAGCAGGGGGGGCTCTTGTGGACTGTTCACATCACAGGCTCCCCTGTACCCTGAAGCCATCGTTTTTTCCCCTGTGAAACTCCCTACTGGATTTTAGGCCTAAACAATCCATTGCGTTTCCCCAGCATGCCTGCACTTTATCATTCTAACTTGTAAGTGGCAATCATGTGATTAAAGCCTAAAAGGAGCACTCTGTCCCAGGCTCCAGAGAGTGACACTTTACCAGCTCACTGCCTTAGGAGGAAAGCAAGAGAACTGTGGACTGGAACCCCAGATATCCAGAAATAAAAAGAGTCAGTCACCAGCACAGACCAAAAACTCATTTCTTTGACATACCAGGCAGCATGGCCACTTGAATGCTAATCAAGGTTTCTCACCAGCACTTTGGCTTAAAGATACCACCGTGCATTGGCTGCACACTATGCAGGTTTTGTAATGAAGAACTTGGATTTAAGCAGGCAGTTCCTCCAGCAAGGCTACATCATAAAGTCTAACCACCACTTCCCCCGAGAGAACTCCTTTTCTCTTTTCCCCAGACTGTTTAAGATGTGGGCATCCCCAGCAGACTGCTGTGGCCTGCGAATGTCCTCAAGCACTGGTGTAGCCACAGCACGCTCCAAAACACCAGGGCCGAGTTAGAGCATCCCTGGGGCCACTTCAGATCTCTAGCACAGTAGACCTGCATGCGGAAGAGAGGGCTGAATAAGAGCTGGTGAGCTGAGGGAGGGGAGCCCACAGTAGATACACGTAGTTCACATGCCAAAGGAAGGTAATGGTTCCCTGGAAGAGAAGCTAGGAAATGTTTCTTACCTTGGAAGCAGGTTCATTAAGGTGCTCGGAAGAAGCCATGCATCTTAAGTCTTCATCTCACTTCATCCCAGAAATAAGTAGGATTAGAGTCCTACTAGAACTCTTGTGATGAATGTGGCAGGATGGGTTTTAGTCACTTTGAAAACTCTAATAATATGTATCTAGTTAATGAAACTTAGCAGCAAGTAAGATTCAACAAAGCTGTCCTCCACACTTTATAGATGCATTTCTGTGTTCTTGAGAATAAGCTGCGTTCAGTGGACTACTGGCAGTCAGCACTAGTGTGAACAGCAAACAGTCCTCAAATTTTTTAATTGTCAAATAATAAATTTTTGTTTGTTTTTTGTTTTTTTGAGACAGGGTTTCTCTGTGTAGTCCTGGCTGTCCTGGAACTCGCTCTATAGACCAGGCTGGCCTCGAACTCAGAGATCTACCTGCCTCTGCTTCCCAAGTGCTGGAATTAAAGGCATATGCCACCACTGCCCAATCAAATAATAAAGATTTAAAGTGCTGATGCTAAAGTTCTAAGTATAAAACCAGGGAAGAGCTTGTTCTTTGGAGGATGGCAGGTCTGTGTGTCCATGTCCACTGTGATCAAGTGGACAGGCAGCTAGTACCTGCCAGGGCTGCTCGAACCGTATGCTACCAGCTTTGGGAACGAAAAGGAAGAATCTGACAGTGGACAAGGGGAGGCAGTGGCAGTAGAAGGGCCTTCTGTCACGGGTGCACACACTTTCCACAAGGGGAAGACACCTGGTTCTAGGCTTCAAGGACTCCATGCACTGTTTAACTACTATGACAGTGGCTGTAGACAGAGAGGTATCCCAAGTCCTGACAAAACTTTACTTATGATCATTTAGACTAAGAATCACAATATTTATGATTTTCAATATTCATGAAATTTTTTTCTCAACAATTACAAATATAATAAGCAGCTGGAGTGTAGCGCAACTGATAGCATGCCTGCCATCTTGTCCAGGGACCTGGGTGTGTGGGGCTTGCCAGGAGTCTCAGAACTTGGGCTGTGAAGACAGGAGGATCAAAAGTTCAAGGTCATCCTTAGCTACAGAGAGTTTAGGACCATTCTGAACTCCATGAGACTACATTTCAAAAAAAAAATCACATAAGATGAAGAAATAGGCAGTTTACATCTGACCCACAGGCTTTCTTAGGGAGTAGAGGGATATTACAGAATCAGAATACGGATTTCAAGCTGAGCTTATCTGTTCAACAAGGTAGGAGATTAAGCATAGCCATGAAGTAGGTTGCAACATAGTAGCCTGGGGCCTTAACTCCCCAGGAAGTTTTTGTTCTCAGTGGCATTTTCCCCACTACCTTCAAAACCCAGCAGGCCTAGGGAAGATACAGCATCTGCCAGTGCTCCCCCTGGCCAGGTCAGAGAAGGCAAAAGCCCTCATACAGGATGGGCATGCTTTCAGGGAACATAGCCATGTGCTGGTTCTACCCATACCCCATCCTCTCAAGGATTTGTGAAGCAAACCCCCCAACAGTAGCGTTTCCTAATCATGCCCATTTGACCTCTGACCAATGGCAGGCCTTCCATAATTCAGGATCCCAAGAACCACGGATTGCTTCCACTGCCCCCGCCACCTTCCCAGCCCACACCTGGGCTGCTGTAGCAGCCACAGCTAGGCCCACTTCCTTAGAGCCATGATGGACTGTTGCTGTCTCACAGGCCATACAGCTGAGCAGAGATGGGCAGTACCTGCTCACAGGAGGAGACAACGGCGTGGTGATCGTGCGGCAGGTGTCTGACCTCAAGCAGCTCTTTGCCTACCCAGGCTGCGATGCTGGGATCCGAGCCATGGCCCTCTCTTTTGACCAGAGGTAGGTAACAGCGGAATCCCCATTTACCACGGGACCACGGAACACTGACGGGAATCACGTTAAGTGACCTAGAGCTGTGGAGTCCTGGAGTCATCTGCACAATCCAAAGAGCTAACAATGCACGAGTGTCCAAGCACACTTTACAAAGTCTTTACAAAGTCTAAGTTTCTAAGCTCTTAGATAAGACGAGCTCCTAAAAATAGGATTTAAGCCACAAAGGCTCAGAACTGCCATAAAGCTTGTTGAATATTTATGTGGTGTGCATGCATGTTGTGTGTTCACCTGTGTAGAGCTTGCCAGTCACCTAAGGCTAGCTCCTGGCCTGCTCTGGGGATCACACTCTGCCTCTTGAATGTCCAATAGAAGTGCTGGGGATCCGAACTCTGGTCCTCACACTTGCCCCCCAAGCACTTTCCTCACCTAGCCCCAGCTTTTTTTTAAATGTGTCTTTGCAAGATCTTCAAGGACTATAAATGTGTTCTGTAAAATACCTTTTTATCTTCACTTCTGCAGAGATCTGACTTAATGTTCTAAAACTTCCCAAGTTGTAAATCTGAGAAGGATGCTGTTTATCTAGCAACTTACCCTTAAAATTCAGCCATTTCTTTTAACTTCCGATTTTTGTTATGACAGCATATGGGTAAAACTTCCCATCTGAACCACTTCTGATGTAGTTTCATGGCATAGAGTGCACTCAGCATGTTGTAGCCACCATCACTGTGCCCCTGTAGTCTACAGAACTTCCCATCATTCCAGAGTACCCATTCGCCTAGTTCCACCTCCCCTACTTTTGCCC
>LOEQ01000733.1:154767-178591 GCA_001685075.1 Bramus lutescens | reverse complement strand
TTCCAGGACAGGCACCAAAAACTACAGAGAAACCCTGTCTCGAAAAATCAAAAAAAAAATGAATCCATTGGCACTTTTCTTGGTTCCTATAAGCATAAAATCATTATTTAAAAACTCAAGAGCTAGCCATGCATTGTGGCAGTGAAAGCAGGCAGATTTCTGAGTGCCAGGACTACATATAAAAACCTTGTCTCAAAAATAAGTTAAAACCCAAAACTAAACTGAAATCTGAGGCCACTCTTATTATATTGCCGAGACTACTGTCGAGCTCCTGGGTTTGTGCTGGGGCTGTAGGTGTCTGTCACCTTAAGAGCTTCTTCACAATGATCCTCACTCCTGCCCCTGGCTACCACAAACCAGAAGCTGAAATTTCCCCAAAAAGCACATCAGGCTCTTGTCTTGAACAACACAGGGTGTTTTGGCTTTCGGGCAGGCCACATCCTCTGAGACAGTCTTGCTTCTCCAGTCAGGGAAGATGACACACCAGAAGCCACTTCCAGTCTTCATGATCACATGCGTGCAACATGAAGCAGATCCTTGCCCAAACTAAGCTTCTGGGCAATTGGACAGGGCCTGCAGGAAGAGGCGGCTGCCCCACAGCTTTGGACTTGGAGCACTTTAATCCAGATTCAGCTTTAGCCTCCACAGGCTGCCAATCAAGCTTTCCAGATCAGTCCATGCCGATGAAGACATCCTGATTGACCGCTGTCCCACAGGAGGCCTGTGAATCAAAGGCCCAGCCCCACCAGCAAGAAAGGGCTCGTGTTTAAGAGCATGGCAAAGGTGAGGGGCTCCATGTTTTGCTTCCCCTTGGATAGGCAATGCTCCAGTAAGGTTGAAAACACAGTGCACCGTGTACTTGTGACTGTCACCTGCCATCTAGGCACTTCCGGGAGTCTGAACCCTTCAGGAAGCAGATCTTGATCTCCACACCGGAATCCGACTCGTTTGTAGTTCTTATGCACCAACCTCAGACTCAAATCCAGGGGAAAAACATGTCTGAAGCCTGCAAAGAACAGTCCCTGCAGCAGCAGGACATCAAACTGTGTGCCTTGAGTTCTAGTACCTCAGGGTTTGTCTGATTTTCCTAGCAAGGTAAAGTATCACCCACTTCTTAGTGCTGCTGACTACATGCTGAAATACTGTGGACATGTTTAGATATTAGGGTAAATAAGATATGCCACAAGATGTACTTTACCTGTTCCTTTTAAATGTTTTAATGTGGTGCTACGAAAATGTTAACACAAGTGGTAAATTTATATATTTCCACGGGATGGTAAACTGCTCTAGCATTTTCCACAAGACATTAATCGGTACTTTTTTTTTTTTTCAATATGGTTACTCTTCCCCAAACGGTCCAGACTCCTAGGTCACATATTACCATCTTAGCCATGATGAGATTCTGGGAGTTTTACCAAAGGCATTTAATGAATACATGGAACAAACACACTTCCATGCCCACCACCTTTTGCAAAAGGAGGCAGAGACAGAAAGGGGAGGGCATCAGGCACCCACTTCCCATGGTGTCCACTTGTATTCTCTGCCATATTCCACATTTAAGTCTCTACACACCGATTCCCTCCTCCGGGAGAATGAGTCTGAACAGCCACATACCATTCTCTCAACAGGATCTGAGCAGCTGAAAATAAAGGACCTATATTTAATTTGGATCTTGAGAACAGAATTACAGCTTCTAAGTGTTTACGCAGCAAATGGACAGAGGAACCGTGTCTCAAACCTTTGTGCGGGATTCCCCAGCTTCACTGCCTGGATGGACACCACCCAGCAGTGGGGCACAGCCGCAGACATCCATCCCCTCTGGCTAGCCAGGACCACCTATGGGCTTGTTCCTTTACCTTGTGTTCTGTTCCGGAGGGATCCTACCCACCAGGAAAGGATTGTGAGGCTTCACCACCTGTCTGTCTCCCACAGGGACAGACAGAGGACACCTCACAGTCTTTAGCTCGCATTAGGAGCACCACAGCTGAGGAGAGGGAGGCAGCTGTGGTGTGAGCAGCAGACACCCTGTCCCATTACCTGTCCAGTCTCTCTCCTCCTTCTGCATTAACTCTTTCCCTCTGAAAATGACACAGCCACAGGCAATGAAAAATCTTGGTTTTGGTGCTGGAGAGATGGCTCAGAGGTTAAAAGCACTTCCTGTTCTTCCAGAGGACCAGATGTTGATTCCCAGCACCCATGTTTGGCAGCTCACAACTGTCCAGATTCGCTGCCTTCCTCTGGACTCCCATGGACAATGCATTTGCATGCGCACAGACAGGCATACACATAATTGAGAATAAATCTGTTTTTAAAGCTCACTTTTTAACCAGTTAGTAGAGAGACTATTCTAACCCCGCACCTCACAGTGCTTCTGATCACTTCCTGGGTGGGTCCCAAGGTCAGCTGTCTCATTCCCTCAGCAATGTGAACTGAGAGATCCAGAGCCTGGCCAGGGGTTTCAAGCCGACATTTGTAAAGCTCCAAGGCAATGACAGACAGATGAGCAATGTCACAAGCAGAAAGGTAGAGCTTAACAGGAAAACTTGGAATTTACAAGTCAGAAAAGCAGAGTCCCAGCCAGGGCTGGCATGGGAAACGCTCTTCCAGCCCACTTTCTATGAGCCCCAGCTTTCCTATGATAATCCCTAGCTCCTCTCTGAACGACTTGCTTATTTTGGTGTTTTGGTCACGAGTCCCAGCACCTGTGATCACATACACTTCAGCCAAGGCAAAGATCTGTGCACTCTTCTGGTATCAGCCCCAGACACTGGCCCCTAAGGGCCCGGACCAAGGATAGGTGCCATGCACTTTCTGAAACAACCACACAAAAACCTCTGCCCACCCCATGGCTTTCCGAAGAGGGAAGGATTTATTGCAGGTTGGGGAGACTTGGAGAATAACAACGAGAGTGAACTGTAGGGCCCACCCATTTAGAAGACAAGCAGGTAAAACAAATACAGTTATACACAATTATTAAAAAGAGTAGGGCGATGGAAAAAAAGGAAAAACTGCCAGCAGCCTTCCGGAAGGTTGGTCACAGGACATTCAAGGAGCACCATGCACCCCAGTCCCCGCTGGGTCTCAGCAGACCTGCCTGGCTTTCTGCTGCTCCTACTCTCTGAGGTGGGAGGAAGCCCCAGTGATGGTGCGGCCGAGCTGATTCTGCTCTACCAAGAGCTGCTGCACATCCCACTGAAAAGCCACAGGCCACCTTCATGAGTTATTCTTAATACACATGGGGAAAGTTAGGGGAAACTGAGGGCATGAAGGTCTGTGAGCCCTGCACCCCAGTCAGAGAGGAGCTGCTTTCTGGGGTGTCAGAGTGCATTCCCTAAGTCAGGAGTACCTCTCGGGTACTCATTTCTTCTGTTCAGAAGCCAGGAGTCTCAGGCCCCATATGAAGAGGAAGAGGCCATGTTGTGCCTCACAGGACATTACAAAGAAACAACCATAGTTATGTCCCCTGGGAGAAGGGAGCACTTGGAGAATCCTTCAGCAGGAGAATCTTCGTTCATCCAATTAATTTCTATAAAAAGAATGTAATTCCAGATAAAAGTTGCACATTCGCTGGGTAAAGCGGCCAACTGTCTACTCAACTAGAAACATGGATGATTTAAAATAAGTCGCTCATTTTAAATACGTCTCCACAACTGACATGGCTTGACATGGCCAGGAACTCGAGCGTTCAGAGCCCAAAGTACATGAGACCATGCTGAATACTGGCTCCCGATGCCCCAGTCCTGTTCCCGGGCAGTGACAGAACATGCCAACAATCTGTCAAAGCAGCAGTCAGGAGAGACAGGCTCTTTCAGAAAGGAGCCGTGAGGCCTGGTGGAAGAGCACAGCGTTCTACACAGAGTTCAGTCTCGGTGGCGGCGCCAGGTCCCTGCCAGATCACAGCCAGAGGTGGCTGGGGGACTAGAGGGCTTGGGAGACTCCAGTGGGGAAGGGGCCTCCTGGCCTGAGGAAGGAACTGGCGAGCTCTGCTCCTTCGTGGGTCTGCTGCTGTCTTGACAGTGCTTGCTGCAGAAAATCTGCCCCTCTTTATCTAGAGCCGTGTTCTGGGGAGAGAGCAGCAGAGATAACACATGACCCAGGCTGGGCTCCATAACACGGGCAGGACCAGAAAGCAGGACTCGGCATGCACAGTACACAGAACAGAAGAGGAGGAATACACCAGGCCTTAAGTCTAACGAGAACTGAGCCCCACTCCCACCCCACCCCACCCCAGCAGCTGCCTTTTGCCTCTGCCCTTATCACGACCTTGCTGGTAGCTGGGAGTGGTGGAGACACTGGCCTGCCGGAGGTGGCCTCCAGGGTCCTTGCTGTGAGCTGCAGCTGATTCTGTCTTGCCCACACCCATACCCAGTCTCTTCCAGCTGCTGTAGTACACTTATGACAAAGTTCTTGTCAGATATATATATGTCCCTTATATGTCAGATATAAATATCTTTACAACCATCAGGTATCTGTAATATGCCCAGGAATCCACTGGGAAGGTAGCAGCCACATGGACCCTCCAAGGTATCTTTGACTGCCTCTCATCCTATGAGGGAGCCTGCACCTACTGGCTCATCCACTAATCCTCTCAAGGGATGGGAGGCTCCAAGAGGAAAACACTTCCTTCTGAACCATCCTGTGGATACCCAGGTATGGAGTCTTCTTTGCCTCACTAGAAACTGTGGGCCCTGGGAGCCAGCAACTGCCATGGTACTGTGTTTACTAAAGGTGGAGAGACCACAGGTGGTCTTGGGTACCACCTTCTGCTGTAAGATGAAAGGATCAGTAGGCATTTTGCAGTCCCCATAGGCAGGGGAATGTACAACAACACCGATTTTTTTTAAAGTGTGTGGGGAGGGGGTGGAGAACAGAGCAAGTGGCAAGGCTCCGGGCTGTGTCCCTCAGGGCTCCTGCCAACCTCAGGCTGAGCCATCACTACCTTCCAAGGACAGTATCAGTTAACTGGGGTAAGTGGGTAAAGGCCTGGCCTGAAACTTAGCTTCTGAGCTGCTGGAACCAGGCCTGCCACTCCGCCCCACCAGCACCTACCAGACTGGCAGCGCTTAGCCTTCTATCACACTTTCTCCTGGCTGGAAGAAAGTCACAACCCTAGCTATTTCCCCTCTTCTCTTCTGCGTGCAGGCAGAGGAAGCTGGTGGTGCAGTGAGTACATACCATGGCCTTGGACCTAGGCAGGGGAAGCAATGCAGCAGCGGGAGAGGCAAGAAGGAAGAGAAGCAGGGACAGAAACTAGACTTACTTTCAACAGAAGCAACACGATTCAAACAGTCTTGTCTGTCTTAAATCGGAAGTAACCCCAAATCCCTACCGTCACCCCAGTGTTCCTGAAAGCAAGCTTTGCGCCCCCTGGGGTGGAAAGAACGTACTTTGACTTCTCTCCCTCTGCAAGACCACGATAGGAGGTGTCTTGTCATTCCCTTCTCTGCCACAAGATGGCCCCTTCCGGTCTCTGAGGCTTTGTCCCTCACTGGGACAAAGAAGCCACCTCCCACTAACCTTCATCAGTGTACTGGGACTACCGGCAAGAGCCGAAGTGTGACCCAGAGCCATCTGCCTCTCTGAGTCTCTCTCCGGTATGATCATGTTCTTATACTGGAGGCTGGCTGTCTTACTGATAAACGCAGCTCTTGACAAAGCACAAAAACCTCACAAAGACACTCATCCCTGCTTCATCTATGTAAACGGTAGCAGGGCACAGATGGCTGAACCCCACTCTGAGCAGGAAAGCAGACTGACAAGCTGAGAAGGCTAACACAAAGCTCCCCAAAGGCGTGCTGGGCTGGGCTGGCCAGAAGAAAGTCAGTGGTTCAGAGGACCCATTCTAGAAGGAAGCTGAGGGTCAAAAGTCTGAGAAAAGCATGCAGCTGGAAGAGGGGCTGAGAATTAGGTGTGGCTCCCATGAGCACAGTGTGTTGAATACCAGGATCTGCTTCGGGATGTCCCATAGTCTCAACTGGGGAAAGAACGGAACTCTGTAAGGTGTCTCTCAAACTGTCAAATCAAACTGTCAAATGAAATGCAGACAAAGCATCAACTTTGGTTTCTTTCTCCTTTATTATCAGTCCCTACCTTCTCATAGTTTTCACTGGAACTTCGGGTACCTACTTTGGGGAGAATGCTGGGGTGACACAAAAGAAGGCCCCCTCTTTAAGTTATGCACAGAAGTCATTAACAATTCAGCCATAAAACACCACTCTTCTGCTACTGAGACTGCATATTCAGTGATGTCAAATTAATGCCAGAGACAGGCATTCTCTGGTAGTTTCAACATAAAAATAATTTAACTGTCGTCAAGGATGACTCAAGGTACAATCATACTATGATGGAGAGCCCAGATGTGACACACACGCCCTACCCTGCAACCACACCTAGGCCCAGGCCCGGCCCTGACTGGGGGAAGGACAAACAAGAACCCTTCAGCTACTTTTGGGAGCAAGCCAAATTTGGCAGGCTGGCTTTTGAACCACTGAGAACAGAGACTTCCAGAAAAAAAAAAATCCCAGAAATATCTCCAGTAGATTCTGAATGCAATGATACCATCTGCAGCTCCTCAGTACTCACAATCTGCAGAGAACCTGGTTTAGCTGGATGTCACCAGCATGCGCCAAGTGGCTCCTGTATATACATCCCACGCAATTTTTACACAGTCACCTTATTAAGGGTTGTTCTTTTATGGGAACACCAATTAAAGCTTGAGGGTTTGACATCTTACTAACTCCATTAGCAAGAGGGAAACTGCTTTCTGTTAAGTGATGAGACTTCTCTGCATTATTATCTAGAACACAGCTTACACTTAGCCCTAGGGAGGACTGTCAATCATTCTAGAACCTCAACTGAGCTTCAGTGGTCAGAAGGCAGGGCCCAGGCCTATGGCCATTGATTCTAGTGACTCACTGTACAAATTTTCCTATAGGGCTGCAAGGCTTACACATCTTAGAAGATTAGAAAGCTAATTAACATATGATATGAAATTTTGATTCCAACAAATTCTCTTAAAGACTTTACCATATGCTGAAATTGTATATTTTGGGAGATCGTTGGGGCCTACACACATGCTAGGCATACACACACTGGGCACCACTAACTGCACCCCTAGCACAAATGTTGATTCTGAATGGTTTTCTTTTTCAGTTTCCACAGAAGCTGCCTACAACACCATGCATGGCACAGATGCACACTGATTCTGCTCATGGGGTAGGTCTCAAAATACAATCCCTGGGAAGGGTTCTTTTCAACTCAGTAAAGCCAGAATTCTGTGATATCTCAGACCTTCTTAGGTTTTCAGTAAAACATTGCTTCAGTGGAAAGAAAAAATAACTCCACTCTTTCTGTGTTCAATATGAGACATTCCAGAAATCCTGCGAGATGGCACAAAGTCCAGTTTGTAGACTCGAGCTGTGCATGGGAAGACAGAGCACACAATTCCCAGCATGGCGCATGGGAAGCTGCAAGGACAATAGGAGGGGTCTACCAGATGAACTTAGCCTCTCTGGAGGAAAGGAACGGCATGTAGGAGGTGCTTAACCAACTGCAGAGTGGTCATGTCTACAAGGGGTACATGCAGTGTGTGGCTTCCTGGACTCCCACATTTTCCTGATGTTCCTAGACTGCATGAAGCAGTGAGAACAAGTCCATTTCCCTGTAGTGTGGAAGAGAGAGAACTTTTCCCAGGTGGCAGGGCTGCTGAGAAGGCCCACTGCAGGCACCAGCCCCTCGGGAGAGGGTGACTCTGGTGTCTATGCACCGGCCCTGCTGTCTGCTGTGAGAGGGCAGGAGGACAACATGGCTGCTGTTGGCGATGCCCTGGCTGAGCAGCAGGTGGGAGATGCTCAGAGCAATTCCCAGCCCCACTTCACGACGGCTCAAGCCTGGGCAGCCAGAGCTGCAAATTAATGACCTCGCTTGTGTTTTATTTTTCGGTCCTATATTTTCTTTTTGTTTCCCTTAATGTTACTTTTCATTTTCTGTGCTTAGATACTGAGATCTGTGGCCTTAAGTATTTTGGAAGAAGTACAAAAATTGGGTCATTGTTACTTTTGTTAGATAAAATTTTAACAATGAAAAATTAGTTTTTAAAAAAGTATTCTTTTATGCCTTTAAAAATACACCAACTATTTTTTTAAACAAACATTGTCTTTAAAAAGCGAAATTTGTTAGCTTGGTTGTTTTTTGCTTTTTTTTTTTATCCCAAGTCCCAAAGAAATCAAATATCAAACAACCATAAGCCTGGAGGAGGGTGCATCCTGCCAAGGCTGGCTGGTGATTTCTCCCTAGATGTAACAGCAGGTATGGGGGAGAGGCAACACCCTGGAAGCCCCATGTCTGGGAGCTCCCTTGCACCACCTACCACTGTGGCTTCCCTGCCACCTACCAGCCTCTACCCTGCCATGCAGGGTCCCAGGAGTACCCAAAAGCACCCTTCACATGCCAGTCCATCCTCCCATGAAAACAGGAACATGGAAGACACCAGTTTCCATGAGCAGAACCCTGACTATCTAGCTCAGAAGACAACTCCAGCTGAGCAGCCAGGCCAGATGCCCCCAAGTCCCCAGGCAGAGGTCTGCGTCCCACTTACCATGATAACAGAGACCCCCGTGGTGGTGCTGTTCTGTTTGGGGAGTGCATTATTAAAGTGCTGTTTTAATTTACCTGTAACCTCAGCTTGCATATTATTCTCCTGGGATGTGTCATCCTATAGAAGGGGAAAAACCCAAATACAGTTGACGCTGGATCCTTAACACTCCAACTGTTTGTTCATCAACAGCTACCACCCTCCCACCACCATCAACCTAAGGCTGTCTTCCTGAACAGGCTCCTCTTAGTAAGAATAGGAGTTCAGTTCTTTTGAAAGTAATTGTTGCCCTGTACAGAGCTGAGGATGAGCATGAGACCCTGGACTCCATTCTCAGTGTGGCAGAGACACACAAAATCATGTACTGTTACTCCACAGTGGCAATGCGCCTCAAGCCTTCAGAGAGAGATTATGCCATCTACTCCACCTCTGAAGCAGTCTCCATTGAAACAAACAATGGCATTCCTCTTCCAATGCAAATCTAACACAAGTCGTCCCACGGAAATATAAAAATTAACAGTTTATCATTTTAATCAAGAATTTGATTAAATGCCTTGCTGTAGCTCCGGTAACATGGCAGGCTGAAGAGGGAATGTGCCTTGAGCCTAATGTTTGACCCATTTCTTAAGTTAAAACAAAGTGACAGAGTCCATGCTACATGCTCAAGGCTCAAGCTCAATCCCCAACACAAACGTCCTTCAGCTGATAGCCTAATCCTCACAAAGAGGTGTGGCATCTCCTCTACCTGTCACTCAGCCCAGGTAAACAGTTTGCAGGACGGAGGAGCTATACAGTGATACTCGAGTTGTTTGCCCTGAAGGGACATCTGATCAATACCACATCTTCTCTGCCACTTCTGGAAGAGACTGTCTCCCCTTCCAGACCAGAGAAAGACACAGATGTCACAGTCTTAAACATGTTCGTCTCTGGGGAAAACATAAACCCCACAACTAGAAAGAAGCCATGGAAAGACTAGAAAGAACATCATGGCCAACCCCATCACTTACAGAGTAAACAGATCCAGCAAGGAACAGGCCACCAGGTTACTCCCTGAGCAGATGGGGGGGGCTCTGGTACCAGTTACCTTCTCCCATGCTGCTTAATCATTAAAACAGACATTTTATCTGCTATAGAATTTAAATGCTCATCTATGTCCATGGAAAACACACGGTAAGGAAGCATGCTGACCATACAACATAAATTCATTCATTCCCTGGAATGTGGGTACTTACAGACACCCAGGGGTGACTCAGAATTTCTCCCGCAGTGCAGCGAGCTTCAACATTTACCTGAAGCATTTGACTAATTAATTCCTAGAAAGGGGAGAAAGGGGAGGAAAGGGAAGGGGAAGAAGACCACAGAGGAGAAAGAGGGTAATTCCAGCATAAATACAGAATCAAAAGCTAATATAGCAGCTCAGCCACTGGAGCACAGAGCCAACTCCCCACACTTTGAGTGATGTGAGACATGGCACAGACCTACTGCCAATGTCAGCACAGTATACAAGAAGTCTCCCTTGAATCAGCAGGAACTAAGATTGGCTCTCTTAAGACTTCCGGTCTTTATCTGCACTCCACAGTAGAATATTGCAATATTTTCCCTTTCATCACTTAACTTATTAATTCATTCTCACATTCTGATGAGTGCCCAACATACAGTTCTTTTTAAAAAGGCATGAATGTTTATAGAGATTAGAAGGGCAATCTAGTTAAGGACTTCAGAGCCTATATATACTGTAGATCAAACTTACAAAAAGACCACACATTAAAAGTCAAGTTTCTGGAGCCCCGAGGCGGGGCTGCTCGGCCCCACATGCAAGGCCCTGCAGTGTACACAGGAAGAGCCCTATACAGTACCTTGGCAGAATCTGTGATGTTGTCCCAATAGGGAGCTGGAAACTCCAGTTTCCCAGCCAAGATCTGGTCGAAGAGATCTTCCTGGAGGTTGTTCTCACTAGTGAAAAAGAAATAGAAAAAAGAATAGCGTCACTAAGAGTCTGAGCAACAGGAAGAAGTCGAGGCACTTGGCTTGGGTGTTTCATTGCTCAGCTGAGTATCATAGTCGCATGGTGACAACAGCTTTTTCCTTTTAGATAATGAGCCAAAGGACCCTTCCTAGGCCTGGGAACCAGAGACACAGAAAATGACTCAAGCCGAGTTTCAGTTTAAAAAGATGGAAAAGTTCCAGCAGTGGTTGGTGCAAATGGCTGTGTACTTGATGCCCACAAAATGTGCGTATAAATGGTTAAAATGAAAGCTAGGCATCCCCGCAGTACCAGATGCTTGGAGAGCTGAAGCAATATTAGCACTTGAGCCCAGAGGTTCAAAATCAACCAAAGTAACATAGCCAGAGCCCATCTCCAGAAGAAAAACTAATGTGTATGTGTGTGTGTGTGTGTGTGTGTGTGTATACACTGTATATCTCCTCTATACATATAGGATATAGATATGTATGTATATATGTATATAAAGGAGATCTCAATACATATATATACATGCATACATATATTACATTAAAAACCAGAAATTACAAATAATGGAAACACTTGGGAAAGGACGGCAGTTTTGTCATTGCTCATGCCTCTAACAGTAAAATAGCAGCCTCTACTAAACCTTTCTTTTTCTACTTTTTTAATAAAACACCAAGATCATTGAAAATAATATGGAGCTCAGAACCTAGATTTTTAAAAATGACACTAATTTGTTCTCCACCACAATTCAACTTTCTTTGTGCTCAGTCTCAGAAAGAACATATTCAGAGATGCTAGTTAAGGCTTTCGCAGTCAAGGCAAAGCACCCTGGATGCTCTCAAGTGGGCATCTTTTAACTTGTGCTGCTTGGCCCTTCCACAAACACGCACATGGTGTCTAATGAATGCATGGCACTCAACAGTTGATGGGAGGTGCCAGTGAGAACACTGGAGGGAAAGATTTTAGATGTGAGGTGTCCCCACATGTGGTGAAGACAGGAATAGAAACAGGAAGCATCCTTAGCTTTCTTGGTTCACCACAGGCCCCAAAAGAAAACTTAGAATATGCTGTTGGGATTAAAATTAAAATTCAGGAGGACAAGTCAGGAATCACTTGGAAAAAGTGCAAATTTCTTAGAATTTCTCTGCCATGCTTTTAGGGTTTGGGTTTCCGAAGGGCACAAAGCATGGAGTCCTTAGAAACAGATCACTTAGGGTGGTACCTAGAACGATAGCTAGGTCTGTCTCATGGCACGACTGCCTGTTATATTCAAGGGAAGCACTTGTGAGACACCTGCTGGTTCACACTGAAGGCCAAAGGTACACTGAGGAGCCAGGTCCCTGTGAGACAACCAGGAAAGGCGAGAGGTCATCACTGCTTGCCTGGGAAGTGAGTGCATACATACTTCTTTGAGGAAGCACAATGGTCTCTCTCCTTTGCCCTGCTGCAATCAGTTCAGTGCTCCATAAAATAAGTGAAAACCACACAGAAGAACATAGTGGGATTTTATAGAACCCTTTAGAAGCAAGAACACACCAGACAGTATTAGAAGAAGACCTACTCTTAAAACTGTTCCTATTACTCTATTATTCACCTCCCCTAGTTTTTCCTGGAGTCACAGGTAGCTTATGTTGACTTGATCATTTAGCCAATACAGAGCTAAAAGCTGGAATCCATCTGCAACAGCCATGTACAGCGTCCAAGGAGTCAAGCAATACAGCCCAACTCAGCAAAAAAGGACCGCAGAGCGCTAAACAGTTAGAATCTGGCCCAAGGAGCAATGCTATCAACCACCAGAGCTATGCACCCAGTAGAGGAGCAGCCCCTGCAAGACAGTCTGTCATGCCTGGTAGTCAGGTACAAACAGCTGCCCTGTTTGAATCCACAAAGGTTTCATCTCTACATTTGCACCACAAGGTCTGGTGGAGCTGCTTTGGGCTGCTTTTCTATTCTAAGACACTGTATCCCTTAGATGAAGGGGCTGCAAGTGTAAAACAATCAATTAAGAAGACAGTCCCTCTTTCAGTGACAGATGACGAAAGGTTCAGAAAAGACACTGTGATAATGTCGGCAAGTTATTTCACAAGCAACACTCAATATGAAAGAATGACAGAGAGAACTGGGGTGAGGTGAAGGCTAAGAGAGAATGTTCAAGAATCTGGGAACAACTTTACAGATGCTTTAGTCAGCAGCTTTAGCATATTCTTCCTCAGGAAACTTTGGGATGTCCCTGAAAACCTTTGTGAAGATGAGGCTGATTTCGGGATGGAGGGGGGTGGGATGATTGAGCTCAATCATCATCATCAACAACAACAACAAAATCAAACCCAAAGGCTTTGAAAGAAGGAAGATGCTGCCATTAGAGACACTGAAAGAACAATTCCGTTCAAATGCTTTCAGCTAAAGGCACACTTTGTATCAGAAAAGAAAGCACTCTGAAGTGCTTGTTTAAAGGACTTTAATATAGATACATACGTATATAGTTATTTTTATTTTTTTTTGAGACAGTGTCTCATGTAGCCCCCAGCAAGGCTTTAAACTTGCTACATAGTCAAGGATGGCTTTGAACTTCGTATCTTCCTTGATTTCATGGCCTGTGTGCTGGGATTATAGGCAGGCATTGTTGTCCTGGGTTTTATGTAGTGCTGGGGATTGCACCAAGGCCTTTGTGTGTTACAAAGCCCTCTACCAACCAAGTGAGCTTCCTCCCCAGCCCTAGATACACAAGTTTATGCCATCCATGCTAGACAATATCCTTTAAATCACTACAGACTTAATTTTCCACTTTTTTATATAATAGTATGTTGTGATATCTGCCTTGCATGGCTGTGCTTTGAAGATGCTTCTAGAAGTGTCTGATGTCACAGATCTATCATCAGGGGAGAGGAAAAACATTTTCTTGAAACATAAAAATGAGATACCGAGTGGGGTTTTGATACTAGGCAGTCCCTTCAGAACGTAGTGGGCTGTCCCAATGAACCCAACTCACCTCTCCAGCTCCCAAAGCTACTGCTGTCCTCCAGGGATAATGACATCCAATTTGAACCCACTTCCACAACAATAAAAATACAAATCTCCCTGGCTGCATCAGAAACTATGAACACTAGAGGGAGTTGTGAGCATACATTCCCTAATTCTGATACCCCAAATCCCTTTTCTTTGATATCAACTTGAATAAAAAAAATCATGAAGAGGAACTCCATGTTAACTGGTCCAGATATCACATGTTAGCAAAAACACACCATCCTTCTACATTTGACTAGCTCCCCTCATTTCTACCTTATATAACAGAGTCCTTTAGTTAATTTCTTCACATTTACTCAATGCTTAGCCAGCACTGAATCAGTCAGCCAAGGATACCCAAACATTTGGTTTGATCATTATTCTGTGCTCCATGTCTCTATACCAGAAGCTCTTCAAAAGTAGACTAACATTTCTGTGTGGTCTGCTCACAGCAATTAACAATTAAACCACTGTTGAACTCAAACTGAAGATGTGAGAATTTCAAAGAAAAAAATCTAAACTTTCATTTTCCAGGAAGTTTTCTTGACAAATGTTAGGAGAAATAGGACAAACTATTTTCATTTGCTGACCCAATACAAAACTTAAACACTACAGCGTATGCCTCAAAACTCCTAATGGGGAACCCTAATCCTCACTTGGACAGCATTAGGAGGTGGGCTTTGGAAACACAGCCAGAGTAGTGAGGGCAGAAGCCTTCATAAAAAGAACTGTAATGTTCCTGTGAAGGTCCCTAGAGAAGATATAGTTCAGTGGTAGAGTGCTTGCCTAGCATGAAGCCTTGAACTCAAACCACAACATCATTTACAAAAATGGTAAGACAGTAAGAAGTTCCTAGAGGTCATCCTTTCCCTTCTGCTGTGTGAATTTGCACAAAGATATCTGCACATGGATCAGGAGGTAGGTCCTTACCAGACACCAAGCCTGCTGGTGCTTTGGTCTTGAACCTCCCAGCCTCCAGCACTGTGAGAATAAGTCACATAGTTTGCGGAAGTTCCTTACAGCAGCTGAAATGGACTAAAACCGCCACAGCATCAAGGACGATGCTTGCACACTTCTGCCATCACTTACAAGTAGCTGGCTCACCAGACAGAGTGAAGGGGGGTACAAATGAAGGGCAGAAAAGCAACCATGCACTAGTAGATGTAGCTCTGCTTCAAAGCCGGAACCTGCCCGAGCAGGTGTTGAAGCAGATCAAAAGAGCTGCAGTGGTTGGCTCAACCCTGGACTGATGACTAGGCTAGCCAGCCTGAAGCACGTCTGTGTTCACCTCTGTTCCCACCAGGTCAGCAAGTAGCTGCCAAATGTCAGTTGCTTGTTTCCAGGCCAGCTGATGTCGAGATTTTCTGTAACTCTATTTCTCAGGTAATAAACGCTACGTGTGTGACTAGAACTACCACAAAGAGTTTCTGGTTTTGCAAGAAGCAAGTTGAGTGCTTTAGAAATTTTATATAAAAATCAAGTAGTTTAAAACACTGCTCTCAAATTAAGTAAAAGTAATACCTACACCAGGGACTTAAAGAAGGACACCTGGATGGTTCTGGTTTCTACTCAGAGATCTTTAATCATCCCCTTTATAATGAGAAGCTGCAAACTCTAGAGTCTGTGTTAGGTATATACTTCATGAAGAGCAGCTAAAGAACTCAGAGGTTCACACACAAAGCAAAGACCTCATATTTGAAGTATGGTCAGGCTAGGAACAGCTCAGAGGCAGAGATTGCAGGCATGACTCCTGTGTTCAAGCACAATTTACACACACACACACACACACACACACACACACACACACACCCAAAACACCAAAGGAAAAAAACATGAGATTGCATTAGTAGGCTACAAATTAAGATAAACAGCGAAAGGTGTATTTATATCGTTTTCAGCTGTGAATTTTATTCACAAGCTTACAGTCCTTTCTGCCAGGAGTTAAGTATCTGAGAATTTATAATTCACATATAATTACCTCCGGAATGGTGGGAATCCACAGAGAAGTATGTATGTAATCACGCCAGCTGCCCAAACATCCACCTTCAGGCCATAACTGGAAAACAGTGAGGGAGAGTAAGTAATGGCAGATCTTCTGAGCACATGCCACACTGCTGAGGTACGGCGTCTGTTACTGTCACATAGAAGCTGTCCTCTGAAAAAGCCATCTGTTTCCTCTCAATCTAACTACAATCAGTGACCACTGTCCCCCACCCCTGACACTGACCAAAGGACTGAAGTACAGGCCTAGGGCTCTTGGACAGATAAGAACAAGCTATTCTTTAAGGTCATTTTTTATGTCATGTCCCTCTCTGCTTCCCAGACTTTCTTCACAAGACACACTGAGCACAGAGCAGCGAGGACAACTATGTGCCTTCTCACTGATGTCAAAGTGTGATCCAAGACCAACAGAATCTCACCCTGTTTCAGCAATGATTTCTGGTGCCACGTAAGTTGGTGTGCCACAGACTGTGTACAAAGGGCCTTCAACCACTGTTGCCAGTCCAAAGTCTCCCAGTTTCAAAGACTTGGTCCCGTCCGGATATTCACACACCTGAAACAAAAACAAGCCAACAATCACTTTTTTCCCCTACAACAACTGTGAGAAGGACCTTGGAATGAGGCAGGTAACACCTGAAGAAAGTTCTTCTGGCAAGAGTACCATAGTTTTAAAGGGTCGAAATATCTCTTCAGAGATTTTTATTCAACTGTGTGAAATTGGAACAATGTTATTTTCTGTCTTTGCAGATTCTGACAAACCCTGCACTTGCTTACAGAAGCAGCCAGGTACTAAAGGCTGCTGATGTGGCAAGACAAGGCCTCAAAGCCAGCAGGAAAGGAACTGACCTGCATTTAGTGCTTAATGTCATTCTTAAAATACTGGAGTGGACAAAGAAGGGGTGTTTATTTAAGAGGCTTCCATGTTTCTTCAGAGGCTGCTGACTTGTTTTCTGGGCAGCTGGTGAAATAGGAGTTTTATATGCTCTATTTTGGCTCCATGTGTGGTGGTGCGGGTTGAACTCAGCTGTCTAGTTAGCCTGCTAATCAGCAGCCCTACCACAAATAAACCCTGAACCTAAAATATAAATATTACTTGGAAAAAAACTCAGAAGCTTAAAAAGAAAATGCACTTTGGAATCGGAATCAGCATGAATCTAAACAGGAACTTTGCCCAATAAACCTACAACTAAGAATCTATTCAAAACGAACAGAAAAACAGGAACTTTGCCCAATAAATCTACAACCAAGAATCTATTCAAAGGGAACAGAAAGACCCAAACATTGTACATATCTCTTAATGTCTGTATTTATAATGTTTAAACACAGAGTCAACTAATCAGCTAATAGACTGGTAGTTAAATAAATTGTGGTACAAACTCGTAATAAAATGACATGTAGCTAATATTATTTTCAATAAATATTTACCATGAGAGTTACTGATCATATTGTATAGTTTTTCAAAGTTAGAACTGTACATGAACTCCAATGCCCCAGCCTTAACAGGGCTCTCTTTAGGCAGTACTAAAATACTTTAACTTCCTTCTTGATATTTCTTATACTTGTAGACATATCCATGTGCTTACAATGGCCACATAATTGAGAAAGATTTACCTTATAGTCAAGCAAAACTTCCTTAAGATATAAAAGCCTAGAAATATTACAAGTAGCCAATTTCGGAAGTCAGTGGGCATGTACACCGTTAATTTGGGATTGGCTGCTTAATCCAAAACTGGCCAGTGTATGCTGTCTCTTACATGTCCATTTGAAAGAACCAAATTTCAACAAAAATTAACTGCACAGACCAAATCAATATATAAGTCTCATTTTTATATTTTATAGACTACATGTTTTTCCTTGTGTTTTACTACTGAACTGGACTTTCATTTCAACCACTATAAACTCTGGAAGGGGAGATATTTAGAAAGTGCTGTTTCCTCAACATAGCAGTTAACAGAAGCATCCACTGAGCGGACTGGCTTAGGTAGTCATCAACAGACATGTTGTCTAAGCCTTACAGGCATTCTGAAGGCCCCTGATGGCCCACCTCCCTTTCCTGCTTGGCTTCCTCTGCTACAGAGCACTTCTTCCTTTGGGACAGTTTCTCCCATGCTATGGACATATATTTCGTGTTGGCACACAGCTCATGCACATCTTCATGACCTTAGAGAGTCAAAGGAGTAACCATGATGATTGAGCCCCTCTGAAGTACTTATCCCTCTGTGTGAACCCCACAACACAGCAGAAACATACTATAATATATAAATGATCTAGCTTGAAGCCACAGAGTCAAGATTCTTAGTCACACCACATAGGACAGCTTTCCACCCAGAGTGTTTAATGTATACATTAGTGAGAACAATCTAATATAATTGGAGCTAGGATTTATGGCGCATTTACTGAAACCCAAACATTCGAACTAAATTCCCTAAGAAACTGTAGTGATAAGAATATTTATAAGTATGATTTCCTAAATGTCTATATCATGAGTCAAAGTTTCACTAATGTCACTGTTACTTTATTTTTACAACTCATTAGGTGCTGTTTTTATAAAACTGTGTTTATTTTAAATACTCCATTTAGAAACGTCTAGGGGTGCTGGGAGGTTGTTGTCAGATAGTCCCAGAAGCCACATTTCCACATCCCCCACAGAACTCAGAGTCAGACACATACGACAGAAAAGGAGTGAGCAGCCTATATCTGCCGAGCTGTCTGGACAAGTGGTACTCATGGTTAAACATGAAAAGAAAGTATGACTTGGACAGAGAAGTGGGAAATAACAGTGATTTATCTGAATCATCTCCTCCCAATGCAGAAGAAAATACATAAAATATTAATAACCTTTCAATCTTAGCAGATTCTCCTCAACTCTATAAGGAAAATTAAACAGTACTGTGTATCTATATGGCAAAGAGACACTGCTTTATGAATTTGACTGTAGAGCTGGGGTAGAGTTCAGAGGTGGAGAGCTTGCCTAACCTGCACATGGCCTGGAAGGGAAGGAGAGAGGGAGGGGAAATGACTGTCACAAAGAGACAAATGAAGAATACCAGATCCCAAAGCTTCCTGGCAGTTACTGATAGCCTCAGGAACTTCGCAGATTTAAATATTCTCTCAAGCACACCATTAGACTTGGAATGGGGACCACACTGGCCAAACAGAAAAAGAACTGCTACCTGCATTTTTCAGACAAGGAAACGGACACAGGTGGAACTCAGCTTAAGCTACCAAGCAGGCTTTGCAGCCAGGACCCCTCATCGTCACACTAAACAACCGTGCAATGGGTTCTGTATCTAAGCAATGCTAAAACCCAGGCAGCCTCATGTGCAGAGTTTGAACGAATTTAAACAACTGTGAAACCCCAGCCCTGCCACGCTCAATGGCCCAGCTCACACTGAGAGCTGCTCTGTCAAAGCTGGCAGAGTGCAAAGCTGAAAAATGTGACAAATGCAGGTCCCACATCCAAAGCGAATCCCTTATGCTCTCTAAATAAAACGCCAGGGCAATGATTTAGAAGGACATCAACTATGAGAAACCACACCTCTTCTCTCCCATTCTGAACTCCTGGAAGCCCTGAATTTATCACTAGTCTCCCACAGTTAACTATGGCAGGGCACCCCTGAGCTGTAACTCAGAGCACTAACGGCCACCTCCATGCTCCCTGACACACGACTCATACATCTGCCTTGGCAGGGCTCTAAGTTATGACAGTGTTGCCAGAGAACGGGATGCAAATCAGGTGTCAGATACCCTGCTGCTTAAGAACTGAATTAGTTCTCAGAGAGGAAGAGAGCAAGAGACACGCGGGGCATTTACTTTTAGTGCTTCAATGACACTTTCTCCTCGGGCCAATGCCAACCTGCTGGCTCAATCCAAGATACAAGTGATTTGGTCTTCCATGCTGGCACACATGCTGCTCGGACATGTGTATGTTACCATTTCTGGAGTCTGACCCCACAGCCTGGCTAAATCAACCATTAGCTCTAACCATCGTCTTCCCCTGTGGGAACCACCAGGCCCCTAATGCAGATTTAGGAGAAAAAAAAAACACATTCAGAGCACAAGAAGAACTCCAATCAGATTTCCTGATTATCTCTGAGACAGGTTGGAGACATCAGTGTTACACATTATCCACACACTGTCTGCCTTGAGGCAGTATTTGAATTTTGAGACTGAATGGCTACGGTATAGCTCTGTGATAGAGTGCTTCCTAGCATAAGCCAGTACTCATGTTAAATCCTTAGCATCCTGGACACACACAAATGTCTGGGACCAAGGATGGAGGTACTCACACCTACAGTCCTAGCCTCTCAAGAAGCTAAGACAGGGTGATCTCAATGCCAAAATTCAGAGGTCAGGATCAACCTTAGAAACATTGCATGTCACAATCTCTTAAACACTAACACTCAGAAGCAATGTCTCAGATCCTAGAGTATAACCTACTGAGGATCTAGGGGAATACTTTAAAAACATAGCTGGAAGATAATAAATCATGCAGTATTTTACATTATTTTGTGTATGAAATGACATCTCATGGTGTGGAATTTTCTGCTTGGTGACATGTTGGCACACAGAAATTCTCCTTCGTTTTTGAGACAGAATTTCACTTGGCAGTCCAGGATGGCCTCAAACTCACTATATTACGGATATGTGCCACCATGCCTAACTTTCAAAATACATTTTTTTAATGCTTCCTAATTTCAGATCAGGGTTTTGTGGGTACTAAACCTATGCAAATACCTCAAGGCAGAAGCCAGTAAGAAAAGAATTCTGCCTTTTTGTGATGCCAGGGAGGGGTCCATAATAGCATTGTTCTTAGTTTTCCTTGTAAAGAGGTCTTGGGACAGCTTCTGCTGGCTGTTCAGCCATGGGAAATCCTGTGAAGATCAGAGTCATCTCCCACAGGAAAGCTAGCTGGCAGGCTGTGCTGGCATTTCCTGCTGCTACCAGAGCACTTCTATTGTTATGTACGTCGTGCCTTGGTCCTTTGCTAACCAAATCCAGGCAGCCTGGAGGAGTCATAATCCAGAGCTGATCGCTGGCCTCTCTTTACAATCTTATGCCAATCTACCTGCCATGCTTTGTGTAATAGAAGCCCATGCTATGGAGACACTGCTGCCTCACACAACAGAGGAGCCCACTCTGTGGAACTACTGTGGTATTAGGTGACAGTACAGGAAGTTCTCCACGTGTGGTACTATCTCCCAAGAGCATCTGGGCAAGGGCATGCCTGACCAAAGTCCTGAAGAGCATGAAAGGGAAGGAAGGCAGTGGCTGAGAAGGTTGTGAACAAGGAGAAGTGCCAAGACAAATGGGCTGTGCCAACTTCTGACCTCACTGCTGTGCAGCCCGAGGTGGCAGACTGGTCTGCAGGTCAACAGGCACTGTCTGCACCTGTCTAGAAGTCCCTGCAGAAGGACTGAGGTGCCAGCCAACCACAGAGGACTGTTTGCAGCTCCCGCTGCCTAGCTACTGAGTGGGGAGGAACAACCACTGAGCAATCATAGCTGTTCTGTTGCAGAAAGTTAAACAAAATGGAAAGATGAGTGATGGGAAATAAATGGTTTCCTACAAAGAGGGCAAGGGAGGGGAGGGGAGGGGAGGGAAAGGAGGAGGGCTACTTAGTCTTCCAGATGAACAAGAGATGAATGGATGGTATTACCAAATGAGAACTTGACAGTCTGGGTTAGCAAAAATAAATATTTTTAAATTTTAAAAAGAAAAAAGGAAGTCCTTAGGGTGATTGCAACATACCCCTTTTAACCATCATTTGTGTGGTGACTGAGGTTAGTTATAATGATTTTTATTCAACTCTTGGCTAGCTGAGTAACTGGGAGTCACCACCAGGTATTACTCCATACATCCAGTGCACCTGCTTGGCACTGTTCAAGATGTTGGGGAGAGAAGGATTATGACCTCCAGTCTACGGGACTTACAAATCCAAAAACCTTTCCCTTTTCACATTAATTATGTCATATATTCCATTATCATAACATGAATCAAAAATAAATGAAAGTGTATTTTCTAACCCCAGTCAGCTTGAACTTGCTGATTTTTCTTGTTTCCCTCCAGTGCTCTGTTTATTACTGTGATACTGGTTTACACTCTAATGTCATTTTTCATGTGTGATGGTTTTCACAGCATGGAGATCATTTTAAAAGGGCAGAAGCCTGAGTTGAAAACGAAACAGCAGAGGCTCTGAACTCACCAGAAGGTTCTCAGGCTTGATGTCTCTGTGTACGATGCTGAGGCCATGCAGGTACCTGAGGGCATTGGCCAGGTTGTACACCATGGCACTGCCATCTCTCTCTGTGTACTTGGTTGAAGAAGTAATTGCATCAAAGAGATCTCCACCCTGTAGGACAGAAAAGGAGATGTAGAGAAATGTCAACAGTTCAGTCCAATGAGATAAGAAGGGGGGGTCACAGCAGTTTAGAGTAGATGAAGGAAGGGCCGTCCGTGAAACAGATGTGTCTGGACAACAGTGAAGAGGCTGTAGGATACTTTCTGACTAGTTCAAGCCCTGAGATTTGACACCAATGAAACCTGTCCACCTTCTTACTTTGACCAGTTCCATCACTAGAAAGAGCTCAGTTGGAGTTTCCATCTCCTCGACCAACATGATGATGTTGGGGTGTTTCACTCGGCGCAGTATTGACACTTCATTCTCAATCAGATGTTCCTGTCAAACAAAGGACATAGAGACAGACATCAAAAACAATAAAACCTTAGCTTTGCCCCATAGCCTGAAGGACACTAGACCATAGTCTTCATTTCTGATGCCAACAGTAACATGTCTCTTGACACAGGACAACCAAACCCAATTACTTAGTTCCCCCAGGGATGGGACAGGCCACTAATGGGTATCTCTTTGCCAAGACCCTTAAGAAACTACCATTTGAGTGTGCCCAAAGGGCTCATTGTTACCGTACTGACACATACAACGTATGACTCCATTCTAAGCAATGACACTAAAGACAGAGTCCACAGGGCACTGTGTCTTCTTAAAGTCAGCAAGACCAGAACCACTTTCTAATTTCAGTATTCCCTGCAAAAATAATGACTAGGCATATTAGAAAATTCAGCACAAAAGCTCTAAGGTTGAAATGTTTGGCTGTGACCTATATAAATTTTAATTTTATGCTAAAATTCATGAAAAAATAAGCTTTCTTCTTCTATGAGTGGGTATGAAGTCATTCACCAGATGGGTGTTCCTTACACTTCGTATTTCAGAAATCTGGAAGGTGCCGGGCCACACAGCTCATTTTAACTGTAACCAGCTCTGCCAAGAAAACACTACGTCAGTGTTGCTCATGCTGAGTGATGTCGATGAGAACTGCTCTGTAGTAAAATGCTCACTTACAGAATTAAGAAATTATCCACAAGTTACACAGTGACCATTCTGTTCTACATGCTACACGTGTGGATCGTCACAAACTTCAATGACAAATCCATTTGAATTTAGAAAACGCTCAACAAAAATTACAGACTGCTCTCTTCAATGTTCTAAATGCTGAAATAAGACTTCTATATAGAAGATAGATCATCATTTATCATCTAAATGCATGCATATGCACATCTATGTGTGTGTGTGTTCCGGTGTGTGTGTTGCTGGATTTGCCCTTTACCATGACTCTCAGAGCCAGATCTGGTGTTCTAACTTGGCACTTTATCCCTAGTTTCAGACATCGTTTCGGGTTTTTCTATATCTTCGGTGCATACATGTGTTTATGTTTTTACTCTAATTCAAATACCTCCTGACAATAGCTGGAGGAATAAATTATAAGAAATAAACAAATGCCATGCAGAGAACAAAATCTACTGCAAACTCCTGCACATGCTGGGTTGAAATTTGTGAGCACTGAATGTACTATGCCTATCCAAGAAGTCACGGGCGGGATATGCGCCAGCAAAAGATAGCAAATGTCAAATCAGAAAATCAACCAGAAAATGACTCACTAGTTGTCAGGCACGGAGCAAAGCTCTTGTGTAATGTTCTGACATTTTATCTCTATTTCAGTCCTTGGAGTTGGGGATGTAATACTAGGCATTCATGCCTCTAAGTCCACATCTCTTGTACTGGGCATCACCACTTTTAAAAGGGAATACTTGAGTGAAATTTTAAAGTTGGAACTTTTCAAAGTGAAAATGACAGCTGTAAAAAATGAAGAAATTATTTTGTTGAAAAGATAGGAACAGGGGCTGGAAAGATGGCTCAGAGGTTAAGAGCATTGCCTGCTCTTCCAAAGGTCCTGAGTTCA
>LOEQ01000733.1:119160-151247 GCA_001685075.1 Bramus lutescens | reverse complement strand
CCAGGCAGTGCTTAAATGAATACAATTTGTGTGTTGTTATTTCGGGGTATAAGCTAGCCATGCGGGAGCTGGGCCAGACAAAAAGCAGGCCTGTACTCCCTTTCACTACACTTTACTGAGGAGATTCAGTCAATGCTCACTTAGGATGAGGGGATCTTAGGACCAAAGAGGATGAATCCTAACACAATACCAAAGCCTTCCGTGTCTGTCAATCGAGTCACAAGGCAGGGCTTCCAAGATCTGCTTACAGGAACACAGTGCACTCTGAGCCTCTGGGCCTTTGTTCAGTCCCTTCTGACCACCTGGCAGGTTTTCCTTTCATCATGGCCTGCTGAAATCGTGCCACAATTCCAAGACCAGCGCAAATGTTTCTTCTGTATATCGATATGATGGGCATGTATGTGTGGATGCAGAAGGTGTGTACAGGCCACAGCAATCATGTAGGGGTCGGAAGACAACTTCAGGCATCATCACCTTCACCTTGTTTGAGAAAAGGTCTCTGCTCTGTATGCCAGGCTAGCTGGCCCATGAACTTCCCGAGATTCTCTTGTCTCTGCTCCCATCTCCCTTTGAGAACACTGGGATTGCAGATGCATGAGCTACATGACCTGCCTTTCCACGGCTTCTGGGCATTGAACTTAGGACCTCAGGTTACATGGGAGACACTTTAACCCACTGAGCCATCTCTCTATTCTCCTCAAATGCATCTCACTCCATGGCATCTTCACTGGATATCAATTCCTCCTCTGTAAGCTTTCCTGGAGCTCACATCATACTCAGAAGAATTGTTATTAGTTCCTGCGGTGAGGTACCTGTCTTACACAGAGGACATACACCAAAATTCAAGTGAGTGAATAATTTAATGATGTTCATGTATATTAGAAGAAGAAACAGAAGACAAGAATGAATGAGGTATTTCCCCAATTGAGACACAGAGGTGCACGGCAGATTGGCCAAAGTACAGGCTGCCCCCAAATTCAAGTCAGGACTTTGCCTCTGTTGATCTGCAATATTTAACCCAAATGATGTAAGCGTTCTGAGTCACGACTATGAAAAGTCCCTATATTCCCAAACTGGTGATTATTTTCAACGCACGAATTTTCCACCTAAAACTCAAAGCAGAGGAGACCAATGGTCCCCATAATAGTGGCTAGATGATCCCCTAAAATTTTGTAAACAAATTGTGCTAATTTTATTAAAAACATAATATCACAGTGAAAAAAAATCAACTTATGTGCAGCATAAGGCTTTTTAATTATAATTTTATACAGTGTTGATATGTAATTTATTGGTCAAATATGCAAAATGTAAAAACTCAGAAAAGCATAAGATCGTGAGCTGCAAAAATAGAACCATATTCAGTAATGAGACGTGGCATATTCCCATGTGTCTAGGCAGTCACTGTATCAGATTAAATGCTTGCATGCAATTATCTTTAACAATGAAAATAGCAGCTTACATCTTAACCATTATCCTTAATATTTTCAAAGAAAATGTAATAGTCTTATAGAACAGGGGCTATATCATGACACACTGTGCTTAATTGCCTCAAAAATGTAAAGACTAACAGCTACACACAGAGATAATTACATATGAGAATTAATAAACCATTAGAATTTAAACAAAGAGGGCCAGCAAGAGATGGCTCAGCAGGTAAAAGTGCTTGCTGCCCAACCCAAGACCTGAGTTTGGTTCCTGGGACCCAAATAATGGAAGAAGACTGACTTAAGCAAGTTGTCCTTGGAATATGTACACATACACACACATACATGTACATAACACACTTTACAAAACACATACATATAACAGAACATATGCACATACATACACAGACAAAGAAAATGAGCATTAAAGTGTTTAAAGAATATACAAAAGCACGTAAGATCAGACAGAAGTAAACATGCAGAAAAGGGCCATCTTACACCTTTGCTTTGTTGACAATGACAAGAGAAAATAATTTAAATGAAAAATTTGTCTCCTAGGTAGAAGATTTTTCTAAAACTTCCTTAATCCTATTTTAAATTTTCAGTTGATATTACATAGTTTCATAAATGCCCACTAAATCTAGGAGTTTTGTTTTTTTTTGCTTTGTTTTTGCTTTGTTTTAGCAATTTCACAATGTAAAGTCAGTACTACCACATCACCCTACAGTTATAAATTCCAAAGTCTTCTGGCATGCTAACAATGTTGACAGTAACACATGTCAGTTCTTTCTACACACACCGGCACTTTGTACATGTTTTTCATTCCCCGACCGCACCACAACCACTGCCTTGCGTCATACACACTATCAGTCAAAATATTCAGAGGAAGAACAAACAGACATAGATGACTTAAACATTTGTCCAGGGTCACATTACAAGAAGTAAAGGCAGGATTGACTTTAGATACTCTGGCCCTAGAGTAACTTTCCAACAGGATTACAATTCAAATACACAATTCTAAAGTGTCTAAGGGTCACACTAAGAAATATGACAAACAGGAAAAATTAACTTAAAAGTGTAACAGTCCATTATATTTAAAATATTCTACCATGTAGTAACATAGGTACTTCTTTTTATATTTTGATTTTTTTAAGCACTAAGTCTTCAAAATCCATTGTGTACTTGAGCCCACAGCTTATTTCAGACTTGTGTCAGTCAGCAGCTCCACCTAGTGTTGGATTACAGCTGCACAGTCTTTTCCTGTAAGAGACCTGCTACCACAGAGGGATCACCACAGGCCGGCAGTGTCTGCCTATTTACTGTCAACAGTCAATCCTTCCTACCGCAGTCTGAGAGCAGGACAGAGAGAAATGGGCTATTGTGCCTGAAGGAGTCACTTCATGCATCTCTGTAGCAAACACCTTGAGAACACAGAGGGACAAGGCCAGACCATTCCTGTCCTTGATAAGGAAACCAAGGTTTTCCTCTAGCAAATAGCCTGGGTGGGTTTTCCAGCAGCTGCCTCATAAGACTAGAGGTGTTCAAGCTTGGGGCTCTCCTCCGGCCTAATACAAGCCCATAAATATAGCATTCGACTGGGCTCTGGGCAGCACCTGGGAGCCTTGTGTGAGTACTGAAGCCTTTTGTCTAAGGTGCAGGAACCTTATTTTCTGCCAGCTTCCTGAAGCTGGAAGGCCAACTCTTATAGCATGAAAGTAGGTAACATTTAATGACCCTCAACTCTAGCCTTTTAAATGTTGCTGGATTTGAGATGAGGACTCTCCCAGAAAAGAACATTTTATGATTTTTATAGTTATAACCAAGATCAATAAACTTACCATCTTAGAGTTAAAGTTGCTTGGAAACAGCAGAATGAACACTATTACTTCTCTTGCTGTCACTGACAGGACCGCCCCTCCACAAAGGCCTCAGGTCCCCACGTAAACACCTCCCTCTCTGTGAACCCACACATTCTTTCTACGTAGCAGTTGTACATACTGTACCTTTCCACAGCATTTGGCCTTGTCTATAATCTTTAAAGCAAACTCTTTTCCAGTAGACCTAGGAATGACCAGAGTAAGGACCATTAGCACTGTCAATCAGAATAAACCTTCCTTTCCAACTCCCTCTCCAGCACCGACACTTCTGTCCCTTAGACACAGTGTGGAGAAGGGTCAGAGAAGGAAGGAAGTCCCAAAAAAGAAAAGAAAACAAAGCCAGGCTAATTAAATCTTCTTTTACATCATTAACTCATATTGAAGTATAAATCTCTCTAAGAAGAATAAATAAAAGATCAGATTAACGGGAGAAAATACTCAACAACCTGACTCCAGTTGAAAACTGCAAAGTCTTTGCACTTTTACTCAACACCTTCAGCAAGATCTGGTGCTAGATTATTTCCACTCTATAGAGGCCCCACCTGGCACTATACAAATCATTTACTGGACACAAAAATCTTAAATCTTAATCCAATACTATTTGTTACTTGATATTAGCATACTTGAATTTAAACAGGCCAAAAAATTACTCAAATATGAACAGTTTAACAGAGGCCATCACAGTATTCTTAGAAAGTATTCAGAAGACATGTGCTCTCTCATCTGCAGATCTTTCTGCCAAAGTCCACAGAAGTGAGGCCCAGCCTGGAAAAGAAGAAAAGAAATCCTCCCCTCATGTTATTCACCACATTTCTAACAGATCCTTAGAAATACATTTAAATGCCTCATTGTTTTCTCGGGGAGCAATCTGTACACCGGAGCTCTATAAAAGGCTTCAAGAACAGGGGTTATCTTACATGGCAATATATAAAGGAAAGTAACTGTCACTGAAGATCCGATAGGATGGACTAACTTCAATTATCAGGACATTCTAGAAAACCTGCCATCACTATAAAACTCAGCCATTCGAAGCAGTCTTTATTGTGCATCCACCATGACTTTCATATGGTTTTAGAAGGCCAAGAACAAGCAGAAATGGTTCCTTCTGATCTCTCAGTCGTGGCTTGTTTATCCAGAGCTAGTTCAGCACTGCTGTGGAGGTCAAGGAAGTAACACAGTGTGCACGGAGTAGAGCCTGATGTGGGTCTTACAGAAGGTTTTCTTCTTCCAGTTGCTCATTTTCCTCCTCACTTTTCTCTAGATGGTGGATGAGTTCTGAATGTCCTTTAGACCACGTGCACACAAAACAATTTTATGTATATAACTGCAAATAAACTGCTGTGGCATACCAAAAGACTAGTCCCAAGGAGAGATTCTTTTAGGAAAGGGAGAAGAGACAGTTCCCAGAAAGGCCTTTCATTCATGTGCTAGTTTGAATGTTACTCTGTATAAACTCATAGGGAGTAACACTATTAGAAGGTGTGGCTTTGTTGGAGTGGGTATGGACATGTTGGAGGAAGTATGTCATTGTGGGGGTGGGCTTTGAGGTGTCTTAAGCTCAGGACACTGCCCAGTGAGTCAGTTGTCTTCCTGTTGCCTCTGAGTCAAGATGTAGGACTCACAGCTCCAGCACCACATCTGCCTGCACAGGCATGCTCTCTACCTTGATGATAAAGGACTGAACCTCTGAAACTATGAGGCCCCTCACTTAAATGCTACCCTTAAAAGAGTTTTCATGGTCATGGTGTCTCTTCATAGCAATAAAAACCCTAACTAAAACAATTCAGTAATTTAAGAATAAACTCCAGAGGGAAAACTATCTGTGAGGGAACAAATCACAGCCACTCACCTGTCCATACACTCTTTAACTACTGCAAAGTTGCCATCGCCAATGACCTTCCCGATTCTGTATTTCTCCAGAAGGGTGAAGGACTCAGAGCACCTGTTCCCATTCACACCTGCAACCAAGGATAAACACAAAGTCGGAAGGAAATTTCTTTCATGTTGATTCATACTTACTTGGGAAATAATGAAATGCAATGCAATTATTTATAGGTCTATAGTGAAACTAAAGAAAATTCCTCAGCATGTTTCCTAAACAGAATGCCTGAATCACCAGTTTCCTTTAGACCTTGTTGGTTACAATCAATAAGCAGCCTAACAAACCCTGAAATGCCAGTTAGGGAAGTCTAACCTAACCTCTTCACAACTCCTCTCTTGGGCAAGAGAAGGGTGGATTCTACCTGAGGAGTACTCTGCAGAGTTCCTGGTTCTAGCAAAGAAAGTCCTATCAAATTAAGACACTGTGTTGAGGCTAATTCCTGGCTCAAAGCCTTCTCAGAAAAAGTGTGCTAGGCTGTGAGTTAAGATCAGACTACTTCCAGGCAAAGCAGAACATATCTGTGTTCATCTAACTGAGACAATGGAAAAATACCTAGGAATTGTGAACACATAACCAGGAAGAGCACAAGACAGTAAGCCCAGGTCTCAGATCTGCAACAGGGATAATGTGGTTTATAGCAAAGAGATACTACACACCCTCAGGTGACTCCACTCTCAACACCTAAAACTATCATGTCTCTATTTAGGAAGAATGTGGCACAGGTGGGATTATGATGGCCACCAAGTGCAGGCAGATGATTTCCTTTATAAAGGTAATGATCAGATTGAGAAGCACCTTCAGGGCTCATGCAGCGCTCAAGTTCAGGTCCACCGTTCACATTGGAAGATGATCTGCCCTGAGCAGAAATCTGCTAGAAGAAGAAAATAACCATTGCTTATGAGGATACATTTACAAATCATTAGCTCCCTAGTTCTTATGTGATAAGATGGTATTTATACAATGCCAAATGACTGATACTAGAAATGATACAGAATTTCCTTTTTCCCTTTAACACATTAATAAATTTATTTCACAAATAGTCACATTTAACATCACAAAAATTCATATTGTACTACTTTTTAAAATTAACTGTGCTACTTTTGACTTTAACAAAATAAAGCATGCTTTATGACATCACAGCTAAACAGATACTAAAATTAGTGCAAATGTAAGTCTCAGCACCACAGAGAATTCTAATAGTTAGATTAAATCTCCAGGCAGCTCTTAGTCCAATCATTTTACTTCTAAACAATAAAACAGAATTGGTGAACAATCAGATTCTCAGGCTTTAACCTTTTTATTTGTCTTGTCCTATTTTATTAATATTTTGGCACTGAAATTGAAAGTGGCTCCAGAATTGGTAGCACTGTACAAGAAAATATCTAAAAGTTGAGATGTTTAAAAGCAAATTCAAAGAGGAGACTAAGAGGAGGCTTAGAAACAAGCGCAAACACTAGGCACACCTTTAATCCCAGCACTCAGGAGGCAGAGGCAGGTGAATCTCTATGAGCTCGAGGCCAGGCTGGTCTACAAGAGCGCCAAAGCTACAGAGAAACCCTGTCTCAAAAAAAAAATAAACAAACAGAAAACAAACAAGCAACAACAAAATGAAACAAAACGTATTTCATTCTCTACAGCTACCTCCGGGGTCAGATCACCCCCAAGGTTCACATGGCCTCTAGCACTTTTCACATCTCCCATTCCACAAGCTGCTAGAGAATTTAAGGGATCCAAAAACTCCAATGGGTCTTTTTTCCAAACAAAATAAGCCCAGATCTTCAGCCTGGCATCTAGGCTATGGGTCGTCTCCCCCTCCTAGCTAGTACATTTCCCACTGCTTTTCCTTGTGAGTTTTATACTTATATTAACTCAAATAATTTCCTTTATTTATTAGTTACTTAAACCTCTCAAGTCTAACTTTCTGCTCTCAAAAGGCAAAGCAGCAGTCCCCAGTCTGAACTTTAGAGAACTGACATTGGCTCACCCCTGTAAAAGCACTGATGTGGCACATTAATTTAACTAGTTAGGAGTGCTTTCCCTCCAAATGCTTAACACAGACTTAAAATGATTGTAAGTAAACGACTTTTTAATTTGTTAAATCATTCATTCCAAGCTGCTTCCCCCTCCAATACAATCCTTCCTAAATTGAAAATTGCCAAAGAAATAAAAGATCCAACTTAAGCTACTATCAGCCCGGCTCTATTTGTTTGTGACAGGTCTCTTGCTGTACATGAAGCCCATGTTCACACTGAACTCATGACCCTCGTGTAAACCTCCTGAGTGCTGGGATTACAAATATGCACTGCCATTTACAACACCCTAACTCTTGGTGGAATAAAGAATGAAATTTTTCTGCAGTTAAATCTCAAAGATAAATAAAAGGAGCCCTGCTGATTGCTCCCAGGACTCTGAACAAACGAAGTAACAGGGACAGGGATCTGTGCACCACACATCTAAATCTCATTGCCCAGAAAGAGGCTGGGTCAGGAATGGACACCTGTCATCTGTCTCCAGCGCTCAGAACTCAGGACAAAAGTCCCCACACTCCTGGGATGTTAGGACCAGCTGTGGTCCTGGAGGCCTCCTACTTGCTCAGCTTTCCAGCAAGCAGTGACATGCTAAGTCCCTTTCTTTCAGAATGTCCTGATTGAGACCAGGACTCCCTAAAGCCCACATTTACTTCCACACATACTTGCAGTGTTTACCCACTGAGTTCCTGGGGACCTTTGTAATTTCCTTACTGTTTATTTTGAGAAAGCCCCTCTCCTCTCCTATCCCAGTTCCTTGTAAACCTGCTTTGTACTGTGAGTCTGGGGTAACAAAAAGCATGGAAAGAAAACAGGACACAGAACAGGTGGTGGAAGCCAGTTCTCCGACAAACAAAAAAGTGGCAAAAAGGAAAGCAGTGAGTGTGAAAGGCCTCACCCTGTGGAGGGAGAGCACACAGAGCCAGCTAGGTTCATGTGCATCCAACAGAAGCTTCCATGAATCACCCTTAGTTGTACCTTTTTTAGCAAATGACAGCAACCATTTTTCAACTCTCATACTGACTTTTTTTAAGTACTAAAGCTTTTCAAAAATCCCTGTATTGAGTTAATAGGAGTGACTTATCCAATATACTCCTCTACTTGGAAACAAGGCTTTCATTAAAAAAAAAACCTTGAAAAATTAATACTAAAGAGGATAATTTTACTGTGGCACAGATGAAGAACCCAAGACATAATAAAATATCGAAACTCTTCCTTTCTTTCTTCACTGCTCAGTTGCATCTACAGCAACACACTGTGCTCTTTCAAAGGATGCAGATGAAGAAACACAACCATTGGTAATCCTGACCATGACTGACAATCCTATGAGGAGACACACAACACAGTTAAAAACACTCCTTGAAGCCTGCGTATGCCATGTCAGGGGCTGATAGCCTGAAGTCAATGTGGAAGAGCTAGGAGAGAGAGTCACTTTGTGCAAGATCTCCCTAAAATACACCTTCTAATCACTCAGTTTAAGATTAAATTCACCATGAAGCCTGGCTCTCCAGGACCATAAAAGTTGGTTTTTCATTATGCTCTGCAGAAGGCCTGTTGTTGAATAGGAACATTTATGGTTAAATAGAAGGCATAATATTCCCTGTGGTCTGGAGATACACAAAGAGTAATGAAAACACAGGAAGCCACAATGATTATTAAAAATTCTATTTCTTTTGCAAATTTTTTTGCATTTCCCTGTCCCTACTAAAAGAATCACCCACATATTCACTTCATTTGAGATATGTAGCTTGTTAATGTTGATAAACAGAATCCACTGTGTATGTAAATAGGACACAAGACAGTGGCTAGCTTGACAGCTGTGTGGAATGTGCTGACTTGAACCCACCCTTTTCTGAACAAACCTCCATAGACTGCGGGTCGGTCAAAATCAGCTAGAACTCTGTCCTTTCCATGAGCGAGCCCTTCAAGCAAGATTCAGGCTTACTGCTTTTGAGTAAGAGACTGGGGGTACCATAAGGTCTTTTGTTAAAAATGTCCACATGCCTTCACTGTGAAACTTCATCATCTCTAGGATCCAGGGTGTCGTGCTTGTCACTGCAGCAACCTCTAACTTCACCCAGTTACTTCCAATGTACTAACATGAAGGGCTTCCAGTGTCCTGTGTTCATGAGCAAGGGAGCATTGAACACGAACACATTCGAATAAAGTTCTAACTTGTACACGCTGGTTTGCATGGTGAACCCTCATCTACCCTAATGGGTTGCAGCCCAGGAGGCTGAACTATCCCCAAACTCACCAAACTAACCGAGTAACCACCATGTACAAACAGCATCTGGTATTCAATGCCATGATTTATTTTGTTAGGGCACCAAAGTCTTCAAAACTACTTAATCTGCCTCTTTGTTTCTGTTTCTGTCTAACAAAATCAATTATGTCCAAAGATGAAGTCACCACACAGTGTTTCTGGGGAAATGAAAAGCACCTCAGAGTGGCCACTTCCCTAGTTCTGAAAATTATTAACTTAGTTTTAAATACACCAGAAAAGCCAAAGCTCCAGGGAGAAGCAGAGATGTCTAAGGTCAGCAGCTACTGTGGATTTACATTTCACAGCTTTGAAAAGAGGGTTCCAAGTTCAGGAGGTCAGAGAGTTACGTTTTAGCTCTGCCAATCAGGCAGCACTTTCATCACACCTCACAAATCTGGGAAGCCTTTCACCACCAGCAGACCCAGGAGACACCATCAGATAAAACATCAGCACACCAGACAGTTTATAATCGCAAGATGTTGGTGATACTCCGCACGGACTTTGTTCTTCCTCCTTTTAACCAGCAAGAACACTCACCACAGAGAGCTCCCAGGCTTACACCTCTGCATCAAAACTCATGCATTTAAAAACTGTGTGTGCCCTGACTCTGAAGCCTGAAGTTACAACTACCTTAAAAGTCTTGAGTTTGGACAGATGATGAATTAAAGTCCAGGGAAGTGCTTTCCTCATCGGTCTGGCAGTCGATGACACATTTAGTACTCTTTATTGCCTATCTGTGCCCCTGCCCCAAACGCTGTGATTTAAGGAGAGTATGTAATCCTGCAGAAGAAAGCTGCCAGCTACATCCAAAGGACTCTAAAGTGCCCCGCCAAAGAAAAGAAATCACAGGCTGAGGTCAAGGACAAAGCAAGAAAGGTAGGATTAAGAGGGGAGGGGTTCAGACTCCAGGTGAAAAGGTTGGGAAAGAGAACAGAGCTGTAGAACTGATGAGAGAGACGGTGCTGACCTTCAAGCAGGCACATGCACAGGAAGTTGGGGAGATCAGACTGGAAAGGAAGGGCAGCCTAAAACTAAAGTTTTGCATGGCTAGCAGAAAGATGGAAATGGGGGATTGCTGCTAGGGCAGCTAGACCCCAAAAATGACCAGGACACTCCTCCCATGCTGAACTGGCTGACCTGTGTGACTTCTAAGACACTGGGAGAATATAAGGTCTGGCTCCCCAAGTTAAGTTGAAGAAACAAGAGCTGTGTGGCATCCTTTTTCTATCACTTGGTTCCAGGAAAAGTTAGCAGGCACCACTTGAGGACATAAAGCTAATCCATGGAGAAGTCCCAGGGGGGAGGAACCAGGGCCTTCAGAGCCTCCAGGGGGTGTGGATCTGAGCCCAGAGATCAGGTTCTTGTGCCTCTACAATGAATTACACAGAGTCACAGTCAATGACAGGCAAGGAGACAGTTCATTAAGGGGAAGACACAGAGGAACCTGGAGATGTGCCATATCTTCTCTGTGGCTCAGCACTCTATGGGCAAAAGAAAAAAGGGTTGGGGTGAGGTCTGAGGTGACCCTTTATGGGTTGTTAGCATAGTGTGCCTGCTCTCTTAGCTGAAGGAAGTTCAGTAAACTAAATTTGCCAATATTTTCCCAGCTGCCCTTTACCTTTCGTATGTTAACCTGTGGAACCTCCTCTTCCAGTTTCTATTAGCCTTCCAAGCCTCAGGTGACTCTACCCTGATGTGTACCTCACCAACTAGCAATGAAAGAGTCTGCCTAGAACCCCCAATTAGCCTGCCTCTGAAACCCAACTCCTAAGAACCTGTGAGGAGATAAGTATTTACTATTAAGCCATTAAGTGTTGGGATACATGAAAAGGACGTGGAAGCAAAGAAGGGGCGATTTGGGAAGTAAAGTCAGTAATAGGCAGGAGGAAGCAGTGAAATGTGGGACTCCCTACCCTCAGCTACAGAACTTAGGACCTGTTCCTAATAAACCTTCTGAAGCCTGAACTCTATCCCAGAGCGCATGGCCTGTGATGGGGGCTCTGGAATCTATATGAACCACAAGACTATGCCTCATGTGCCTGCAGCTTCCTGGGTTCCAAGTACGTTCCTTAGGATTCTTAAGGATTAAGAATGTTCCTTGGGATTTTTACTCTCTTGGAGCTAGGGGTTCTTGGTTAGAATATTTCTAAGAACATAAAATAAAAGAAAAACTCAGTCTGATTTCTACCAAGTTTACCTTCCTTCTTACACACTATTGTGCACTTATGTGAAATTTCTTTCATGTGAATATGAACCTAGAGACCCCACAGTTAGAGTAAGAATATCAAAGGTGTCCTAAGTGTTTTCTCTGTGTTGAGTCATTCTCAGTGCCTCAGTCCAACCTATGAACTCTCCTTTTTTGTTTTGTTTTTGACACAGGGTTTCTCTGTGTAACTTTTGGAGTGTGTCCTGGAACTCACTCTGTAGACCACGCTGGCCTAGAACTCACAGACATCCGCCAGCCTCTGCCTCCAGAGTGCTGGGATTAAAGGCGTGTGCCACTACCGCCCAGCTGAACCCTCTTTTCATAGGAAAGAGCAACACATGACTTGCCCAAGGTCACGTAGGCAGTGACAGGCCACGCCAACACCAAACACAGCCATTCTGACTGGATACCCTGTGTCTGCCTCTAAACAAGAGAGAGCTGACTCAGGTGTCCACGAGGCTCCACACTAGCTTCTCTCATTCTACCTCAACCCTCTGATCAAAAGACTTTAGTCTTAGTTGCCAAGGCTTAACTGGGATTGGCTGAAACATGTGCAGAATTCTTTAACAACTAAAGAAGGATGAAAAAAACTCAGAGCACCAGGAGGCTAAGCACCCTTGTAAACCTTCACGAATTGGCCTCACTGCAAAGAACTCTTGGTGCCAAGATTATGAGAGGTAGTCAGACACCTGCTGTGAAGGAGACTCCCGGCTGAACTGTGTGAAGGCTGAAGTCAACCTGTAAGCCCCACTTACCAAGAACAAATAACTTCATGGAATGCTGGGGGCTGTTGTTTATCTAAGATAACAAGTCACGTGTTTTCACTTCTGTAAACAAGGTTGGTTGCCCCAACTGGACAGGATGTGCTGATCACACGTAGGTGGGAGGTCCGTAGGCAGGAAGTATGTCAGGATGTATTCTTGCTCCCAACTGGACAAAGGCAGAAAGAACTGTAGCCCTGTGGGTTCTGACTTTATGAGCACCTGGCTAACCTAATTCAGTGTCATTCTCTGGGAATATATGGATTTGCCCTCTGTATGCTGTGAATATGTTTTATTAGCACTGATTAATAAAGAGGCCGCTTTAGCCTATGGCAGGAAAGAATATAGATAGGCAGGGAAACTAAACTGAATGCAGGGAGAAAGAAGGTGGAGTCAGGCAGATGCCGAATTTGCCCTGGAGGGGAAGAATGAATGGGACAAGAGACACGAGAAATGACAGCAAGTCTAGCTTTCTGATCAAGCTGTAAACTTTATTTTTTCTCAGTTACTCTTCATGGTACCTGTGTGACTGTTTCCACAAGTCTATGTACACCATCATTTCATACGAGACACTGTGATTTAAATATAAAATGTCCTTCATAGGCTCATAGGTTTGTTTTCATTTCTGTTTTGTTAGTTTTTTAATTGATGGATTGTTTTGAGTCAGAGTCTCATATAGCCCAGGCTGACCTTGAACTTGATATATATAGTTAAGGATGACCTTGAACTTTTGATCCTCCTGACCCAACTACCGAGTGCTAGAATTACAGACATGGACTACCACCCCAGTGGTATACGGAGGATCAACGCAGGAAGTTGTGCGTGTTAGGCAAACTCTCACCAAATGAGTTACCTTCCCAGCATCAGGATCATTTGCTTATTAGACCCTTGGTTCAGAGCTAGTAGTGCTATTGTGGGTGGATGTGGAAACTTTAGGACTTGGAACCTAACACAGACCAGGGGAAGTAGGTTATTGAGGAACAGGTCCTTGGGAGGGGTATTTTCCCTGACTCCTTTTTTTGTTTTGTTTTTTCCTTCCTTCCTGACTACAGGAAGCTTACAGGTATGAATTATTCCGCTTCGCCAAACCACCTCCATCATAATGGACTGACACCTCTGAAACATGTAGCTGGATTGCTCGGATATTTGATACCACAGAGAAACATCTTCCAGACCAAGTTCACACTGTCTACTTCCAGCCTGTGTCAACCTCAGCAACCTCAACCCCACTGCTGTTTATCAAAGAAAACCAGCAAATGAGCTTTGTGAACTTTACCACCTTACAAATCTCAGCAGGGTGAGGAGGAGGCCAGGTACACACCTTCAGTTTCCAGCAGACACACATCACCGGGCACTTTGTATGGCCTCCTGAGGGAGTCACAGAGCATCCTCCTTGTCCTATTTCCTTCATCCTGCCTCGCCCCTCCCCAGGGGTCCCTCCATCTTTCCCAGTCTCACTCCCTTGTGCCCCTTGAATTTAATCTTACCCTCTTTTCAGGAAGAGAATTCATTAGAAACTCAAGCACTGCACATCAAACTGCATCCATTCCCACCCCCTAAGACACTGCAGCCACAGCCTAGGATGAAAGTGTCGTCCAGTGACAAACAGACCACTGAGGTCAGACAAAGACCTTGGAACCCAGACCCAGATAGCTCACAGGACCAACACCTACAAAATGAGGACTAAGCTGAAAGGTCAGAGTCTAGACTGTTAACTGCTCTCAAGGGTTCTCTCCTCGAAGACACACATTTTATTCTATTTTAGTCTAACTGCTTTGGGTTCTCTTTTTTTAAAAGACTTATTTATTATGTATACAACATTCCTTCCGTTTGTGCCTGCAGGCCAGAAGAGGGCACCAGATCTCATAGATGGCTGTGAGCCACCATGTATTTGCTGGGAATTGAACTCAGGACCTCTGGAAGAGCAGCCAGTGCTCTTAACCTCTGAGCCATCTCTCCAGCCCCTTGGGTTCTCTTCTTAAAGGGGCCAGAACTCGGATGTCCTTCCCAATCCTACAATACTACACATGAATGCAGCAGTTATATTCCATAACTATGTTTGGCTTTGTGTCTGAAAATGTTCAGCTGACTAGCAGTTTTATTTCATATAAGTTTTTTCTTCTTTTAGACAAACTGACAATTAAGAATTCAATCATGGTATAACTGGCATCTTCCAATTTAATACTTCAGGAAAATGCCTTTAAAATTTTAATATAATCATTTAAAGATTTATTATTTTATTTTTAATGTGTACAAATGTTTCTTGTGTGTGTGTCTACTGTCAAGAGAATCCAGAAGAGGCTGTCCTATCTCCTGGATTTGGGGGTTACAAACAGTTTTGAGCTGCCATGTGGGTGCTGGGAACCAAATCTGGGCCATTAAACAGTTCTCTAAGCTGCTGAGCCATCTCTCAAGCACCTAAAATATTTTTAATTACATCTGTTTAGTGTGTGCTTCTGTGTGTGCGTGATTGCGTATTTGCACACAGAAGTCAAAAGACAACATGTAGGGTCAATTATCTTCTGCTGTGGGGGTTCCAGTGACCAACCTCAGGTCATCTGGTCATCTGGCTTCACTTGTTAAATCACCTATCTCTCCTTCCCTCCCCCCCCTTTCCTTCATTTAAGACAGGGTATCATTCTGTAGCCCCAGATTGCCTGGAACTCACCATGCAAAACAAACTAGCCTTGAACTTGCAGCAATTCTCCTTCAATCTAAACTTATAAGACTAACAAATGTTTTCATCTTATCAGATATAACTTGCCAAAAGGGAAACTTCCCAAAGTTAGGGTTGGGGAAAGGTTTTGTTTTTGTCTTTCCAGAAGAATGAAGGCATCAACTAAGGAATCTGAAGACCACTGAACTGAACAAATCAGACATCTAAAGAAAAAGAAAGAATCATTGAGAGAAAATGTCCCAAGAAAAATAGTAAATTGGCCTATTGGTATATCACATTTTCAACAGGATAAAATTTCATAAATCTTCCCAAATGTTTGTTTCTGCTGTTCTCTACAGACATATAATGCAAATGGTCTTTTTGTAGTTCTAGTCCAGTTAAAAATTAAGGCTGGCTTTGGAGTTAGAATGTGGCTTTCTCCTTTTCTAAATCCAAGCATGCTTGCTAAAGGAAAATACAAAATCTCTGTCTCAGGTCAGAAGAGCTACCTGATATGGAACAGATGAAAAACAAAAATTAAGGGACTTTCTATTGCCACTAATTTCATAATCCTTTGGTTTTGACCCTTTAAAACTTTCCTTAAGGTATAAATATCATCTCAACTTTATAAAATTCATGTATATTATATATATTAAACTTTCTGTCATGATATTAATGGTTATATAGAGTATCAGCTAATTCTAGAAAAAGGCTTCATCTACCTTCCTGCAGATGATTTTGGATTTTAGTCTCTATCTGGTAACTAGGAATTAAGTTTTTATACTCTGAATATATATAATAAATTATGGTCCTTTAGCCTCTTCAAGATCTGCTGCATATGACATTGAAAATGTTTAAGTTTTTGGCAGTGAAGCAAGACTATGCCTAACAGAGACATCTGAAGTCTCCAAAAGGAGGATGTGGCCCCACAACGATGGTTCCACTTTGGATTGTGGTAACACCACACAACCCAAAGATCTGCTTTGAACTACAAACTGCTCAGGATAATTTCAAGGTAGCTAGCTGAGATGGTTCAGCCTCACAGACTGCTTTAACCAGGACTTACTTTCCTATTACACAGAGACTGGACAACAAATGATACAGCTACATCTCTCAGGACTTGACAATTATCCCATTTTTTAGGGTTACCTAAAGATTTCATTACTCACAGAAAACAAGAAATTTTATGAACACAATTCCCACATCCCTAAGAGGTGGAGTGGGCATTTTTGATCATTTAATGGGTTATGGATATTTGTCATCATTTAGTGGGGATTGGTTACAAACTGTAACTAGCCATAGTCAAAAAAAAAAGAAAGGATAAACAAAGGAGTCAAATTCAAAGATATCTTTCTTAAAGAAGAAAGGGGATACAATATAGAAATGATGAGATAAAAGGATAGAATATTGAATCTACTTTAATCTAAAAATCGCCCATTAATCTCAAACTATTTTACATTGGTATAGATTTTAGTTTATTGATACAAATTTAAAGTTATTTTTGTCATGCTGTATGAATGTTTCTAATCTTATTTGGAGTATTGTGTTTATGTAGCAGAATTAAAAAAATACAGATTAATAGCTACTGATTACAATCAAACCTATAGTCATGTTACATTTATTATCAAGGTCATACACAGATATACTTAAATAGATAGATGGTCTTCAAACATTTCAAATACCTACATAATATGGCATTTAATATTTTTAATAGCCTAAGGTTTTTCATGACAGTGAGACATATCTGCTCCTGGCAGCACCAATCTACTTTAGAGAAGATAATGAGCATTGAAAAAACTAAATATAGAGTCTTTATGGCAAAGGCTAGCCATTTGGGCAAAGAAACTGCCTTTGCCTCAACTGCTGACAGTTTCTGTTCAAACTGAACCAGCAGGGCAGACACACACATATACACATACAAAGATGACTGCCAAACTTTGCCAAAACAGCCCTTCAGGATTCCCTGCTTCACAGGAAAGTTTGTCAGACAGTCTAGGCCTGCTGGTGTAAAAACAGACTGTGCATCAGTTTCCCAGATGCCCAGACTCGAATAATCACAAAGAAACTATTTGGTCAATGGCTTAGGTGTATTTCTAGATAGCTCTTACATCTTAAATTGACTCATTTCTATTAATCTATATATTACCACAAGGCTGTGGCCTACCAGTAAGGTTCCAGCATCTTTCTCCTTTGGCAGCTACACGGTGTCTCCCTGACTCCTTTTTTTCCTGTTTAGCTCTATTCTGCCTTGCTATAGGCCAAAGCAGCTTCTTTATTAACCAATATTAATAAAACATATTCACGGCATACAGATGGGAATCCCATATCATGTAGGCCAAAGACACACCAACATTCAAACAAACTTTGGGTGATTGTCCAGGCAGCCTGATATCCGGGTCATTAGGTAATATTTCATCCTTCTGGGGTCTTTGATGGAGCTAAAAACTAAATAGTTAAACTTATAATTTCCTTAGGTATGATAGAAAGCAAATTAGGTATAAAACTTTAGACTCACCAAGATAAGACAGACAATAGAATTTTTTTTCTAATTTTGTCAAATACAAATAGACTGGATATTATAACTAACTCTTACTTGATAACTTTTTGTTGTATATAAGTTTACTATGTTAAAGTTAAAAACTTAGTTTTTAATTAGACAAAAGAGGAAAATGATGTTGAATAATCCCTTTGTACACTGTGTGAATATATGTCACTGACTGGTTTAATGAAAAAGCTTCCTTGCCAATAGATGAACAGGATTAAGTTAAGCAGTAAAGTCAAACTGGGAATGATGGGATGAGGAAGGGCAGAGTCAGGAGAGATGTCAGCAGATGCAGAAGGAGCAGAATAAATGTGCCATGGTAATAAAGGTATTGCCACATGGTAGAGGGTAAAATAAGGAATATGGGTAAAATGTAAGAGTTAGCCTGAGCTAATGGCCAAGAATTTAAAATTAATTATAAACCCCAGTATGTTTATTGGGACCTGCTGGTGGGAAAGAAATGTCCACCTACAATGTTATATTGATATTTCTCCCAAGTTGTAGCCTTCAATAAAGTCAAAATACATTAGTGAAATTAAAATCATGATTGCAAAGGGTCTTTTGAGATGAATTACAGTGTTTTCCAGTGCTCTGCTGTTGCAATCCTTTACAATAATTAGAATAATACTTACTTTCACCATTCTGTTCAACCCATCACAACCTTGTATCCTCACATAATGTGAACACTGTGAGAGTTGCTAAGAAGGCCTGTTGCTGTGATGACAGGATCAACTACAGGCTTTTCAAGCTCACAAACAAATCTAACTGTTAAACCACACAAGTAACAGACTACATAAATGGGCCACATTTCTTCCTTCATACCTTCATTCCTCTGAAACTTCTTGGGCTGGTTGGAGAGGAACTGGAGGACTTCGTGGACTTAGGAGTGGAAAGCTGGCTGCTGGGCGTTCCATTAACTGGCCAGGAAACAACAAAGAGACGGCCATCACAACTCCAAACAACTCGATTGTGAAGACACCAAGCACATGCACAGAGAGGCTCCCATGAAGCTTTGCTTCATTTAAAGCCCAAAGCAGATAATAAATCAGCACAAAGCAAAAGCAATGTATCTTACTGCAATACAGACAAAGTCAGACAAGGCGTGAAATTAGAATTATTTGCAATAATAGTGTCCCAACAATGATATAAACAAATAGAGAAGACAATCATGGAATTACAGGTGTGAGCGGGAGACACTGTCCACACGACCTGCCTCCCAGAAAACATAAACAAATGGCTACCGTGTTGTGAAGGTCTGTGATGACAGCCATTACAAATTGCCACTATCCATCTTTATCATGATGTGTACCAACGTGAGTCACTGAGAAATGCTTATGGTTCTTTCAAATCAATCCAAATAACACGAGTGCATGTGTATATGCGTGTGTATCTGCGTGTGTATGTGTCTGCCTGCCTTCCTCCTATTCTGCTTTTGGTGCTAACTGAGCTAAGCTTTCCATTCATGTTTTGCACATTGCTCTACCACTGAGCTACAACCCTAACCTTTAAAAATATTCTTAATGGAAAGTCAAAGTAACTATTTCTTCTTATACTATTATTTAACTCAAGGCCATTAAAAGATAAATTATTCAAATACTTTTTAATATAGGCTAGTTATTTCTAATCCTCCCATTTTCTTAACAGTTTAATTTCCCCCATTTCTTAGCAAAAGCTGGTAGTCTTCTCTGTACCACCTTCTACACCTCCATATAATTCTTTGGGTAGAAAGCTCGAATGGGAGTCTATGCCGAACAGACAACAGCCAATCCTGTTTGTAGGGGGAAGCTCAATCACAAACACGAGCCTGCAGAGTGTTGGCCAACCATCACAGTATCCTTCACCCACTTCCAATCTGATCATCTAGATATATTTCTGTGGGGATCTCATAAAGCTATGATTAATATCTAGGATTAGTGGTTTGTTCTCCTCTGAAAAGTACTTGTAATCCCTCTTACTTCAAAAGCAATCCTCAAAAGCTCTTGCCCAAAGCAGATGAAAGCTGCCACTCATCTCCGTGAAAAGCAGAATGAAGTCTTTNTTTTTTTTTTTCAAACATAGGAGGCAGGCAGTGTTATTTTAGATCACCTGAATTAAGTGCGGAAAGTCAAATGTGAAGGCAGACATTCTGCACTGTTGACTAAAAGGCAGTGCCAGTTCTGAGTGGATGCAGAGACTGTTGACTGAGGAGCATATATGAACAGTAAACCATTTGTAAGCAGGGATGGCTGTGTTTATGAAGTCCCTTTTGTCTATTATTTTGTGTTTTTACAATTGGCAGATATGATATTTTTCAATATTTTAAATTTTTAACCCACATTTTTAACTTTTGTAATTCTTTTTTGTTTGTTTTTGTTTTTTGAGACAGGGTTTCTCTGTGTAACAGTCTTGGCTGTTCTGGAGCTTACTTTGTAGACCAGGCTGGCATTGAACTCACTAAAAGCCACCTGCCTCTGCCTCCCAAGAGCTGAGATTAAAGGCATGCGCCACCACCCAGTTAATATTTCTAATTCTAAATCACTTGGTCAACATAGATTTTAGTATGTGTGTGGGGGGGTGCATGTGTGTGTGCGTGTGCATGTGTATTTTTCCTTCATGTGCATGTATGCACGTGTGAGGAGGACAAAGCCCTCCACCTTATTTTTCTCAAGGCAAGATCCCTCAGTGAATATAAACTCATAAATTCAGCTAGGCTGCCTGGAAAAGGGAGCTCCAGAGATCTATCTGTGTCTACCTCCCCAGTGCTGGGATTATAGATGCATGCCTTTGCCCATCTTTACACAGGGTACTGGGATCTGAACTCAGGTCCTGACGCTTACACAACAGGCATCTTACTGCCTGAGATACCTCTGTAGACCCAATTAGTTATTGCTTGTAAAGGATTTTAAGGCACAGAAACTACTCTGCATGAAACCGATGGTGGGCATTTGTTACGTGAATTTGCCAAAATCACAGAATGCACAACCATCAAGAGTGATTTGCAGGTCATGAACTTTGGGTGATAATAATGTCTTGGATGCAACAACTGTGCTCTTCTTCATGAAGGTGGTGATAAGGGAGGCTGTGAGTGTTTGTGCAAAAAAAAGAGATCCAGGTGACCTGAAACTTTGGCTCAGATTTGCTGTAAGTCTGAAAACTGCTCTGGAGGAGTCTCTAAAATCTCTTTCAAGGCGATTCACATAAAATAGATCATTGTGGGCAGAGAGCTAGGAAGCTTGCTGGGAGTGGAGACACACTCACTCACTTTTTAAAAAACCTTCATCCCACTCAAATATCTGTACAGGTCACCAAATCACAATCCATAAGCACTGTGGGCTTTCATCTGGCAGCACACTGAGAGCTAGACTGCATTGAGAAAGCGCATGGCCGTTTCTGGAGCAGACAGGTTTCCTAAAAATCCTAGCTGAGGAAACTCACTGCTAGAGATTTACCCCACATCAGTCTACACGTCCCTCCGCCCCCTCCAGATAGCTCCCATTATAAGACACCGACTCTCGGAGCCAGGCTAGTAAAATGTCCTTTATTTCCCTTACTTGTACATTTCTATGAAATTCTACAGAGGCTAATCGTGGTCCTGAAGGTGCCATGTGACATCCGTTCCCTTCATGCTGCACCCGCGGAAGTGTGGTGACCAGCCAGCATGGACACAGCATTCCCACTCCTCCACCACCTCCTCTAACTTCCTTCCAGGTGGCTTTACCCCCCTACAATTATAAGAAATACATTGGGAAGGATTTCCATTTGACAGCTCTGAATATTTTTTATCTTTACAAACTATGTTTAAAGATTCACAACTAGAAACCTAAAACCAGCATTTCAAAAAAGTGTGGGATGTATGTGTACGTTGACTGAATAGTTACAAGTCTGTACAACAGAGGCCAGAAAAGGGCATCAAATGTCCTTACCAACTCTCTCTGCCTATTCCTTCAAGATGGGGACTCTCCTTGTATCCATGGTTTGTATTTTCTTTGCTATGTTGGAAGCCAGAAAGCCCCAGCAACCCTGCCTCCATCCGACATCAGAACTGGAAACACAGGCATCCACAGGGCACTTGGCTGTGCTGTTCGTGCTAAGATCTCACGGCTGGTCCTCAGCCACAGAGCAAGCACTCTTAACCACCCAGCCACCTCTCCATTCCCTAAAAGCAGTATTTATAAGACTCAGATTATAGTTAGATTGACTAAATATTATCTACTTTACTATCTGTGTATTTTAACATAATACTTAGCTATTTACATAGTTTTGTTGGAAGATTACGTAGACTCAGAAACTTCTCTCAAAGCAGCACTTTCTATCCTAAGATTGATATGAACAGTATTATGTTTATAAAGTTACTGTCTGAAATTTCAGTTAATCCCTGAAGTCTTTGCTGCTGCTATTTAATGATGGCCTTGCTGCATTGCTCAGGCTCACAACTCTCCTACCTTAGCCTCCTGAACAGCTGGACTACAGGTACCAGCACAGCAAAGCCTCTGTACAAGCAAACACTTCTAATAGTGTGGCTTGTAACAGTACTCTCTGCCCCTTGGAGAATGAGGAGAAAACACTGCTGGTAACACAGCACAATTTGAAGTCACTGTGGATGGCCAGCAGCGGCAGGGGTTTTCAGTTTTCTAAAGTGCTAAGCATGTTTCCAGTGGCCTCGTCTAAAGACCATTTGCTTCTGAGATGTGGTTTTCAATCTCACAACTTTCACTGAGGAGTCTGAGGCTGACACTATCCAAATTTAGATTTAAAAAAAACCTACATCATTTAAGTATTCAGTAGGCTTTGTTATAGAATAGTAGATGGTCTGAAGACAAATGTAGTCACGAAATGTTCAGTAAATTTTCTCTTCAGACCTCAGGGGACAAAGTTAATCATACCTGACTCTTGAGCCACTCTCTCTCTAGTTTTATTTAATAATTTTCCTGACATGACAAACATCTATAAATCTGTCATCTGAAACAAAAGTTAGGAATCACAGAGCCAGAAAACTATATCCAAACACATCTATGTTCCATTAGCTTTTCCATTTTTAAGACACTACAGAATCAATACAATTTAAATAAGTTCAATATCAGAGAGATACCTTTGGTTAAAAAAAAAACCAGTGTCAACTGTCACATATTTAGAAAGTCTGAGTGTAGAGCACTGTATGAAAATAACTAAAAAGATGCAGTGTTGGTTGCTTCCTTTTATGCACAGAAAACACTTCCTTATCCTCGTCTGGCACAGGCCATCATAAAGCACTTTGGAAGTAGAAGATTTTAATGATTCCCAATCCTTTAACACAGGTATCAGCAAAGTGTGAGGTTAGAAATTCCTTCCATATCTCTATTACTAACAAACTTGTTTTGTTTTTATGAGACAGGGTTTCTCTATGTAACAGTGTGTCCTGGAACACACTCTGTAGACCAAGCTGTCCTTGAATTCACAGAGATCCACCTGTCTGCCTCCCGGGTGCTGAGATTAGAGGTGCACACCACCACCGCCTGCCTCAGCTAACAAACTTTAGCTTTTCAGTCACGGAACACTTTCTACAGCTCACTGGAACACAGACATCCTGGAGGTGGCTGCCTCACCCCTGGATCATTGTGCTTTGACTACACAGGCAGGCATTTAGGAATCTTTTTAGGTTACATGGTTCTGTACTGAGCAGGGAGGCTGAAGTGGCCTGTGCATTGTAAAACATCGCACATGGCAGAGATGTCCACAGAAGAAGACCAGATACACTCATGGAAATGGAGCAAAGGAAACAGAAATGCAGCAAAAGACAGAAACAAATACCCAGCAGAGTGACAACGCTGTAAGGACCCTGGCTCACCTGGGGATTTGGCTGTAGAATAGGCACTGGAGTGGCCAGCCCTCTTTACTGTACACATGCATATGCACAGAGCAGGAGGAGACAGTAAGGACAGTGGTTATTCAGCAGGTCTAAAAGACAGTAACACAGCCTGCCCTAGAGGAAGTGAGGCGGGTGCTGCAGTGGGAACAGCAGAGAGAATGACGGAGTATAACATTTCAAACCTTTCGATGCCTCACCAGTCAAATTATCATTGTGTTTAAAAAAAGTTTAGTTCACACCAAAGGACAGCAGGCTTGGGAGTAATAAGAATACTGTCTGTAAAAACAGTTTTTTTTTTCTCTAAAATCATTTCCTTAACAATTAATTAAATGAGCAAAATTATTTGTAATAGCTAATGATTCATCAAACCAACTTATTGAGATATAATTTGACTAGTGTTTTTAATGTTAAAAATATCAGAACAGTGTAAATTTTGACAAATTTGTAGGATTTGGATCTGACAATTATAGAACTTAAGTAAGTCATCCTTTCTGAGAATAATCATTACTGCTATTACAACTGATGAAGACAAAGACTATGGAAGTTTTCAAGGAGAAATATTTTTGCATGGAACTGTGTGTGTGTGTGTTGCACCAAGAAGAAGTAATTCTAGGAAGATAATTATCCACAATTATGAAGCACAGAATTCAAAATATAGTATACAGTGCCCAGAATATGAAATATGTTTATGCACACATCAGTGGAAGACTGGACAGTGAGGCTATCTACAAGAAAATGTCAGAACAAAGTCCAAGAGTTCCTTGAAAGACTTTCGCCTTTTGAAGACAGATCTAATTTTGTTTTAAAAATATTACTATTATTGTTCTAGAACATGACTGCACACAGCTGGTAAAGGCTGTTAAGTTCATAAAAACATGGGAAAACCAAAGAGAGCACCCCCTTCTAAGTTTTTCTGTTACTACCTGAAGCTGGTGACTTGCTGCGGCGAGAGGGGCCTGGGCTTTTGGATCCAGAATACTTAGCAGCTGAGACTCGAGAATAAGATGACTTCAGGACACGGCATTCTGTAAAGAACAAAAGTAGGTAAAGCAGATTTCAGTAATGACCAGAGGCATACCACATGCGACTATGGTTAGCTGCCTGTAACTAGTATATGTGTGTGCACATGTGCAATCACATGAATGCAAGAAGTTACCTTCCTCAGTCACTCTCCACCACATTGAGATAAGCTGTCACTGAACTCAGGGATTCTGTAGACTGGTGGGCACGTACACAAACACCTTACCAACGCATCTCTCCAGCCCCACTGTTATTACCTGACATTCTCTTTCCCATTCTGCCTTTTATTTTTCCACTGCTGTGAATTGAATGCTGGACTTGGTGAGCTGCCAGCCCCTGAGCTCCATAAAGTCAATGTATGGAGCAGCAATTCCAAAAAGTACATGTCATATTTACATCTCCAGTTAGAACACACATCTGTGACATGTGATTGTTTGTTTAGACTGAGTTCTTAATGAGCACAGAAACTCTACTGTCCTAAGTGGATGTGCAGTATCATTCACAGTTAAACCACACGTTTATCTGTGTGCAGCTTGCAGCTTTTTCATAAGCAGCACAGACCCCAATTTTGTTGTCCTTACTTTAAAAGGACAGAAACTAACTTATGGACTCTTTACTATCTAGAACCCATCTCTCCAAAGCATGGAAGAGCAAAAATGAGAAAAATAGCTTTAAACAATAACATTGACCTTTCCATAAACCACCAAATAAGACAGCATTTGGAGAACCAGAACGAATTATAGCTGCGAGCATCATTTCAGATTTGATTAATGAAGATCACAGGTTTTGCAGTCAGGCAGACTTGGGATGAGTCACGGCTTGACATTTGCTGGCTAGAAGGAAGACCTTGCTTATGTTCAAAGCCTCAGTATTTCTTCCTAACATATTGGTTTAAGAATAAAATATGCTTCATAGGCTTGTTACAAGGGATAAATTAGAAAACATATTGTCTATCATTTACTTCAAAATACTTTAATTTATGCAAAAAGATTAAAATGAGAGTTAGTTTTAATCTAGCCCCTAAGGGTGGCAAATTAACAAGTGAAGTATAAATCAGGGGAATACTCACCAGGGGAGCCTAGTTAACATCTGAAAGGCTCTAATCAAAGCTAATATAAGCGGGGCAGTTCCAGTTTCTGCTAAGCCATTAGCAATGTCAATTATGTTCCATTGTGTCTCAAAGTGTGTTGTGGAGGTTGTTAAAACATTGTGGAGACACAGCCGCTCTAATGAGCAGGATACCCCCAAACAGACCCCAATATCCAGAAACTTCAGAACTATATCCAGCTTTAAGAATTAGGGGAAATTTGTGACTTGATCAAGATTAGGTTAGCAGAATTTTATGCATTCTGAATGTTTTGTTTTTAAAGATGTAGCCTTAGCTGCCCTGGAACTCATTATGTGAACCATGCTGGCCTCAACTCAACTCACAAAGTTTGGCTTGTATCTACCTCCCAAGTGTTGGAACTAAAATCCTCCACCACCACACCAGGCTTTCTTCCATTCCTTCCCTTTTTTGAGGGTGGGGTGGGGTGGGTGGGTAGGTTTTCAAATTTATGTTTCCTTTGATTTTTGTCATCTTAATGCATCTTTAATGTGTGATACTTTCAGAAGCCTAAGATGGAGCTCTTAAGATGACAATGCAATTAAACAATTGATGTTTAAAACAAAACAAAAAATCTTTGTGCCTGATAAGTGTATTTGTGGTAGAATTCAATTTGAGATTTGCTCTCACTGTAACACATCACCCTGTAATGATGGTGCTATACTGACAATCACAAAAATAGCAAGACACATATGGATCCTTAGCTGTATACTTATATTCATTCACTTGACCTTCACAAAATCTTATAAAATATCCATTATCACTCCCATTTTTAAAGAAGGTGAAATAACTAGAAATTTAGGGGGGGAATCAATTTCCCCCCCGTGTATTAGAGGCTATCAAGAGCCATTATCAACAACAAAAAGCAAATGCTCCAAGTAGCTCTGATAAATTTACTACACATAAAGCAACAGTTGTCCTACCTATGCACGTGTAGTAAGCACTTAAAGATGTTTCATTGTTATTGCTACGGTTAGTCCCACCTACAGTGACCATTCTACAAGACTGACTTAACTGATTAGAACTTCATTTGCTGTAAGAGTTAGAAGGATGCAGAGCCAGGACTAAATTATCTTCAGCTACCTTTTCCATCTAATAACCATTTACAATAACCAGTATCACTTGAAATCATTGAAATAATAGTTAAAAACTTATTAATAGATTGGTCAATAAACAGGCATTTTCATCCCACCCAAGAGATGTTATAAATATATAAACAATGCATGTTTTTAAAGCTGTACACAAAATTGATGTAAAAAGAAATCTCAGATAATTGCCGTGGACACTTTATTAATTATCCTTCAACATATGTTTCAGAGAGAAGGTCTCACTATGTTGCCAAGGCTGGCCTAGAGTCTTCCTAGAGTCATGTGATCCTCCTGCCTCAGGAGGTGGAAGGACAGGTGAGCACCACCCATGCTAGGTCATCTTTCTCCAGTATCCCTATGTCCTCAACATGTTTGTCACTCAAGTCTGAGCCTTTTCAGGAGCCACAGAGACGGTCAATGAATTGCCTCACCGCTATGATCCAGGACAAAGTCATCTTGGGCATAACGATATTTTTCAGGTCCACATGCAATAAAAACATCATCATCTCCAAAAAAGTCTTGCAGACAAGTAACCTGTAAAAAAAAATTTCAAGAAATCAGAAATATTAGAGTGTAGTAAAAGTCAGCAAAGTTAAATTCACCTTCTGACACCAGTACACCTGTTAAGCAAATGAAGATGTACATGTACATTTCCTCCCAAGATTCCTTGGCAGATGTGGCAAAGCTGGATTTGACAAAAGCCAAGGTTCCCCATTAGTAGTTAAGTGATAAAATGTTATACTGCTTTGCAATACCAGAAGGCTAGTAGTGCAGACACAGTCAGTGTAGGAGGCTTGGATACCACCCATTTCTTCCAACTATGAAGGAAGACCCAGCTTCTGTATTTAACTTCAATGTCCTCAGATCAATGCTTTAAAAGCATCAATCGCCTTTCTCTCCTGCTAACCCTGCCTCTGTGGACCACCTCAGGTGGTAATGACATGGACTCCTTTATCTACACAACACTCCTGGGAGTCATGTCCTCATGCTTGGCTCTGCTCCCCACAGCAGGTCTCACTACTCAAAGGCTCTCAAGTATTTCAGCTTCTATGTGGTTCACATGCGTCGTCTTCCCTGCGTGGGTTCCACCACTGTCCTGACACTGGCTATCTGACCTCCACTCTCCCCATATCCCCTAGTCACTGTTATCACAACGCCAGGGCAACCACATCACTTACCACCCTCATTAGAAACTAGTGTCGTTTCACCTGACCTTTTAACCTTGTCTGACAGATCCTCTATTCACTTCTCAGCCGTGGCATTGTGTTCCCTCCAGCACAATGTGGTTTGTTTTGGTTTTCTGTTATTAAGATATGAGTCATATACTGCCCTAGTTAGGTTTTCATTGCTGTGAAAATACACTCTCCAAAACCAACTCAGAAAGAGAAAGGTTCGTTTCACCTTACAGATACAGTCTGTATGAAGGGAAGTCAGAGCAGGAACTGAAGCAGAATCAGGGAAGAGTGTGGCTTACTGGCTTGTTCAGCCTTGCGGTCTTATACAACCCAGGATCACCAGGCCAGGGGTAGCAATGCCCACAGTGGGTTAGGCCCTGCCACACCAATCATTAATCAGGAAAACATCCCCACAGGGTTGCCTGCAGGTCAATCTGATGAAGTCATTTTCTTACCTGTGGTTCCCTCTTCTCAGATGACTCTAGCTTGTTTCACAATGGTGAAACATAACCAGCAAAATACTATACAGTCATCCATTCAAGTACACAATTCAGCACCATTTAATACTTTCAGAATTGTGTAGCCATCACCGCTACCGGAAAAGAAGTCTTGAGCCCATTAGCAGTCACTCCCAATGGCCTCTTCCATTGCCTACATTACCACCCAAAGATATAAGGCACCTACACTCTTTGCCTTATGCCTTTGGTTCTATAAAGCACAGCTATTTTTTAAAACCTTTATTTTTATATGTGTGTGTTTTGCCTGCATATGTCTGTGCATCACATGCATGCCTGATGTCCACAGAGGTCAGAAGAGAGTGTCATATTCCCTGGAACTAGAGTTACAGATGGCTGTGAGCTATGTGCATGCTGGGACTTGAACCTGTGTCATCTGGAAGAGCAGCTGTGCTCTTAAACACTGAGCCATCTCTCTAGTGCCTTTTAGATAGTTCATATATAAGGTACTTCGTGGTTGGCCTTTCACTTGGCTTATTTAAGGTTCATCCAGGTTGTAGCAAATATTGAGTACTTAATTGTTTTCTATGGTTGTGTAATATTGTCTTGTACAGAAGCACCACTTTTTTTCTCTGCATACCAGCTGATGAACATTCAGTGTTTCTGCCTCAGGCTTGGTTTTCATAACTAGTTTTCTCATGTGGTACCCCAGGCCTTTTATTATTTGTATATATGCATATATCTGTGTAGGAAGGGGTATGTGCCCTTGAGTGTGAGTGCCTGCAGAAGCCAGAAAAGGATGTATCATCCCACAGAGCTGGAGTTTCATGCAGTTATGAGCCATTTGATACAGGTGCTGGGAGTCAAACTCAGTTCCTCTACAAGAGCCATAACCACTCATGACCTCCTAGCCATCTCTCTGGTACCTCAGAGGCTTTTCTGACCAACAAGTGACCAAGGATGTGTCCTATCCCTTATCCCAGGGACTCAGTAGAGACTATGGCACTGCTGGATTTTTAACAGGTTTTATGATTAATTGAAGCATTGTGTGAGACTATTCCATTTGGAGCTGAGTATCAGACAAGAACAGCTTCTCTGGATGAACCTGATTAAAAATGTACACTATGTATCAATCAGAAAACAAAAAGACTAGATTGTAAAAGGCTATGTATAAAGTATGGTGAGCTAGAGACTATCATCAGAGAAAGAGATGAAGATAATCTATTCAAAGGGAACGAGGCAGAAAGAAGGGTCCAAGAAAGGAGAGATGAAGAAAAGTTAAGGCTTTTGACTTGTGTAACAGAAATTGTACAGCTTCCATTAGCTCCAACAGTAAAAAGGGCAAAATGAGTTCAGTGGTAGACAGAATGATGCAAAATTTAGATCTGGAATAGTAACCATGAAATGCCTATTAAACAGTCAAGTATAGGTGCTGAGCAGAAAGTAGAGCATGTACAAATCCAAACTTCAGGAAAGAGGTCAAGGTGCAAGGGTGAATGCTGGATTCACCAGTACAGTTGGTATTTAGCCTCTAAACTTGCTCAAGTCCAGTAGTCCACGCACAAGGAAGAGGTCAAAGTTGACCTCCAAAGCTCAGCAATAAGCCAAGTTCAAAGGGAAGTTATAAAAGCAGGAAAAAAAATCAAGATGTCTACAATGAACCACGTCAAGAAAGTGTTTCTAGGGGCCTTAGTGTCAGTTACTGACAGGCCAAATAAGATGAAGATTAAAAATTAACAGCTGGGGACTGGAGAGATGACTCAATGGTTATAAACACTGTCTGCTCTTCTGGAGGCCCTGGGTTCAATGTCCAGTATCCACGTGGGTAACTCCAAGGGCTGTGAGGGCAGCTGCACAGACATCCATGCAGACAAAACACCTGTGTACATAAATAACAAAACATAAAAAGAAAGAAAAGTGACAACTCAGGTTAGCAACATGAATACCACTGGGATCTTGACAAAGTAATTTTGGTGTATGGTTTAAAGGTGCTGCTGAAGGTTTAAGGGGCGGGAAGGACAGGCAGGGTGACAACTTGTCCCAAGAGTTCTGACTTAAAGGTCAGAGTTAGAGTCTAGATCAAGGGTCAAGAGACTGTTTGTTTGTTTGTTTGTTCTTCCAAGATGAGAAAAAAAATAGCAGGTTATTAGTACACTGTTGTAAAGGCCCAGGAGACAGGGAAATTAGGCTATAGGAAAGAAAAAAAAACCCACAGGGCTGCTTTGTTTCATGAGAGAGAACGGAATCAGTGGGCTTTGGACGAGACCACGTAGGTCTTTTACAGTGAAGAGTGGGAGGGGACAGGGCAGCTGGCAGACATCTAACAGATGGTAGGTGATTTTCCTTTATTCTCCTTAGTCAGCTTTACATCTGGGGGCAGAGGTTTCCTAAAGGCTTCCGTGTTCTCAGTGAGGGAGGAAACAGGCCCGGAGATGTGGCAGGTGTGAGAGCCAAAAGCCTGAGATCTGGGCTCCTGGGTAGGAGACCTAAGGTAAGCCTGCAAGGCAACACTGAAGTCACTGGGGAACATGAAGCGGGCACAGGAGAAATTCTCAGTTGTGAAACTAGAAAGATGCTCTTCAGCCTGTAGGGCATTTTTGAGCAATCAAACCCTCTTTTTTCCACCTTTTGTGATAGAATTAGCATTTCAAGGGCTTATATCTTCCCAGAAATGGAAGAAAAGGGTGCTAAGAACACAGATGATAAAAATAAACTAGACACAAGAACGAAACCTTTTCTGGAATGTTTTCCTGCGGTTCAGACACAGAGAGGTGGGAGCTGGGGTTGCAGGAATTCCGGGGCCGTGCTATAGGTCAGGCCAGTGAAGCCTGGGATGGAGCAACACTTCCTATTAAACCTGAAAGGAAGAACAACAAAAGCAAAACCCACAGACAGCACTGATGACAAGAAAGGAGTAGGAATTCCTTTCCCTACCACTGTTCTTTCAGAGTACAGGCCTCTGTTTACATTTTTTTTTCACAAAGTAGACTCGGACCTACTATGCGAGGTTATCATTATTCTGTTTAAGCTGTAAACCAGAATGCATAGAAATAACAGAGGGGCAAGGTGAGGGTATAGTTGAAAATGGATAAAAGCCAGTATTCATGGAAGGCCACGAGTTCCAGCTTCCTTCAGTGCTATTTCAGCACAGGAACAAGCCCATGGAGAATGAGATAAGCACAGACTGTCCAAGGAACAGACCTGAGCACTGAGCCCACTGCCACCAAGTCACCCCATCTACCCACATACAAACATCCATGCATGTGCATGCATGTGCACATACAGAAAAACAGCATGTCATAACGTGACTGTACATATTTCTCATACTTCCATATTTGGTCACTCAAGTGCTACTTTGATGCTTTACAATATACTTGAATTCTGAGGGATTTTTTTTTCTTTTAATTTTCATTTCTCTTTAAAAACTGAGATGTAAACATTGAGGTATGATACATGTTATAAATCTGTCTCAGAAAATATCAATTTTGTAAATAAAAATTTATTTAACAAGAGTGGGAAGAAAAATTTATCCAGCTAGAAGATCTTAGCTTGCTTCTAAATTCTTTAATTTAAGGAATTTAATTCTTCCAAGAAGCTCTACAGGAACAGTAAAGGTTGTGTGGCTTGTGAAAGAAAGCTACAAATATGGTGGGTGTGTAATATTACTACAAATATGATGGGGCATGTAATAATGAAAGACCCCGCTAGTTTGCCCATCATAGTTATGTACTTTATTTTTTGTTTTCTGTTGGGGATTTTCCATTACAGTCATAAAGTTA
>LOEQ01000733.1:96827-119134 GCA_001685075.1 Bramus lutescens | reverse complement strand
AAAACATCCAAGGTTGGAATGTTCTCTGACCAGTCTGAACCAGATGGGCCTTGATGATTAACACCTGTGGTCTCGTCATCGGTCTCGTCATCTGGTCAGCCTGCCCCAAACTCAAGGCCAGCAAGAAAGAACAGAGAGATAAGGTATACTGAGAATGATGAGTTGTCCCTCAGATGAATATACAACCCAGTCCTTAAATGAACTCATCGCCTTATATGAAATAACCAATGGGAACCATGTAACCTTGCATCTGCTTCTGTAAGCTGCTTCTTGCCTCTCCAACCATATGTAAGCAACCCCTGACTTCAGCCTGTCACGCTCAGCTACCCGAAAGCTGCAGCGTCCACAGGCGCCTGTGTATTCAATAAACCACCTCTTGCTCTTGCATCCAGAGTGCTGAGCCTTGTTCTTGGGGAAGGGGATCCGGGGGTCTTTCAATATTACTACCAAGGTGCAAAACTAAAGCTGTCAGTGGGATACAATGGAGACATATGAAACCAAAGAATACAGTATATGATAGGAGCCTGCCTAAGCACACCAAGGGGGCATTTTTATAATAGTCATCTTTTCTATCCTGCTGTAGACAGATGAATTAGATCAAGGTGAACGAGTAGCAGCCGAAATTTCAATCCTTGTTCCTAATGGTTTACCACAGCCCTCCCTTTTCTCTTCCCTTCATTTATTTTGAAGAGAATGCAAACGTGGAAGGCATAAGGTCTGATGAAAGTACTACTTGAGTATTCCAAATATGGTAAACTTTATCAAAACGAAAAAGGCACAGAAGTTTCATGAAGCACTTACGTTCTGAACCCAAGGAGGTTGTGTGTTGTGTCCCAATACCTAACTGCTATGAATGCCTCCCCAAAGCATCATGTGCTAAAGGCTTGTAGAATTATTAGAATTATTATGATGCCATGGAACCATTAAGAGGCAGGCCTTCTTGGGAAGTCTTCAGGTGGCAGGTATAGGCCCTCAAAGAGGACTGTGGGATTCATGAAATGAGTGGTTTTGTTGTATAGAGCTTCTGTCATGATATGCTTCCTCACCTCAGGCCCAACCCTCACAGCTGAAATCTCTAAGACTATGAGCCAATAAAATCTCTTCTCATAAATTGATTGTTTTAGGTACTTTGGTGTAGTAATGCAGAGAAGGCCAGCACACTGGCCTGCTGGCCCTCACTCTGGGACTCTCCTATTTCTTGTCCTTCTCAGAGTTGAGAGGGGCAGTTGGAGAAGCAGGCCAGATCTCTCTAGGCTCCTTTCCTGCTCTAAAACCCCAAAGTTGAATAATTTATCTTCTAAAAAGAGTTTACATATATTTTAGGAGACTGCTACCAAATCGGTGAACTTTTCTGACAGGAAAGAAAAAAATACTAAAGTTCAAATGTCATGCTTTCTTCTGTTCAAGTCTGTTTCATGAGTCCTCTAAGTGTCCCTAGGGTTCTCCAAGTCCACTGCCCCCTCATGCTTTGTAATTACCACACAGGTGTTGTTACCTAGGTAACTGCCTGGCTCGTTTGTGGATCTCACAGTAGACTGAGTGCCACATAATCAGGATCAGTCTCCTGTCTCTCACAGCTCCATCACCTCACACAGCTCCTGCTAGGGAGACTTTACTCAACAGATTTCTGTGGAGTAAATCAGGATTGGACTGGCTTGGGTTCCTGCTCCCTTCTCACAGCTGTCTCATAATCTTGCTGTAATTCCTCTTAACCCATTAGCATGCAAGGTTGGCACCAGCTGATGATGTTTTCTATACCAGGACAGAACAATCAAAGCTTGTAACTCCGTATGAAAGGGTGACTTCAGAAAAGACTGATTGATCAAATTTTGGTCCTAGACATCTTAAGATGCTCCCTAGAAGCTAATCTTGCATTACAGAAGCTCTCTGAAGGATTAACCTTTTCATCACTATCTCAGGATACTTTGAGAGTCCAACTATGGGGATAAAGGAGACAATTCTGCTGGATACTTGACTCTCCCATAAGCTCAGAGTTCCCATAAATGAGGGCCTCCTGAGGTATCTCAGAAGCACATTTACAGAAATATCCCAATACCTGGAATGAATGCAAAGGAAACATCTTCGGGTCTCAGTGAAAGACTGGGTGAAAATCTTAGCCCCCTCAAATGCCTTGCTGGGAGAACAAAGACATTTTATAGGAGAAATAATAGGATGGTGGATACACATCAGAACTTTCATGGGTCTTCCTCTATTTTAGCTGTGTGTGGGGGAGGTGGAAATGGGGGAGGCAGCTACTGAAATCAAATGATTTCAATATCAGAGGTCTGCTATGGGGTTTTCTATTTAAGTGTACCTTATATTTTAGAGACAATTATTTTACCTTACTCAAAAGGAAGACAATAACAATTTATATGTTGAAACTGAAATCACTGATTGCATGGCCTTTTACTGTAACTATACTGACATTCACTCAGTCTTCTTTAAAAGTGTTGCAGGTATATAAAACAAAGGAGAATTGCATTTCATCTTGATCTCCCAAACAATACTGTACTATTTTATATTTCTGTTTTGTAAATATTGAGAAAAGCAGCTTTTATATATCAAGAAAACTCAGAGTAAGAGTTCTGACATAAGGAGTGAGCCTAAGAGTCACCTGAGCCGTTCTTTATTTCCACTGCTAGCAAAGCAAAGCCACTTTCACTGGATTGGCGGCCACCTTGGTATTTGAGAGCCAGAAAGCCAGCAGATTGATTCACTGTAACTAACTATCTTAAACACACAAGCAAGCAAGCGCACGTGCGCACACACACACACACACACACATACACACACACACTGTTGTGTTTAAATAAATTCTACCAGAATAGTTCTGTTTAAAATGAATAGGAAGTCTGGGGTTTCCCTAGCATGGCTGAGACATGAACTCCATCCTCAACCCCAGGGGAGCTGGAAAGGAGTAGGGTAGATACAGAGATACAGGGGAACAAAATATGAAATCTGAAGTTATTAAAGAGTAAGTCATTTGGTCTTCACACACACACGCATGCATGTGGGTGTACAAATATACACATATACATACACTCCATTAGTCGGCAAGCAGAGGCTAGGATTTTCCTCAATTCCTTATCCCAGCATAGAATACAATTAGCATACATTGCCTGCTTTGTTCTCTTTGTAGCTGGCTGCACTTTACACAGCAAGCTACTTAGAAACGCAATGTTTTCAGTACCTGTAAATCCACTCAGCCAGGCAGGCACACAGATCCTACGGTTGCCATAGAAACAGAACCAAAGCTCAAAGACGACAGCACTTACAGTAAAAGGCTTCTTAATGGCACCCGCAGACAGTTCCCTACTCCCTACATTTAGTCCTTGTCTGTTTAAAAAACAAAACAAAACTGGATTTGAGCTTCATTTTCTTACTGCTCCCACCAATCACTACTAATAATAGGGTCCTTTGACGAAATATTTGGTTTCAGAAAAGGTTTCTTTCTACCAACAAAGTGGGAAGATCTTAAAATTTTAAAGCTATTTACCAAATCAATTGATACTTCCTAGGAGAGAGACAATGATCTTCAAAAATAAGCAACTTCCGAGATAAACTGAATACTCCCCCTAGAATTCATCTCCATAGGCTTAAAGCATACAGGAACTGGTGCCCGGTGAACTCTAGGGTTGTCTCCTAAGGAAGGAAGCCACAACAAAAGCCAGAAGAAATCAGACAAGGAAGCCAGATGTCAGTCCACTGAGCCAGCCATCCTTCATCTAATGTGACATTCTGGAATCAAATGTTACATCTATGGAGATGTAACAGCATCATGACCTTCTAGGACCCAGTCATTTCCAAATAATAAACAAACATTAAAAGAAACTTGTTACAGAAAGGGCAACTGGGAGCACAGCACAAGGTGACAATAACCAAAAGTGGTTTATTTGCTTAGATGAGGTAAGGGAATATCCATGGAGAAGTGCACACTTTACACAAAGAACCTTGGTTTCTCTTAGCCACCAGGACAATGCTAACAAGGACTGACAACCCCATTTTATTTGAGAAGAGCCTAACAAGGCTCAAAGAGGTTAAACAAAATGCACCAAGTCACATAGCCAGCCAGAGAAACACACTTTTCACTGGGCCACATACTGTTTCCCTAAAGAACGTATTAACTGTGATTTACAACCTCTAAGAAAACATAAAAGAGCTTATGAAGTAAGTCAGCAGCTTTTACAGTTGTCTGAGATCCAAACAACTGGGCTGTTTTTCTGTCCTTTATGAAATAAGTGAATGACAAGTATGTAATCTTATATCTAGGAATTTTTTTAAAGAATCAACTTCTAAGTAATGTTGTAAGGTCATTACAAGTTCAGGCCAACTTCTTACACTTTAGGGAATAGTGAATATGTTCTGAAATTGATATCTTCAGACAAATTGGCTAACTCTTTTGAAACAAATTATAAACACAAGTTTTGATCATACGGTTTTAAAAGAGGACTCCACTTTTTGGCAGACTGTGTGTTAATAAATATTATGACCTGTACATATTTTTAAAAAGGCAGAACCTGCAGAACTTTCCAGGAATTGATTCTCTGCACGTAGAAATCAGAGTAGTTCACATTTTGGTATCAGTATGGTGTCACCAGACAGGGATCACAGTCAGAGAAGTGTGATCCTTAGAATTATTAATTCAGATGATATGGGGAACCCCGATCAATCAATCCTATACTAGGTCTACTAATTCTACAAAATAAAAGCCTTCAACACTGCCAGACAAACACTGTCACTACCTTTAATTATACTGTAAAACTTGGGTTTCTACAAAAAAAAATCTTCGAAAGAAATCATGTATACTTCTACTTTTCCCCTTCTTTTAAAAAAATTGTTGCCCTTCTTTCTCGAATTATTCTCTGAACTTCTTTACTATTATCAAAAAAAACCACAACTACATCAAAAAAATCCCAACTTAATTATCACAGCAGGAGAAGATATGCTTCCTTTTTGAAAATGTGGCCACTGGTGGATTTCCTAATCCATTGGAAGGTCCTACACCCATGCACTTGTGGGCAGCACTAACTGGACTTAGTGGGTTATAAAAAAAGATAAACAAGCAAACAAACCCATGAAGTTCAGAGAACTTGGCAATAGGGACACTGAGAAAGTCGGAGGGAAGGAAATATGGTTGTATTTCATTGTATACATGTACAGAATTCTTAAGAATTGGTAAATTAATTTTGTAAAAGCGCAGGGAAAAATGAAAAACACTTGTACACTTGCCTTTATGCATCAAACTACTGACTCACTAGGAACAAAGGGAAATACAAGGTCTGGGGTTCTGAGGCTATATCTATTTTCATAGAACCTACCCCCACACACAAATTTTTCTTTCATTTTCAAACCAGTATAAATTCTACAAGAAAAGAGTGAGGAAAATTTCCCCAGGAGTCTCATTCTGGGAAAAACTGAAGCCTAGTGTCTTCCAGGGAGAGATTTCACCCAGTTCTGGTAATGTGTCAAACCACCTTGTGGAGAGTCTGGAGCTGAGAACATGATGGGGCCCTGATGGGGCTATGACGGGAGAACCTCATGCTGACCAGGGCTGCTTGGTTATGCACAGCGCTGGCCCATTATCTAAACCCAAATCTCACATCAGAACCCTGACAGGGCCCTTGAGGGTCACTGGGCAGTTATTTGTCACTCTTCCCATACTTCTCTCTTTTCACTATGACTTCTCTCCCTAATTGGTGCACTGAGGACAGGTAGCTGTGCCAGTTTGTTGGTGCCACCATGGCCCTGGCTTTGATCCTAATGATTCTAGCAACAGACATCCCTTTGAGCAGCTCCTCTACCCATTCCTGACTTGGTGTAGGTTCATATCTTGCAAGCTTATTAGGGAAACATCTCAAGCTTCGGAATGTAAATGGATCTTGACAGTAAATTGAGGGCTGGTCAGATGATGTCATGGTTAAGGGGTCCATCACAGAGAACAACAGTCTCAGATTCCTCCGACCCAAACACTAAGAACTGACAACCAAAAAGTGTTGCCCAACCTGCACAGACACACCATGGCACATGTACACCCACATACGTACATACAACCATCCACATAAAAATATATTTAAAATTTTCAAGAAAAATGAGTTAGGGCTGGTGGCTTTATGAAGAAAACGAGCTGTAACACCCAAACTTCATATCGCCTAAAGACAAACCTCCCTCAGCTCTCTTCTTACTTTGCACTTATGATCCAACCAGGAGGACAGGTTAGAGCTAAGTCCAAAGCAAGCAGGAAAATAATGTGCTGTAGAGAAATAAAGTTTTTGTTTCTGCAACTCTATTTATTTTTACAGGACAAAATGCCAAAACTTTCATTTCTAAACCAGTATAAATCCTATGAGAAAAGCAGTGAGAGAAAAAAATCTCCCCAATACAGTCTTAGTGAATAAAAGTTTCGGTTTCAGAAGGAAAGAAAGCACAGCACACCACTCACTCAAATTATTCATGGCCACACTTTAAAAAGCGAAGCTGATGTTGGCTGGGGCAAATACCACAACTAAGTCTCCCCATTTAGAAGGCACCTGCTCTTGACATACAGCGAAAGCTTGCTACTCTAACACACAGCAGATACATAAATCATTAGAGCAAAGCTGGAAGTGAGACAGTCCAACAGTTATGTTCCTGTTTCTTAAGGGTCATACCAAAATGCAAATACCCCTGAAAGTTATTTCTGTTTACTTAGGCACACTACCCTTATTTATGTAGAACCTCTAAATTAAGTTAGGAAATATTTCTGCTTAATTTATGCATTAATTAGGGTTAAAATGACAGGAAACAATGCCACAGACCTCTAGATAAGATAATTTGGTCACATCTACTTTGGATCCCCCTTTAACAAGTAGAAATACATCAAAGTAAAAGTATGCTCCATTGCTTTCCCCCCGGTCCTCATACTGCTCGATCACCCCCACTCCACCTCCTTCCTTCACCTCTTTCAGGAAAACATTACTAAACATTTGGCATGTATCCTTCCTTCTAAGTTAAGTTTGTAGACCTCCTAGTAAAAATCATGTGTGTCCACAGACTTTCAAAAGCATCATTTAGGACTTTTTAAAAATTTCCTGTAAGTTATGCCATGTTGAATGTATCACCCAGAAACTTGATGGTTTAACTGTGTTAATTTTGAAATCTAACCAGGTCTTAGTTTTTTACATTCCTTTGGACCATCCCTAAAGTTTGGTTTTTTTTCGGTTTTTAGAAGATTGCCAATCTACATGATTAATTTTAATTTAAAAAAACAATTCTACATAGTCTCCTGGTCCTTTCAAAAATGTCTGTTTTCTCAGAATGTTTCCTCAAATTTATATTTTAATGATCAAGTTATAATATGCAAATAAGGATTCAAACAAAAAAATTAATTCATTCTTTGCCATAGACTTCATCTCCAACTGTCAATTAGGAACATGTAGCAAATGCTTGACATTTAGGTCTAGAGATGTAGGCAAAATTGTTATTTCAAAGAGCAAGGTTTCCTGATAGAAAGGAATATCACAACTCAGGGGGAATTTTAAATAATTAAAACCTTGAACTGTTCTTAAAAGAGCTATATCTAACTTGGCGGGGGTCTGCAAGAGTACTTAACTAATTCCTTAAAATAGGTCCTTGAAAAAGGCAAAGCAAAGGAAGAAAATACAGAATCCTAAGGGATGCATTCTGCACCATAACACAAGATGGGGTCTGAAGGTACAGCAAACTTGTTTTGTGAAGAATGCATAAAAGGAATCCCTCCCTGAAGAATTCTGCATGCTGAGAAACACTGATGGATTGTGTGCCTACAGACTTTCTTATCTTTTTCTTGCATTCAGAGACATGATATTCGTTCAAAGAAACATCTACTTATTTTCTGCAAGTCTCCAGGGCTGTCAATTAAACTGGCACTGGGACCAGCAAGTAAGGGAAGTTGTCTGTAAGCATTTATCATCAAGTTATATGCCTTGCTTGAGAAGCCAGCTGTCTTAAATAACCATCCCCTCCCTGGGGCCACAAGTCTGGGCAAGAATGCTACTCATGTCAGAAACCCATGTCATAAGATTAGATTTGAATGGGGAAGCAAAGGAAATTTAGTCTCTTTTCTCCAGCTGGGATTGATTAGTCCTTTCCCAACAAGGAGACTGTTATTTAGCTTGAAAAGAGGAGCCTCCTTCCTTCTTGGATATTTTCCAATCAGTCTTGGCACCCGAATGACTCAGAACACCAGCCCCAACACAGCCCTAATGCCTCTCAGGCTCTCTCTAGGAAGATGCTCTGCTGTTATTTCTCTGTCACAATGAGGAGAGGTTGCCCTTGAATTCTAATATGACACGGCAATCTGGGCTCTGGGCAGGAAGCTCAGGCCAACCAGAATATCAAGGACGGAGGCTTGGGGAGGTCAGCATGTCTTGCAAGTATACAGGATCAGTGTAGCATGCAACACATGGAGACAGAGTCTGTCTTTCCTATTATTGAATCTGGAGCATCTAAGTGCTGACTCAGGGCACACATACAAACTGGATGAGTAGATGAAGTACACCTTCGCAGGCAGGAGGCTCCTGGTTCTCTCAGTTCATAGGATTAGACTCATGGAAAGCCGCTTTCACTACTAAAACAGAGTTGGTTGTGAAGAGCTAACTACTACAGCAGAAAGTCAATGTGATGAGATCACAGAAGGAAGGTAAGGCACCATAGTTTCAAGTATCTGAACACTGTCAGGATTCCAGATAACAGCCAATGTTATTTGTCAAAAAACTGCATCTACTTCTTACCAAGGTTCACTTAAGTAGTAATTCTCAACCTTCCTAATTCTGCAACCATTTAAAACAGTTTCTCATGCTGTGGTGATCCCAAACATATTATTTTATTGCAACTTCATAACTGTAAATTTGCTGCTACTGTTATAAATCATAATGTAAATATCAGATATATAACACGCATCCCCAAAGAATCGTGACCCACAGGTTGAGAACCACTGATCTAAAGTAACTTAATAAAACAATCTGACCTAAATGGAAGCCCAGCTTAGATCTCAGCGACAGGAGTGCTTTGCATAGGAAGAAAATGCTAAGAGAATAGGGAAAGGACAGATGTACCTAGAGAGGGAATAGCCTTCTTCAATGAAGAGACACAACCATTTCCACCCTGCTACAATATGAAGATGCCAAAATGGGTCATGTTGAGTGCAACTAATTACTTACTTAAACACTCACACAACTCAACTACACAAACTCATTAAGACTAAAGATGAAATCTTCACAAATATGAGATATGGAATATAGCCTGTGAAGTTTTAACCTCATCTAGTCCCTTGTTCCCATTTCTCAAATATACTACCCAGGTGGCTGGAGTCCCAACTTGACACTAGAGAAATACTAGTTTCATTCCCCTCCAGCCACAGAGAAGAACAAACTTGGACAACAGGAAACTGATTCTTCCTTTATGTAGAAAACAACTGCTGCTTTTGCCCAATAGAGTACAGTTTTCCGTCTTCCCATTTCCCGAATGAAACCAGGAAGGTCAGTGTTTTCACAGATAACGGCCTTTGTTTGGATCAAACCTTCCTGTTAAAAACCATCTCATTAGCAGAGGAACTCGATATACAAAAATTTAATTTTTTTTAATATACTATCTCCACCATTTCACGGTTTACTCACAAAAGTTGCATTCTGACATGACTCTCCTCCCTTTTCAAAGGAAGACTCAGGTCTCCTACTACTACAGAACATAACTATATATGCACAAAATGAACCCCTAAAGCAGTCCCTGTGTTATGGCACATATGAACTGTGTGTGCTGTGTGTGTGTGTGTGTGTATGTGTGTGTGTGCGTGTGTGCCAGAGCTGGCACCAACATTAAGAAGAATTAGACAGAGCTATGGCATGCAAAAACAAGCCTGTCCTAGATTCTTTAAGTTTGGAAGACTACTTTGGGGAAGTAAAATGTATAAGAAAGATTTCCAGCAGAATGTTAGACTCCTTGGCTCTGTGAGCATGCACAGGCAGTGTCTGTCTGGACTCTAGGAAGGAAGAACTTTTATCAGCACAGTGGTGGCTGTGATTCTTGGGGCTTGCTTTTGATATACCCACCTTGTTGCCTTCAGTACAGCGGGATTTATAATCATGGCAAATTCATACACTCTCCACAACAGTTTGGCAGTCTTTCCCTCTTAAATCATCAAAAGCATTGTGGGATAAATAATTTGAATATCACTCCCATCCCTGCCTTGATACCTCCCAACTTGCTCCTTTTGTTTGAGCTGGCTTGGTTTTCACTCCTCTTGACCTCATCCAGCCAAGGCACTCCTATTAAAATTCATGACGTTCTCCTCAGTGCAAGTGTCTGATTGCAGCTGTCAGTTTCCCAGCCCACGGATTTTCATACTGCCTGCGAGGACAATACAAGGCACTCACTGCTAAGGAAGTAGGTCAAACTCAATTTTTCTATTTCAGTTCTGCTGCCAAAAGCAGACTTCCTTCTAGAAAATCACATCCTTCTGGGTAGGATCAGCACTTCAAATGGGGTGAAGAGATGTTTCTGTCCCTCACCAGAGGGAGCTGCCATTGCATTGCCACACAGTTCATCTCAGTCCTCTAGTGACCTTAATTGCATCACTGATGACAATCTGAAAGAGTAGACTTTCTTGCTCTTTCTATTATTGTACTTCACAGACACTGAGACACTAGAGAAACTGGACCGCAATAAACACAAACTGAGGACAGGGCATTTTATTTCAAAAGGATTCTTACGGTCCAAAAGTGCACGGTTTGAATGTTGAGATTATTGTCTTTTATCCTATGCTACCACTGCAGAAAAGGGCAGGAGAGTGGAAACCAAGACTGTCCTGTGAAGTACTGTGAAGTCTTGATCTATTTACCCAAGCCTAATCTTCTCCCTCCTCCTCATTTCTATGACAGGAAAGTGTAGAAGCAGGTTAAGAAACATGACAGAACACCTTGGATACTGCAAAATGTGTCTTACCAGGAAAAAAATGGGGAAAAGCAAGGTGTCTGCATTAGTTACTTTTGAACAAAATACTAAAACAAAAACTTTAAAAATGGGCAGATTATTTGGCTCACAGGTTCACTGGGCTGAGCCTAGAATTGCCTGGCCCAGGGTGCATGGGAAGGACATCAAAGCAGCAGGAGAAAGGATGGCAGAGCAGACCATTCTGTTCATGGCAGACAGACAGTAGTAGGCAGAGAAAAAGAAGACAGGAAGGAGAGAAGGCAAGATATAACCCCAAGGAAACATTCCTCTAACTAGGCCCTATCTCTGACACTTCCCAATACTGCTGTCATCTTATGACTCTATCAAGAGATCCATTGGTTCAGAGCCCTCAAGATCCAATGACTTCCCCCAAGCCAATAAGATGGTCACTCAGTCCCCAATACATAAGGCTACAGGACCATTCATATTTAAACCAGGACATTCTAGCCTGACCACCAAAGGCTCAGGGTCGTATCATAATCTAAACTGTATCTAGCCCATCTACAAGGGTCTTCAGTTCTAACATTGTTCATAAGTTAAAGTCCAAAGTCTCCTCTGGGACTTACAGTAAACACTTAGCTATGAGTTCCTATAAAAATCAAAACCAAATTACAGTCTTCCAAGATACAGTCATAGAGTAAACATTGCCATTGCTCAAGGAGTATTGGGGTGGGGGCATAGGGGTGACAGCTAGAACCAAAGGAAGACTGAAATCTACCTGGGTCAACATGAAATTATGTAACTTCACATCCACCACAGTGGCATGTGATGGTATGATGCAAACTTGCTCTTTGCAACTCACATGATTCCCTGTCTCCTGGGCTGGTTCCACTTGCTGCCTGTGCTTTCCTCAATAGTCTCTACCCTATCCTCTTCAACTTCCTGAGACTCTACTGTAGCTCAATCTTACAGCGTCACACATCCATCACTCTCAGAGGCTGCCTGGAAGGGTCCTGGCTTTGACATATACTGCCCGGCTTCAGGTTTCCTTTGAAATCTTGTGGAAACGTCCATGACTCTATACCTCTTTCATTTCTCATGACTACAAAACAACATCATATGACCAATTCCAAAGTCTGCTGACAGCTCATTAGTGGTCAGAACCATTGATTCAAATCTAAAGGGGTTTCTCAGTGCATGAGTGGCTGAACCTAGGAAACTTCTCGCTGGGTTGTCCTGTGTAAACGAAGCCATCTTGAACGTTTTTCTCTAAGATTCTTTCAAATTAGCTAAAAACATTTATATCTCAGGTCTATGATAGGTGAGATCCAGACGATTTTTAAGATGACGTAAAGCATCTTTGCTAATGTACTGATGCAAAGTAACTGGCTTCTGTGTGTGCACATACACCTGTGTGTTCATGTAGTGCAGGTTCTTAGATGCAGGTGTTCATAGATGTGTGGAGGCCAGAGGTCAATGTAGAGTATCTTGCACCAAATTTTTTGAGACAAGCTCTCTCATGAAGTCTGAAATCATCATTGGCAGTGGCAGTTTCAGAGGCTGTGGGAGCTGCAACAGGTGACAACTAGTATTCAAATGTCAACCCATGAGAGGAATGATTCTTTGATGGAGGAGAATCCCATCCAGGCAAGGCCTGTGGGACTACAGACTCTAGAAATTGCTGCTCCTGTCTGTAATTTCACATGTGCAAAAGCAATTATGGTGTCACCTGCACTGTAATGTGATCTCATTTGATGAGTATGTGTAATCTCATAATTATATCTCAATGTTATCAGTACATATATCCATGGGTGGTTAGGAAGATGACTTCTCATTAATCTGTATAATCTTGATATATTAGAAAATACACTAGGATATACTTCATAACTAGACCTATTATCCTATGAGGACTATAAGACATGTAAAAACCTGCTTCGTTCCTTTTACTCAAACTACAATTAGCTCATTTTCATCTCAGAGAAAGTTTAAACTAGACAATATTTCTGTAACTGGATCATTAGTTAAAAATTTTACATATATTCACAAGGTCAGAGTTGTAGATGTCTAACCAAGGTTATTAACACAAAACAACCTAAAAAATCGTGCCAATTCTTCACTTGCCAAATCTGGTTGATAAAAACCTATGTGTCACAGCTTGTCCCACCAGGCACTGTGTCCCTGACCTCTGATTACCCAGAAACCTTGAAAGCTGGTGCTGCCATGGTAAATGGCTCTGTCTCTATCATGTACCCAAGGATTGTGCTATGACAGTTGAGAGGTAGCTCTTGTAATTTTTTTCTTAATGCCTCAAGCCTCATGTTTAAACAAATGATTTAAACTAGACAAATAAGGAAGCAAGGGGGAATTGGCACAAGAGAGAATTGGAACAGAGAATTGATGCAAAGGAGAACTAGAAAGAATTAGAACTCAGAAGAAAATTAGAGGAAGATAAATAGAAGAATAAGGAGCATGTCCAGAGTAGCATGTGTGTGAATTTATTCTGTACCCCTCAGATAAAAAAAAAAAAAGCTCAGTTTTGCTATGCTGTGGAGTTTTTCTTCAAACCTTGGGAGTAGCCTGGAGAGTTGAACTTTCAGGGTTACTATGACAGCAGTAGCTCCCCATTTCTTTTCATACTATCATTTAAGTCAGGTCAGGTATTCAAGCACACAGAGGAACAGATAAACTATGCTGATCATCTACCAGTTTATAGAGGTGACGGCCGAGAGGAACACATACAAATGAACTGTGATACTCTTAAGCAAGAGTTAAGGGACATGCTTGTGAGAAGTGAAATATTTTGACAATATGGAGTCACATTCTGGACATGTCACAAGATAACTCATTCATTTGCCAATTTGTCTTCTATCCAGTCATGAAGAAATGGACTCCTGACTCTGGAAGGGTACGTAGAAGAGGTGAAATGAGTAAAATAGTTTAGTACGAACAGGACAACTGCAAAAGCCAATAGGGGGAAGGGCAACAGGAGTTGCTATAATTTTATAAAACTTTAGTTTTCTAGAACATTCCATGAGGAAAGCAAAAATTTTCTTAGATGGAGATGGAGTGGAGCTCAAATATGCACTAACCAATTTTGCACAACCAAGTTCTTTTCAGATAGCTCCATTTTATGAAAAATACTTTTTACACAGATTTACTCCAAACTTGCAGTATAACAAAGTACTGATAAAACAGGTTTCAGAAATAACAGGTCAGGGAACGTTAATTTGGTCTTCATTTTGCATCTACATTTTACTGGAAATGTGGCTAGGTAATCTAGTCTCATAATATTTCAGTTAAAATTTCTCTCTAGGGGAAACAAAGGTATCAAACCAAGTAATCTCCAGAGTCTAAGCGCAGTGTACTGTTTCATTGTCTCAAGTCAAAAGGAACGCACTTGTCATCTATGAACTGTGAGTATTTTCATTCCAATCCTCCCTTATTGTTCCTAGCCTAACTTCAATTTTTTTTAGTTTATCGTAAACTGGTTGGAGCTCAACTTTCCTCACAGTGTGAGGGCTCAGAAATCATCACGACATCACCATTCTCTCTTCAATCACTTAGCACCCTCCACTATGTTTACAAAGCTTACTCTTCCTTGTTTCTTGTTTTATTCTTTCTTATATTATTTGTAGTTAAATTTGAATTACAGATAATATACTAATTTGTTTTAGTGTAAATGTCTTATTAAAATAAAATTTTCCTGAGACTGCCTCTATAGGTTGAGTCCTTATTTAATGAAATGCAACCTAACTCAGTAATCAGTTCAATAATCAGAATAAACTAAAACCCAAAGCTAACAAGTGAGAACTGTTTAAGAGCCATTTTTTTTAGCACTGAGAGGATGGGGAAAGATGCTCAGAGCATGAAGTATCATTGCCAAACCAATGCACTTATTAACTACTGAGAGTTCATGAAAGCCTATCGCAGTTCTAGGATCTCAACAGTGGTCACACATGAGGAGGCATGGTTCTCCCCTCCTGTCTTAGACTAATAATCTAATAGTAGCACTATATAGAGTGGGAAAAGTCAGGAAGGTGTAGGCTTTCCCACACAAGTATTAGATTTTGTTAACAAAAATTAAACTCTATTAAAGTTTAAGTGGGAAAATAACAAGCAAACTGGTGCAGTATCAGAAGGCAAGTGTGAACTATTTCTCTCTATAATTTTACAGAAAACCTCCTATGACTATCAGATACATAGAAAGTCTCTTTTACAATGATTTGCTTGCCTATATAATGTGAGTTTGTCCTTATAAGCCAAGGTATTGTAAACAACCCAAGGAGTTGTGTCTGTAGACTAATGCCAAGCTTTCTCTCTTCAGATGGAATACATCATTTTGGGGGAACTATTCCCCTTGAAATCAGAAAGTATCTCTAATTGTCTTTAACTGATGGTGGAGCATAATTTACCCCCTGAACATGAAAGGGAATTCACTCAACCCCACCCCAGTAATATGCCTCCCATGAGAATAATGTACCCACTGAGCTACTCTTTAATCAGAGGCTATTTTACATGATCACAGTCCTCATTAAGCAGTGTACACCCACCATTTATCACCACGACAAGACAAGAAAGGATTCTGAAGGGGGGGGCGGCAAATCGCTTCTATTCATAGGGGTCTAGAAGCAGAAGGACAGCCCTGAAGATATCTCCTCCAGCATTGTACTGGGGCAGAGCCCTTTTCACAGTGAGGCACAAAGACTCCAGGGAGTAGAGGGCTTTTAATCCTTGCTTTGAATGCTCCAGTTGCAAACTCAGATGAAATATGCATTAATATTTCAGTTTATGCAAGCTTTGTTACATAAAGAATATGGAAAACTGTATGCTCATCACATGAGGGGACTTCCAGAATTTCACCTCTTAGGGAAAAGACACCCTACACTCTCCATAGGCAAACATATAGGCAAGGGACAAGCAAAACTTTGGTGGGATTTTAAAATAAACTGTGTTGGCATTATAATCTAAATTCTCTCCAAGAATTAGAATCCTAGTTCGGATACCTCATATGCCAACTAATTAAAAACAAATGCAAGTAGTTCTGAAAATATACCCAAATAGTCATTTCTAAGTAAGAGATCCACAAATCTAACATCCCAAGATTTAACATTTGTGCTGTTTTTATTGTTGTCATTGTTTTATTTGTTTGTTTAATTTACAGGTCAATTCTTGCTCTCTGAAAATGTGTTTTCTCTTTTAAGCAATTTTCACAATTCCTACTGTGAATCAGTTACTATGTACTCACGCTAATAATGCACAGTGTGCAGCTGCCTATAGCAACAACCATAGCTGAACACTGCACATTCAAAGCCAGTCTTTAGTAACTGGCTCAAAGTCTCCAATCTGACCCTTTTTGTGGGAAGACAAATTTATAAAAGAAAACATCCTTGGGCAAGCCAATCAACAGTTATTGTACATAAAATTACCACCCAATTCCCAGCAAACATGCATGGCATTTCTAACAGCTGCCACATCTATAAGACAGAAATAGTGTTGTATATTCAAGACAGACAAAGAGCAAAAGATACCACAGAATCAGGCATAGTGCAATGATCATTTTCATTTGATCATAAACCCACCACACAGTTGTTGGTAAGCAAAGTGTCTTTAAATATTGAAGTTCCTTCTGTGTAAGCACAGTCCATCACTACAGACAAGAGTAACATTCATGCCTTCAGGGACTCTCCCCTAAAGGTTACAAACTGACTTGTCTCAGGATAGACAAACTCATTTCTTAGTTATAAAATCAAGAGGTTACTCATGGAAACCTAAATAAGTGTTTTCATAAATCAATGTGATCAAAATCTTTGAAAGGAAACAGGGAACAATAAGAGGCTTAAAACAGTGACGATGAGTAAATGGAAATTCTGTTTCCTCTTTGTAATGTTCTGCGCCTTAAAATCTATCTTTAACATTCAAAGAGACAAGTTATGGTTCAGCCCTTAGTAAGTCAAAAGCAGACTTCAAAGAAAAAAAATTTTTTGAGACAGTATCACTATGAAGCCTTGGCTGGCCAGGAATTTGCTACATGACAAGGTTGGCCCTGAACTCACAGGGATCCACCTGCCTATGTCTGCCAAGTGTTTGGATTAAAGGCATGTGCCATAATACCCAGGCAAACTTTAAATCTTTACGGAGTATGTAGACTCAATAGATTCCTTTATATTTTAATCAATAGTTATAAAGAGTATCCAGAATTGCAGTAATGTACTGACGAAATAAAGGTTTTAATTTGGGGAGTGTGTTGTGGCTTTGGGGGAAAGGCATTAAGTGGATATATGTACTAAAAAGGAACGTTCCTCAGAGAAGAGGTTTCTACTACAGCTACAGAGGTTTTTTTGTTTTGTTTTGTTTTTTTCAAATGATGCCCCATAACCCTGAACCATGCAAGCTAGTTCAGGCACATGGCCAAGCATCTGCGTTTCATAAGTGATCAAAATCTCTCCCAGGTGATCCTAGTTTGTAGCTGGGGTTAAGAGAAATAGACATTACAGTACAATTGCCAAGGCAAAACTGAAGGTCATCTTGATCCTTAAAATAAAGAGATGTCAGAAACAAAACATGCTGGAAAGTAGCTTAAAAATGATAAATAAAAATTCCAAGGTCACTGTTTTAAGACTGGGCTCCAGCAGACTAGAACAAAATTTAAAATGGAGTCCCTTGTGCGAAAGTTTCGTTATCATTTAGCTGAAACTTAGCTATCTAAACACCAAGGAAATCAGGTTAGAGAGAGGTAGCAACCAAAATTTTCAACAGGCTAATTTAATAGACATGAGGATAAAGTTCCCACTGTCTTCATCCTTTGAAAAGAAAGTGACCTGATGTTCACCAATAAGTCATTTTCCAGTTGTTCTCTCTCCCTACCCTACCTGACAATTAAAGTAACTTGGAGATGACCAGTCCACCCATTTTTTTGTTTTCTTCCGTCAACCTATTTGCATTAACCCATCCTCCTCTGCTGGGGTCACTGGAACACAATTCTGCTCTATGGAGTGAAGTGTTGCCTAAATCTAGAATGAAAGAGAAAACTAAGTATGATCGAAGCTAAATGGTGGTAACTGTGTTATCTGAGTCCCATGTAATTCAAAAATTAATATGTTATATAAACAACAAAAAGACAGGAATAGAAGATGAAGGCATGCAGGAAGTCACACATGTTGAAAATGCTCATAATTCTGCTCAAGCCTGACTGGGCCTGGGAAGGAATATCATAGGCCCATGAGCATCTGGCAGAAAGATTCAGAGTTGTCTCAGGTCATTGTCACCTCCCATCCTACTAAAAATTAGCCAGACACAAGCATCTGGTGGGTTATATTATTTCCTTTTCATTTAGGTGCTCTGGAATTCAGCTCTAAAAGAATAGTTCCACAAATTTCAATCCCTCGTCTCCCACTTTCTCATCCCCTTGCAAACTGCCTATGCAGTAAAAATACAAAAAGAAACACATTTCTGGACAGTGTGCACAACTGTGCAAACTTACACGTATATATTATCTAGAGGCCTTCCTGTAACACATCTCTGGACAGTGTATGCATCTGTGCAAATGTATATGTGTATATGATCTGGCTTCCTTCCCTCACAAACTGTTAATATATCTGAAAGCCAAACTGATTTCCCAGAACTTTTGTGAGTTACTGTACTGAATTATAGGGTCTCATTCCGTCTTTTATCAGTTTCATGTCTCATAAATTATCTGGTATAATCTAAAGAAGTGGGAACCATGTTAGGCCTCTGGGAACCAAAAAATTTGTATTTTGTTTCTTTGTAATGCACATCCTAGATATATTACCCTCTGAGCAAGCAGCACAGACGTACAACTAGCTCTTGAGGGAACACCTATTGAGTAGCTCCACAGACTGCAGATTCACCAGTACCCATTTATTTTTCTAATTTATAGAGGCCAGCTGGAACTGCAAATAGAAAGCATATTTATTGCTGTTTTACAAGACCCCCATGAGTTAACAGATAGCCTACATCAATGCAATTCCATGTTGATTTACATCCCAAAAGGGAAGCCTCCTACTTGAACTTAAACTAAGTTTTCCACACACCAATTGACAGATTATTTTGTCTATTCACAATCTCCATAAAGTTCAAAGCAATCAGATGTTTTAACAAAACTGTTCTGTTCATTTTCCTTATCTGCTTTTACTGAAAACTGTTTGAACTCTCTCAGTGATATACATCACACACATACACACAAATGTGACTAACCGATATTTTTAAAGTATAGTACAGAATAGAATAATGAGGGTGGATTTTGGAGTCAGGAGTCTCCTCTAAGTCTCAGTTGCTGAGTCTTAATTATCTCACTAATAAACTGAAGGTAATAGAAGGTACTTTCTGCTTTGTTTTATTTTTAAAATATGGCTTTGCTGTGTGCCTTGGGCTTTGAATTGACCATTCTCTTACCTCATCTTTCACATTGCTGGGATTCTATGTATATTCCACTATACCTGGCATAGGTTTATATTTCTTAAGTTCTTGTCATAAATTACCAAATAACACAAATGTGTTATTATTATTATATTATTATTATAAATAACATAAATTACCCTGGGGTATTAGGACCATTCTTGTCCTTCTTTTTTCAACAAAGTATAATGGGAACAAACTTTCAGAGTAGCGGGGGAAGTCTGCCAAACTGTAGTTTTAACAAAACACAGACAGGATGCCATTTTTGGCATCCCAACTTACTATGAAACCACACACTCATTTATTAGCTCTTTAATACTCCCATTTCCTCAGTCACACAACAAATACTCCTGTAGAACCAGAGTTAGTTATTTGACCTCCACATTTGGGGTATTTAACTGACCAAAGGTATCGAGAATCTGATGAGACAAAAATTTACTGGTGTCCTTGGGGCCTTCATGACCAATTCAATTCATCTTTGTGTAGTTGGGGAAAGCTCCTTTTCTTCAGTGAAGAATTCCATTGCATCACTGCACATCACAAAAGCTCTGCTCAGGACACTTCATCTCTTCACAGCTCACCACACACTGGGGCACACATGGTAGAAGTGTGCTTTGCCAGTGGCCATGCCTTCAAAGTAGCGTGACTGTGACAGGTTCCAAGGTGAGGGAGCAAGGGGAATTAGGTATCTAAGAGTAAGTGATGAGCCAAAGAAGCAACCCTTCAGGACACAGAGAAGAAAGAAGTGCTCAGACAAACACGCCTTGAAGTATGTGAACAGAGTATGAGGTATCAGAGGCTGAGCTGGTGTGGCTGACGGCTCTCGGCAGCTCCACAACTCCTCTCTACCCCAGACAGTCTTCTGCTAGCTAGTGCACAGGATGTAAATACCTCTCCTTCCTCATCAACGTCACAAATCTGCTGGCTTTGTTAATTCCTCCTTGTGCACAATGGTACTTGGTGTCTTCAGCTTCGTGCTCCAATCTCATTGGTTCTCCCATGCTACTGCCCAACCTCCCACATGCTATGTCCCTCATCACTCTTCTGAACTACCTGCAACTCACTGCTTTATGCCCTGATCTAGTTATTCTTTTGCTTAGAATAGTTTTATACAATGACATAATTTAACACATTGTTCAAGACACCCCCCCCGACATGTCACTTTTCTTGTGCAGAATTAGTCACTCTAACACTTCAGTAATTCTTCCAACAAATAGCTGTTCAACATCTCTCTCTGCTAGGTACCATATTTTAGTTTCATCTGAAAATCCCATAAAAACATACACGTATCTCTTGCCAAAAGTTTAAAATACAAACTCCAAAACATTTTTAATGCCAGGATAATGCCAGAAATGTGAAATTCCACTCATGACTTCATGTGACAAGTCAGATAAAATGTAGGTACATTCCAAGTGTTGCCAGAATTTCAGGCTATATACATAGTATATATGAAATTAGTCAGACTATATATATGCATATGGTTTTGCAAACTAAAATAAGGGCAAGAACAATCTCAGATATCACAATGACTTGTGCCCTTTGTCAACCCTACCTGACTAATATTCTTTGCTATGTATCTTATTAATGTAAACATTAGTTTGTATTAACTGGTGACTATACCTAAAAGTTTCTACTTTGACAACTGCTACAGTTTGCATCTTACATGTTGCTTATAACCCAAAGGTCCTCCTGATGAGTTCATGACCCCCAATGTGGTGCTGCAAGGAGAAGGTGAGAACTTTGTGAGGTGAAGCCTAAAGGAAGATCTTCAAGTCATGGCATTGGGGGCTCAGAGGTCCTTACACTAACAGAGAACAGGAGAACCAGGAATGTTAATCACACAGGGATATCTACCCAATGGAGGAGATAAAATCAAGTTCCTGAATTCCACCCACAGAGTTCAGAGTAGAGGTTATTAAAGTCCTGGTGACCTTTTTGCTCTCTGAAGGGACAGACTTCACCTTAACTTCCCAGAATGATTATTCCAGACTCTTCCCTCCCTAGACCATTACCCATCCCTAGGGGAGATGTCACATGCACTTTATGGCCTGCTGACCTCTATGCTATCACTCAGAGACCACACTAGATTTTAGGCCTTCTAGGCCTTTAAGCTATAAAACCCACCCTCAGGGTCACACATACTTTGTGAAAGAGTCTCTACGCAGTCACACTTAAGCTTTATTGCGCACCTGGAATTGGACTGATTGGACCGATTGTTGCCTGGAAACCTTTTCTCAAATTGTACCAATGTTTTAAATATGCTGACAATGAACTGCCTGGCATTAGACTTCCCGAAGTCTGATATAGGTTGACAAAGTCAATCTGCACTGAGTTTTCATTCTTATCTCTTTGACTGGTTTGCTTCCCTATGTGACACCTGCAGGGTCCCCCTTATCATGGGGGCAGGGCTTTCGTCCAAGAGAACTGTGGAAACTAGCCCCACCAACACACACACACACACTGTGTGTGTGTGTGTGTGTGTGTGTGTGTGTACACTTTCTCTCTCTCTCTGGCAACAATTTAAGCAAATTCTCAGCTACAGACTTCTGATGTGCTGTGCTGCCTCATGAACTGCCCCAAAAGAAACAGGATCAGTTGATCATGAACTGGAATCTCAAAAAAAATAATTAAATAAAATGATGAGCCCAAATTAATCTCCCCTCTTTTTTTTTTACAATTTATTTTATTGGTTCTTTGGTAATTTCACATCACTCACCCTAATCTCATCCATTTCTCAGCCTCTCTGGATCCACCTTTCACCCTTGTAGTATTCCTCCCACAAAGGAAAATTTAAAAAATAATAAAAATATTTTAAAAACAAAATACCCCCCTCCCTTTTGGTTTTTAGAGAAAGGGGTTCTCTGGGTTCTCTGTAGCTTTGGAGCCTGTCCTGGAACTGGCTCTAGTAGACCAGGCTGGCCTTGAACTCACAGAGATCCACCTGCCTGTCTTCCAGTGCTGGGATTAAAGGCGTGTCTAGAAACCTT
>LOEQ01000733.1:69013-89880 GCA_001685075.1 Bramus lutescens | reverse complement strand
ACTTCCTGTCTTGTTGTCCTGCCTATACTTCCTGCCTGGATACTGGCCAATCAGAGTTTATTTAAAACATAACTGATAGAATATAGACAATTGTGCCATACCAGCTAAAAAAAAAAAGGAAGAAAGCTACATTGACCTTTCTGCATCAGTGAAACCTGCATGACAGCATATATAAAATGTTCTCAGGGCTGGAAGATGGCTCCATAGATAAAGTACTTGATGTGCAACTATAAGGGCTTGAGTTTGGATTCTGAGAACCCAAATAACTGCTGAAGAGGATGCCTCTGTAAACCAAGTAAGTCTATGGTAAAATGAGAGACAGAACACAAGAATAAATCATAGGCCAGCTAACCTGCCATACTTAGTTTTGAACAAGAGACCTCCATACATACCCAACTCAAGAGAAAAAGCAAAAACAGATACTGGGGGTGTCCTCTGACTTTTACCTATGCACATCTATATCATAATCACATGTGTGCACTGAAATGTACACATGTACACACAACACAAACACATGCACACAATCCCCTCTCTCACACATTCTCCACAGGTCCTTATCCTTTGTCTTTGAATCTCAACCACATTTTGTTAAATTTCTCACTAAACACTAGGCAGTGAAAGTTCTACTGTTTTTGAGAAGTCAATATATATAAACTCATGAACAGGCAATTGTGGTTTTTGTCAAAATGTCTTTGTCAAGTGCTCTCTGAGTAATAATCAACAAGTTGGGTTAGAAAACTGTGCAAGCCTGGCAACCGAATTCAATTCCAAGAACTGACAAAAATGACTCCACAAAATTGTCTTCTGACTATGACATCCCAAACACATCACACACCTACACACATGCATGCATGCACATGTACACACACACCCCACAATTAAAAAAGACTTATGAGATATATTTTAAAATGCAATGTTTTATTTGGTCTGTAGTGTGAATTTTAGGAGAGAATGTTAGACAATTTGTTTGTACTTTGAGAAGCTCTGGGTCACTTCATTTCTATCTCCTTGCAGGCTGGTATAGATTTGGTGTATTAGATACAATTCAAAGACCAAGAATAAGTGGCATTCACGGGGACAAAGGAAAATGTGTCTTTGCTTCATGAGAACAGAAGCTTTTATGTTGTGACACAGCACATATCTGCCAAGCAACTCTAAGTTAGTATTCATAAAACATTTTACTCCACAGACCACAAACTAGAATGCCTTCACCCAAGCCTGGGATCTTAAGTCACTTGCCAAAATGAACACTGCAATAAAAATTTGCCAAGTCCTCTCCAGATGGCTGTCCATTCCCTCTTTGAACTTTCTGGCTGAAGGGACACACTTTCATCCTGTGTTCACAGAGCACCTTCTGACATCTAAACACTGGCATCCACTAGCTCAGTTCAAGATATACCAAGAAACAGACCTGTTTCCTCCCCAAGTCTGTTCATACAAGGCATGCTTGCAGAAGTTCTATGGCCAAGTATTACATAAATGGAAGGAATACTGAAAATAAAAATAAAGGTTTTCAATGGAAACTAACTTGAATGATTAAGGGAAAATCCAAAAGAGCTAAATTACTGAAGTCATATACTACTAAATTAATTCCTACAAGACATATTAAACTTGGGAGAAAGGATCTAATAAGCAGAATGCTAAATGTGCAGTCTATACCTGAGCTGTATGCCCAGAGCAAAAGGTTTATTTGTCTTACAGTTTCCAAGGTTCTTGTCCAAGATCAAGCAGCCCCATTGGTTTGGGACTTTTAGGAAGGCACCACATGTGGCAGGAACTTGTGACAAAGCAAACTGCTGACTACACAGTCCAGGAAGCAGAGAGGAGAGGAAAGTCTAGGTTCTTTAATCCTTTAGGAGGGAATGCCCCTGGTGACTTTAGGACTTTCTATTAAGGCCCTATCTCTAAAATGTTCCACTGTCTCCCACTAGTGCTACCCTGGGAAATGAAGCATTTAAGACGTGGACTTTTAGGGGACACTTGTGCAAAAGCGTAAGACCTCACAATGAGGGCTGGGGAGATGACACAATGTGTAGGAGAATGCAAATAAAATAGTCCCACACTAGCTCTGAATTGGGTGTAATGAAGGGTTCTTTATTTAGGGGGGGATTCACAGATCACAGTGCTCTGAAGGAACAGGTAACAGGAACCAAATCCAGCAGCCAGATAAGAGAGAGGAGAGGGGAGGAGAAGGGGGGAGAGGGGAGGAGGAGAGGGGAGGAGAGGGNGAGAGGGGGAGGAGAGGGGAGAGGGGGAGGAGAGGGGGGAGAGCACAAGCAAGCTTGTGCCTTTTGGTTCTCAAGGCCATGCCCAACCTAAGGGCCATTGGCTGAAGGAGGTTCCCCAGCACCGATTAGTTAATGGTTTTCTGTATAGGTATGAGAACCCGAGCTGAGATCCCTACCCTACATTCAGGTAGAAGCTGGGCGTACCAGTTAAGACAGCCTAAATGGCAAGCTCTACCAGGGTTCAGTGGGAGACCCTGCCTCAAAACACAAGGTAGGGAACAATAAAGGAAGATACTCGACTCAACCTCTTGTCTCCAAGCATACACACAGAGATAAGCACACCCTAACACACGGCACACCAAAGTAAACGTGTATAAGAACATTCACCCCTGTACACTGCCTGTATCAGTTCAACGCGTAAGGCAACTTTCCACTAAGTATGGGCACTTTACTTATACCCTAGTTTCTACAACAGATATTGTGAGGAGTTTGCTTCATGTGGGATGGTACCAATTATGATGATGTCAGCATGTGGAACTAGCAAGCACATGGTGTGGAAAGGATGAAGCTCTGAGTGAATGATTATTAGTAAAGTCCTGGGTAAATGTGTATTATTGACACAATCACGGCCATGTCAAAAACCTCAATGCTTCAGCCCTATAGGAATTCCCTGGATCAGGCTCAGAAGAATGCCAAAGCCTTGCCATTTGTCCTAATTAGGGTTACTATTGCTGCGATAAAACACCATGACCAAAGAGCCAGTTGTGGAGGAAAGGGTTTATTTGGCTTATACTTCCACCACTATTCACCACTGAAGGAAGTCAGCACAGAAACTCAAACAGGGCAGGAACCTGGAGGCAGGAGCTGATGCAGAGGCCTGCTTACTGGCTTGCTCAGCCTACAAGAACCCAGGACCATCAGTTTAGGACGGCAGTACGCAGAATGGGCTGAACCCATCCCCAACAATCACTAATTAATGTCCTACAAGTTTGCATAGGATCCAATCTTAGAGACCCTTTTTAAAATTTAATCTCACATGACTTTAGCTTATTTCAAGCTGACATAAAACTATCTAGCACACGGTGGTCTAAATTCAGAGACTGACTAACTCTGACCATTTAGCTAAAACCAATGTGTGCAGTTCAGCTTCAGCTTCCTTGTCCCAGATGTTGACACTGTATACACAAACTATCAACCTCAGCTTCCTGCTTCCAAGAGAGCTAAGGTTGAACCAGAGACTGCATTTCTAAAACCTTCTAGGCAAGACCGAGACTGGTTCTTAGACTAGATTTGAGCATTAATTCCGTAAATTGCACTTTTCTCCCATAAATCTTAGCATTTCAAGTGAACAACTACTTTGGCTAGTCAAAGTAGTGATTTTATCTCTGAATAAGCTGAGGCTCAAATGGCAAACATAAGGAACAACAGCAAAATGGATTTGCCAACAGTTGGCTTCAAAAGGAGACAGTTAAAATAAGAGCAGCCTTATGGGCAGCAGACAGCCTTGGAGGCTCTTACTACTATTCTCTTCCCAGGTAAGGACACAGGCACAGTGAGCTAAACTACTTGCCCACAATTACAAGCCTTCAACTACAATTCTGAGGCTTGTTCTCTTGTTAGAACTTACCTGCTGCCTGCCAGTGCACCCTGTGGCAGAGCATGGGACCAGCAGGAACCAAGGTACCATTGAGATGGGACTATCTGCAGAAGCATTCCCTGCATCTTTGCTTCTCTGCCTTCAGCATTTCCTTCCAAGGCTCTATCCAGGAAAAACCTTACCCAGAAGTCAAGAGTTTCAGTTTTCCTTACCGACGCTGCTGCTTTATTTTTGTCAATTCAAAGTTCACTAAATTTACAAACCACATTTTAGGGACTCTGACTTCTAGCACCTTGAATCCATCCATTGCCAAATACTCAGTTAATACATTAGTTCCTCTGGGGTTTGGCTCTTTGTTTTTATTTATATGGTACCGGACTTAAACCCAGGACCTCACACATGTCAGGGAAGGACTTTACCACCAAGCTGTATATTCTCTGAGTCTGGCTCCTGGTAACTCAATTACAGATTCCATAAGCAAAATGCCTGAAGCCAAGGCTGATGTCAACAAATGCCGGTGGAAACTGATTTTAATTTAGAACACAAGGAAAACAAATGTAGAAAATTATCATGCTAAATAGTAAAGAAACAAAAAGCCAGGCATGCAGACACTTGGCTGCTTCCTTCTGAATGAGAAGGGTGAAGCGCACTAGCAACCATCATGTATTATCTTTCAGAAAAGGACAGTTGGGGTCACCTCAAATCACCCAACCATTATCCCTGTGTGGCAATTCAGACAACATCATTTCACATGCTGTTAATTATATGCAGGATGATGACAGATGTGCTCCTTGAAAATACATACAGATCTAAATAGGGAGTCAGACAGCTGTGGGAGAGTCATAAAGAATACATGGCAGTATAACAAATTACAAAGAAACTAAACGAAATAATTATTCCACTTGCAATGACAGGTGCATCAACATTTTTGCTAACAAAAGAAAAATTCAGATATTTCACAAACCTCTGTTAAAAAAAATTCTGAAACAGTTTAACCTAACCTAGCATAATTTATTTGACACATACATCTTTCCTGAAGGGGTCTGAAAGCATTTACAACACCAAACACTAAATCTCAGGCTTCGAACTGAGCCCATTTGGTGTGTTAAAAACAAAGTTGTATGGCTCACCAGAACTACCGTGCTCTGGGGTATGAAATTATGCTGCACTAGTGAGGAAAGATTTCTTGTCTTTAAAAACAAAGTTAAAACACACACACACACACACACACGAGAGAGAGATAGAGAGAGAGCAAAGGATCTTCCAAACTTTTACAAAGTAGTTCCTATCTGCTATGGAGTTACTCATTCCTTCTTTTTCTTTCAACCAAGAAAACACATGCACCCCAAGTCTGCCACTCTCTAACCCTTAATTCCTAATTCTCAGTACCACACTCTGTTTAGATCCCTCCAAAGCTTGCCTCTAACTGCTAGGGGCTATGGTGCACAAGCCAGAGGCACAGCTAGCTGCACACTGCTGCAGGCAGCAATCCAAGTATTTCTTTTTGGGGGCAGCCAGTCGACAAAGCTGGAAGTCCTGAGTCAATTACAGAAAAGAATTTCAGGATGAGCCAGTATGAAGCAGTTAGAATTTATTAGGAAGAGACTTAACACAGATTTAAACAAGAGGAGATGACTTGTAACTCAGGGAAAGAATAGTACACATACCAAGCCTGAGTATGTGTGGCTCTAAGGATCTCAGCTACAGTTATGCAGCTATACAGGGTTTGGAGGCTTCTGGAATGTAATGATATTATTGCTCAAAAAAGACTCCTCACCCATTTATCCACTTTTTGATAAATGACATCATAGGGTGAATATAGAGGCTCTTTGGATCGAACTGCAATCTGGGACAGTAAAGTCATAGCTCACAGGTTTGCATAAGAGGTTTGAGACCTGTGCTTCACTGCAAATAGGGGTTCTTGTAAGAGTTTTAGAAAATTACAGATTTTCAGAAGAGAAAACAGAAAGGCCACACTAATGGGTTGAATGAGTAGTTCATTGTTATTTAAAAAACCCATTTGCATTATATCACTATAAAAGAAATATTCTCTCTATTGGCAGCACCTTTAGAGCAAATGTTGTTAATTATGTTGGAATTCTTGATTCCCAGCTGGTGAGAGACTTCAACCAGACTCTGAAGTGAAGGATTATTTTCTCTTTCATATCCCTTTAATTTCCTCCATCTTTCCATCTTGACTCACAAAGAAATGATACAAAAGGTTTTTATTCAACACATAGCAAAATATTGGCCTTAGGACCAAAAACTCTGCCAGGCGCAGGATGGGTAAGAATCTGACACCCACCCCCCTGCAAAAAACTCAATTATTCTGTTTCAAATATTGGGATCCTTAGGGCCTCATTTTCATCTGCAGGACTTGAATTTAAAGTTAAAAACTTAAGAACTGTCTCTAGTATAGAACTGAGGTGCCTTGTGGCCCTAAGAAAGAATCAATTAGTCTATCTCGGTTAAATTTCCATGTTCTAGCCTTTGCCTTACAGCTCTCCATAATTTGCAATACTGCCACAGAAAAGGTGGGGAGGATGGTAGACTCATAATACCCCTAGTCAAACTGTAAATGAATCTACTTTCCTGTATCTATTTCTGTTTTCTACTTTCTTTAGGACATAGGGAAACTGAGGCAGTGAGTTTTTGAGCCTACGTGCCTGGTGACATCAGTAGGAACTAAAAGGGATAATAGATTTCCCCAGAATGCTAGTATTGTAGAGATGAAAATAAAACTGAAAGCTCAGTACTCAAAAATGAACGAAGACGTGAGTGGCTCCTGTCTCCTAAGAGCAGAGCCTTCTGGAAGCTTGCTTTGTTTCTGCAGTCCCTGCCAGGACCCATCTAGCTTCACAAAATGAAGCACCAGCATGCACACCTGAGAAATAAAACCTACCCCAGCTGGCAGAGATGAGAAAAGCATTCAGGGAAACAGTCAAGCTCCAAACTCTAAACAGTCCACCTCACTCATAAGGCTACTAAAATAAAATGAAAATGAGTCATATTCTAGGGAAAGAAATCCAGCACACATCATCCTAGACCTTTTGTGGAATACAACTTCAGAGAAGTTACTGAAATAACATCTACTGTTAGGATGTAAGAGATAATATGCTGAGGGTGTACAGTTCAGTGATAGAGTGTTACCTAGGATGATCCAGGCCTCGGGCTTATCCCTAACACAAGCAAAATACACACATACACACATGTATATAATATATACACACATAATAGTAATACATATACACATATAATACATACAATGCATACATCCTCATACCACAGTACATACACACATGCACACACATACACACATACATACACATATACACACATAATACATACATACACACACAATACATACATACACACATATACATACATACTACTGGCCAGGTTAATTTTGTAGACAAATGAGCTAATAATATCAATAACAAATACATTTTTCTGTTCAACAGCTTTATATATTCTGTAAAATCTCAAAAGTACTAGATTCAAAATTATGATATTGCTAGTTGTAATCTACAATACATTTTACTTACATGTATCAACCATTTCATTATTTTCCTTAAAAAATTATTTCAATCATATTACTGTTTTCCTTGTTGTAATATTTTAAAGGATACATTATTCAAAAACACAAAAAAATGAAAAAATAAACCGGCTGTACTCCCATGGACCCAATGAAAAGCAAACAGGAAAACTAAGTTGAGTATGTTAAATTTTCATTCAAGCTTGGTATCTCCTCTCTCAAGCGTATGTCAGTGTCTATTTCACAGCAGAAGTTCTATTTCTACAAGCAGCATTGATATGTGAAAACCTTTGCCATTTGCTTTTTCCAGCCACACACCAGAATCATCTCTGGGGACACTTTAATTATGTAGACACTTTCACTGCTACTGTGACAGTTCGCCTGAGTCCTGGAGACCAGAAGGTGTGGGAAGCACCTCTGTTCTCACTGGTGAGGCCTATTCAGCCCCTTCCAGCCCTCCCCAGACCTCCTTAGCTAATGAGAACAGGTTAAAGGTAATGTGATTTTTTTTCTGCAGAAACCCAAGTTCTAAGAAATTAGGCATCACTATGTACCATAGAGAATACAAGCTAATCATCGCCACCTTTCTATCTAGTTGTATGCTTCCTTTTGCATTACTTTATTTGAAATTCTGAGACTCTTATGGTTTATATATAAAGAAAACTGTACTCTCCAAACCATCCTTGTTGTGGGACTCCTTCATTCTATTACATAAACTTTTATTAGCACTTTCTTCTGTACCAAGACACAGCCGTACTCACCTATAGAGACTATGCTGAACTAGCTGTAACTAAGCAGCAACACTGTGATTTACCTGTAACAGTTGCCAACATCTACAAACAAATCATGTTATTAGAACGAAAAATAAACAACATAATTTTGAAGTTGTTCAATTATAGAGAGGTAGCAAAGACAATGTTGAGCACATACTTTTAACTTTAAATAGAGCCAGCAGCTCCACCTTCCCCGGAGATGGCTGACACCACTTCATTAAGGATACAGGGCATGTTTGCTCTAGGAAGAGAATGCAGCCTGTGCTGACTCGGCTTTTTCATGGCTCTGCCTGAAAGAAGAGGCCTTTCAGGGTCTTCAGAAACACTGAAGTATCAACTGCGGAATTCCCCTTCCCCCACCGTGTAGTCTCATCCCAAAGGCACTGAGACACAATGCAATGCTGCTCCATGCTGATGCAACAGTGCTCCACAGCCCTGGCTGGACTCCACAGATCATTTCGCTTTTCCCAACTACTCAGTAGCTTCCTGAAGATGAAAATAGCGTCTTCATTTTTTTTTTTTGCCAGGTATACCATTACTATACATGTAGCAGTATATGTTTGACTCATAGATTTCCTTTTGCTAATTATCATTCAAATCATTTGAGACTTGAAAAATCCCCAAACACAAGTTGTCCACTGAGATAACTAAATTCACAAAATTACCGTGTATCTTAGATTTGCTTCTGCTATCACTGAGGTCTGATGAGCCAAACAACAACTTTAAATTTCATTTATTGTTGAAACATTTTAGCTTTCACCAAACATCTACAACATTAAAAGCACGGTGCTGAGCTTAGAGGTTTGCATAGGTTACAGTTTACTTAACCCTCACAACAGCTTAAAGGATAGGCATGGCTCATTGTCCACCTTGCCCAGCACCCCCGCAGCTAGAATAAGACAAAGTCAGAAATCACATGTAGGCAGTGTGGCTGTAGAGCTCAAAATCGTACTTCTCACGACCTTATGGAAATCAGAGCTATTTCCTGCTGGTTTGCAAGACTCTGTAACCTCAATGCTACTTTCACAAACGTCGTTATTACATCTAATCTTAATAACTAACCTCTACACAAGGGTAGACATTATTACAAATGAAAGACAGGCAGAGATAAACATTCATACACATAGCCCTAATGAAAGCATGAGGAGAGTACCAGGGCTTGTATGTTGAAATCCAACGTGCCAGCATTTCCCCTAGGACATACAACTTAATATCTAGACTGTATCTGTAAAGAGTATCATTTGGGGCTTCAATAACTTCATTCATAATTTTGCTGTAAAGTAGAATTTTAAGCAATATGTACAGATGGTCACATCTTATGAGTACTTTAATGTTTCAAAGCTCATTGGAAATTCTATATAAACTTTTGTATGGGAAGGTAGGTCATAAATGGTAATTTTTAAAAATGTTACCCCCAAGCCTACTTAATGTCTATAGTAATTAACATATAATATTAAAAATCCTTCATTGGGGCAGTTCCCAACCAATCTTCTCTGTCTTTTCCCACTGAATGCGACACATAGCAGGTACTTTATCAACATTTCTTTCCCCATGTGGTGGTTCTACTTTCACTAGTAACAGCTTATGTTTAGGCTTCTAGGACAAACTGGATCCTTCCATCACTCTCAACATAAGAGTTTGACCTTATGAGCCTGTGGTTTGAATGCGAATGTAGGCTCAGATGTGTGAATACTTGAATCCCAGTTAGTAATGTCGTTGTGGGGCGGGGGGGTGCTTTGCAAGTTTAAAGAGTTTGCTCTATGCTTGCCATTGTAGATGTGAACTGTCTGCTTGCTGCTCCAGCAGTCATGCACCCCAGACATGAGGGATCCTTATCCTTCCGGAATAAAAGTCCAAATATACTCTTCCTTGTCTAAGTTGCTTCTGGTCATGGTGTTTTATCACAGTAACTAGTTAAGTAACTAATACAGTAGTATTAGTTAAGTAACTAGTTAGTATTAGTTAATAACTAATGCAGTAATTAGTTAAGTAACTAACACAGAGCTCAAGCTTCAACAGCCACCTGGGTGTTGCAACCCACTTGCTCCCTGGTACCTGATGGCTGGTGCTTGCCTTGAACATGGGAGGTAAGTTGCTTAGCCACCTGGCTCCTGCCAGTAATCATACAGCCAGTGAGATCAGCAGTGCCGCTGCAGTCAGCTCTTAGATGAAGAATAAATGTTTATTTCTGAACACTATTGTGTTTGGGGATAACTTTTTTTTAAATAATTTTTTCTCATTTTACATACCAATCCCAGTTCCTACTACCTCCCCTCATCTTTCCCCCCACCCCACCCCCCATCCACTCCTCAGAGAGGGTAAGGCTTCCCAAAAGGAGTCAACAAAGTCTGGCACATCCTTTGAAGAAGGACCAAGGCCCTCCCCCCTGTATCTAGGCTGAGCAAGGTATCCCTTCAAAGAGAATGGGATCCTAAAAGTTAATTCAAGCACTAGGGATAAATCCTGGTCCCACTGCCAGTGCCCCTACAGATTGACTAAGCCACACAACTGTCACCCACATTCAGAAGGCCTAGTTTGGTCCTATAAAGTTTCCCCCTCATCAGTCCAGAGTCAGTGAACACTCAACTAGCTCAGGTCAGCTGTTTCTGTGGGTAGGGTATAACTTACTATGCATCAAAAACTACTATTACAGTTTTTTACATTGTAGTCATAAACTACACAATTTCATAAGTTACCTTATTTCATCTTGACAATTTTGGAAAGACATCATTAGTCCTAATTTTTAGCTATCAGTTCGGAAACCTGTTTCTATGTATTTCTAATTATCTGTGCAGGCCCTACCTCAGGTCTATAAACAGAAATCACCAAAGAATGGGTTCGATGAACCCTTTGTTTTCTTTTTTAAATTGAGGTTCATGTTGGGGTTAAGGATTCAGAAGGATCACTATAGTAGGTGAAACCTGACAATAAGGTCTGAGAGTAAACAAAACAAATTAGCTCACAGAAGTCTTTTTATCAAATCCCATTTTTTTCTTTCTGTGCTCTCTCTAATGCTTTCTTGATGTTCCCCTTTCTATGACCCTCTTCAATGTTCCCCGCTGTTCTACCCCTCCCACACGGTTTCCAGTTTACACACCCACACAGACGTGGTTAGTAATGCCATAGGTGATAACAATGGCACCAAGCATCCATTTCTTAGGGCTAACAGGGTAGATAATAGACTGACAAGGCAGGTGCCTTATGTCTCAGAAGGGGCGAGGCTGTGAAGCTCCCTGGCAGATACTGGGAGGATTAGGATGGAGCTTGGCCCCCAGGCTAAGCATCCAGGTGCTATATCTGCTGGCACCAAGGTGAGAAGGAATTTCTTTGGGGCTGGTTTAGTAACTCAAGCTTTTTTCCTGTATATTTTAGGGGTGAAGGTACAAACAGTTAATTTCCTAGACTAAGACCTTGTATCAGATGAAAGGTGAAGGTAAGCACAGAATATTAATAGCTTGTTAGGGCAGAGCAAAGGCTAGTAGGTTATATTCTTCTGAGTTCACTATTAGAGAATNAATGCCATAGGTGATAACAATGGCACCAAGCATCCATTTCTTAGGGCTAACAGGGTAGATAATAGACTGACAAGGCAGGTGCCTTATGTCTCAGAAGGGGCGAGGCTGTGAAGCTCCCTGGCAGATACTGGGAGGATTAGGATGGAGCTTGGCCCCCAGGCTAAGCATCCAGGTGCTATATCTGCTGGCACCAAGGTGAGAAGGAATTTCTTTGGGGCTGGTTTAGTAACTCAAGCTTTTTTCCTGTATATTTTAGGGGTGAAGGTACAAACAGTTAATTTCCTAGACTAAGACCTTGTATCAGATGAAAGGTGAAGGTAAGCACAGAATATTAATAGCTTGTTAGGGCAGAGCAAAGGCTAGTAGGTTATATTCTTCTGAGTTCACTATTAGAGAATCCAGGGTCACCCAGACCTGTTTAACAATAAGAGCAGACAGCAGACATACAGTCTCTCAGCTCAGTGCCTCCTGCTCAGGGCTCCTTTCCTGTCAATATGGATAATTGTGGAGGTCCAGCTTTATGTAGATTTTACTAGGAGAACAAAAGTTTGGCTGAGTGAATGCTTGCACACTAGGGCCCCACAGTGAGGACAAAGGTTTACAGTTGCCAGTACAGGAAAATTCAAGTTTGAAGCATGATTTATACACCGCTAGGATATATTGGGACAGATCCCATTATGAAAGGAAGAAACATGATTTCACAAGATTTCTACATAATTGATAATGAATATCCAAAATACAAGTGTTCCCAAAGTATTGCAAATCGGGTTCCCAATAAGTTGTACACTTGTGGATTATTTATTTTTCTTTTCTTTTTTTTAGCTCCTCAGGGAATTTTATTGTACAGTCACAATTAAGAAGCCCTAACTTACAGTAATGTACTAAAGATAAATGGATCTGGGAATATAGCTCAGTGGTACAGCATATACTTAGCATGGAGCAGGCCCTCTGCTCAATCTTCAGCACCATAAGTAGACGGGCAAACAAATGTGGCAGGGGAACAGTAGAACAAACCTACAGCCTAAACAGAGTTCAAACTTTGAATTATATTTTACTTCTAGGTAGCATCCCATGACAGACTGGCTTTTAAGAATGTCAAGTTCAATTAAAAAAAGAGAGAGAGAGAGAATGCCAAGTTATCACACTAAAGAATTCAAGAATAAGATGACTCCTCTTGGGACAATATAGTCTTTGGAGAGGATGGTGTTGAGACAGTGTTTCTCTTTGCAGTGCTGGTGTGTAGCTCAGACTGTCCTGGAACTTACTCTGTAGACCAGCCTGGCCTCAAACTCAGAGATCTGTCTGCCTCTGCCTCCCAAGAGCTGGAATTAAAGGTGTGCGCGCCACCATACCCAGCAATATATTCCAAATACTCTTCCCCTTCCCTGGTCTCATCTGTAGGTGCTTCTGAGTGAGGGTTCCCAAGATGTATGGAGACTAATGAGAACCTCTACAACTATCAGCCACAGCCATACCAGAAGCTGGGCTCTTTGTGAAGTGTTTCAGTTTTTATCTTACCACATTCATTTTTAAATAATAAGGAGGTCAGCAAGTATTTTGAAGACCACAACACTAACAAACAGGAGGTCCAGGAATCCTATCCATCTCTCTCCACCTACAAAGTTCTCCTCGGACCTCTAGAAACTGCCCTAGAATGAGCAGTTCTCACAGAGGACCAAACAAACAAAACAGAAAACCAAACTTGAACGAGTACTTATGAAAGGTCTCAGTACGAGCTGCAGGTTGAGTTTCCAGCAAAAGCCTAGCCATTGGCAGGACCAGGATGTACAGAAGGGATTAGGAAGAAAATGCCATTTATACAGAACTGGTGGTAGGGGAAGAGGATGTGCTCACAGATGGAGTTCTAGGGCAATCATCTGGTGAGTAACACAATTTCCAAATAATAGATTTTCAAAAGCTAAAATAAAAAATTCAGACACTTGGTCCATTATATAAGAAGCATACTAATCATCTAGTCATATCTCCAGGCCCAGTGCAGCCAGTTCTGTCAAAATTCTTCCCCATTGCAGCATCACCATATCCTGCAAAAGAGGGAATCCACTTCTGCAGTCCCCATGGTGAAACATGCTGCTCTATCCGTCTCGGTCCTACTACACCTTTACCCTGACTTTGGAACCTAACACCTTTGCCACATTTGTTTCTTCTTCCATGATAACTCTTAACATTGCTTCCTTCTCAGTCCAGTTGTGTCTCTATGGCCCACTATTTCGGCAGCAAAATTCCATGCCCTAACTAGCCTCAATAAACCTGAATTCTTGGTTAATCCATCATTATATTGTTTGTAGCACTGCTGGGCATCCTAATTTCCATCCTATTGCTGCAACAAATATCCTAACCAAACATAACTTGAGCAAGAAAGGGTTTATTTCCTCTTACAGCTTATAGTCCATTATGAAGGGAAGTGAGGGCAGGGACTCAAGGCAGGAGCTGAAGCAGAGGCCGTGGAGGAATGCTACTTACTGGCTTGCTCTCCAGGTTCATATCTAGTTACCTTTCTTATACATCCCAGAAATACCTGTCTAGTGGTGGCACCACTCATAGTGGGATGGACACTTCCATGCCAGTCATCAATCCAGAAAATGCCACACAGACTTGCCTACAAGTCAGTCATTCCAGTTGACCCTAGTTTGTGTCAGGCTGACAAAAAAACAATTGGCACACTAAGTCAACAAGAGAAACTGCATCAAAAGAAAAAGAGAAAGGAAGGAAGGAAGGAAGAAGGGAGGGAGGGAAAGAAGGAGGGAAGTAAAGGAAAAACAGTAAGAAAAAGCAGCAGCTGTGAGGCTCTCTATGCGCTAATCTGCTGCAAGCCACAGCTCCACTTAACGGGACTCCTCAGAGCTTCTTCCTTACTCAGCCCTCTGTCCATCCACACAGCAGCTACTGACTTTTCTTACTTTCTTCATAGCTCTTTTCAATATACATAATGCTGAATTTAAACTTGCTTCTTTTTCCTGCCTCACCCAGCTGGAAGTTAAGTTTTAAGTCAGCTGAGAGCCTTGTCTTACACACATCTGTTCCTCCATTCACAGGAGATGCTCATATTGACAAAATGCATGCGTTGCACCCTTAGGTTCCTCAATACGTGCTGTGGGATAATTCTCTTGTATACTGTAAAGATTTGTCACTTGTATTAGTTTAATAAAACACTGATTGGCCAGTAGCCTGGCAGGAAGTATAGGCAGGGCGACCAGGAGAATTCTGGGAAGAGGAGAGGCAGAGATGCGGTTTTAAGTCAGACAGAGAGAAAGCAAGTTAAGAATGCCTTACTGAGAAATGGTACCAAGCCACATGGCTAAACATAGATAAGAATTATGGGTTGATTTAAGTTGTAAGAGCAAGCTAGTAATAAACCTGAGCAATAAGCCAAACAATTCATAATTAATATAAACCTCTGTGTGTTTATTTGGGACTAAACCACTGTAGAACTGGGTGGGACAAAGACTTCCATCTACAAATGGTGCCCAATGTGAGACAACTACATCCACATTGGGAAGGGATTCTAGACACGAATGAACACAGTCAAGCATGGCATCTTGTGAATAGCATTTTCTTGGGCAGGCTGTGTTTGCTAGAAGCAAGCAGAGGTGCGGCTCCTTTAAGAGAGGCTTTCTGATTCAGTATTAGTGGCAAAAACTGCATGGTGGCTCTTCAAAGAGGCCCTGCCATCAAAAAAGTGCCTGCTAGGTTAGACTCTCACAAAGATGGGGCCTGGGTTTGAAATGGCTTTAGTCTTGTCTCTTCACATAGACCTAGAAACTCTGCAGAGTTGTGGCAATAAATGTGGTTCCCACCAGTACCTCTGCCATAAAGCTAGATTCTCAGGAAGCCAAGGAATGGGGCAGAGTTAGCCACCAAAGCTGCAACTTTAATTCTTAGCCATGGTGCTTAGCAGATTAAAGATTCATGTGGTCAGAAAAAGATAAGAGAAATACAGTAAATACAGATTCAGATAAAAAAAATACCTCTAAATGGTTTAAAGTGTGTTCAAAAATATATGTAGGCTTAGGAGAGAAAAGAAAAAAAGAAAAAGGATAAAGTACTTAAAAAAGGAAATAATTAAAAAAAAACACAAAGCTGGAAAATACAAAGTCTGGATACTGTATGTTATTGTGTTGTCTTTGAATTGTTTGACTGCTGAGGAAGGAGCAACAGCTGATAAAAGACATTTGATTATAAATGCTGCTGGACTGAACCAACCTAAATATTTTAAAAATACCTTGACTTCAAAATTTAAGTCAAAAGATATGTTACTTTGGGAAAAATGTTCTGCTTTTATTCCCACAGGAAATGAGAGGCTATAGATTCATTCTGAATTAAGAAAAATCAGGTTTGATTGAGGAAGACCCCCTGAAAAATCTGATAGGAGTGAATGAACCAGATGATCCTATTTTTCAGAGCACCTCTGTTGCAGTTTCTTTTGAGTTTTACATCCAGAACAGCTTCAAGGTAACTGGTTAAACTAATCCAGCCCCACAGTCCAGTTAGGACTTTGCCATAATCCTAAATTTTTTCAGGGTCCCCCAAAGATTACCAGTGCCCACAATCAGCAGGAAGTAGCCTAGAAAACTTCACCCACATTCCAAAAATTGGATTATGAATTGACTTTGTTTAGCATGTTGGTTACAAGTTGTTATGGATAATGGTCAGGTAAGAAGTTAAACAAATGAGATTAGATTCAGGGTTTTTGTTTTGAAAAGAAAAAAAGGGGGAAATGCTGTGAAAGAATGCTCTTGTACATTGTAAAGAATTGTTATATTGGTTAAATAAAACACTGGTTGGCAAAAAGCCAGGCAGGAAGTATAGACAGGCAACCAGACTAGAATTCTTGGAAGAAGAAAGGCAAAGATACAGTCACAAGCCAAATGCAAAGAAAGCAAGATGAGAATGCCTTACTGAGAAATGGTACCGAGCAACATGGCTAAACATAGATAAGAATTATGGATTAATTTGAGTTGCAAGAGTTAGTTAGTCATAAGCCTGAGCAAGAAGCCAAAGAGTTTATAATTAATATAAACCTCTATGTGCTTATTTGGAACTGAACAGCTACAGGACCAGGCAGAACAGAAATTTCTGTCTATGAAGGTGCTTTCTCTACTATTTAGGAGTAAGTAGCTACCATGGTTTGGATGATTTTCCCTCCCTTGCCCAAAGTTTCATGGGTGTGGAGCTTGGCCCTCAGTGTAGTAATAATGTTAGGAGTTGGGCCCTAATGAAAAGTCCTTTGGCCAGATGGGAATGAGTCCCACAAGAAGGACTGGCTTTCACTGTAGGCATGAACTCTTCCTCTCACATGCACTTCCATCTCTACCACCCATCATGTGGTAATGCAGATAGTGTTTGGTGTGTGCTCACCAGAGCCTTCATCGCTACTGTAAGTTCAACAGACCTCTTTTCTTTACCAAGTTACAAAGTTAGCCAGCCTCTGTTGTTCATAAAAGGAAAGAGGCAGATAAAGTGCCCTTTGAAATTCTTTAATAAGCCCATTTATATTTAACCTTTCAAAGCACCTATCACATATTTCATAATCCCTTCAGTGGTCCCTGCTTTAGAATGGTGGAAAGTCTCAATCACCAATCTAACTGCAATGCCTTATAACCAGCTCAATGACTGGAGCATATCAGAATACTACTCACTGTATCTGAGTAAATAAATATTCAAGTACTCAGTAGCATTTTATGACACACTTCTCCAAAGGAACAAATATTGATAAGTTCTTGCATTAAAGGGTTCTATGTTGGAATAATCTGAGGAAATGTTGCAATAATCCTTACTTTCAAGACTTTTGAAATGTCTCATCAACTAACAATATGTTCTCTGGGTGTGTAAAAAATTAAGCTTGTCCCAAATACAACCTAAGACTCTGTGTACGTGCAGACATGTGTGTGTGTGTGTGTGTGTGTGTGTGAGAGAGNNTGTGTGTGTGTGTGTGTGTGTGTGAGAGAGAGAGAGAGAGAGAGAGAGAATGCCATGCACGCATTCATGTATACATATAACTGACTCATTTTTGCCACTACTGCAAAAACCAGAAGATAGAAGTTGAAATACAATCTTCAATGATTTTCTTCATAAATTGTTCAAACTCATATTAAGAACCCTTTCATTCTAAAATAAAGAAATCATAATTTTCCATAATTCATGCACTCATTTGGATTAGGCAAATCAGCAGCTTTCTGAAAGGCACAGCACTCCTCAAAAAGGCAATAAAGCATCAAAAGAGAAAATGCTCACCAAGTCTCCTGAGCGAAACAGAAGCCTACTTGGAAAAACACAGGATTTGAGAGAACCCCTGGAAAGAACATTACAAACAGAAGTGCAGTTCAATAGTGCCCTGAGTTGAAGAGAAAGAAAAAAAAAAAGAACCAGGATTTTCAGAAACGAAGAAACAAAGTAACCTGAAAATAGTTGACCTATTGGTTTGATAGTGGGAATTAAAACTGGGCTCTTGTACATGCTAAGCAATTGGAGGTACAATTACAGCATTCCCCTAAGGCACTTGGGTTGGGTATCATATTACCACTGTGCAGAACTATTTTAGTGAACCCAAAATAAAGAAAAATTATAGACAACCTAAACAATGATAGAACTGTACCTCATAGAAAAATAAACTAAGTGATTATATTTTTATTAAGATAACATCTTAAGTAACTTGTCCACATTTTATGCAATCTGCTTATCTCACAAAATAGTTCATACAAGGTTTCAAAATATTTGAAAGAAAAAGCTCCGTAAAGCAGGTAATTCTTTCAAGATACATAATTCTCATTTCTTTAACTATCAACATTGTATCGCAAATACTGGTTAATTTCTGTTATCTAAAGGGACTCCTTTAACCAAGGAATAAAAGACAATATTTCAGGTTTTCATTCTAGGTATGCCTCAGTGGGTGAAGACTTGCCTAAAGGCCTGAGTTCAATCCCTAGGATCCACACACCAAGAGGAGAGAACTGACTCCTGCAAACTGTCCTCTGACTTCCACAAACATGCAGTGGTGTACATGCATCTACACATAAATAAATGAATAAACATAAGAAAATAAATATTAATAAATATAGGGAGCACCCACACCCCTGTGCCCTTCTGCTATCTGGACCTGACTTTTTTCATCTCCCCACTTCATTACAATCCCTGTTTACTGGAGATGACTCATGAGCCACATCAAATGTGATTTATTATTACTTAGACATTTTAACACAGTAATTAGCTGCTACTTAATAACTGTTATTAGTACAATCAGTTATCAAACCCACAACACCTAGCTCCCTCTGACTTAGCAAAGGAAAGTATATGCATTCAGATTTCCTTTGGAAATGTTAGCACAGAAAAATTTCCTCCACCCTCTGAGTCAGCTCTCTCAAATTAGAAAAGATTGCCTCCATTTATTATATACACTGTACCCTGCTGCATACCATCTCTTAAAGGAAACATATAGATAGGGATGTAGTTCACCTGTAGAGGTTATCCTCAGCTACAAAGCTAGTTTGAGGCCAACCTGGGTTGTATTTTAAAAAAAAGAAAAGAAAAGAAAAACCCAAAACTTCTCTTGCCATGTTGATAGATGGTATTAGCTCATTACTACATAGCAGTTGGTTTTTATTAAGTGTTCAGGGTTCTGCACCTGCAGATTCATCTACTTGTTAAAAATCTCTTCTTTTCCTAAAGAAACTAGCAGAACTTTTGTGGTCACTCTCAAAAACACAGAGTGAGAAAGATGGGGTCACACAGCATGATCCCACAGGAGTATCTTTGACCTCCTCAGGCACCCGAACTCATGTTCACATATCTACACTCAGACACATATACCTATACATAACTAAATTCTTTAAAAATTGTCCCCAAGAACAGTGTTGAAGTTCTGACTGGTGCTCCTGAGCACAGGAAGGCTGTGGTGTGGTCCCAGGGTGGTCCTAAACTCCAAGGAGAGATGCAAAAACACACTGAAGAGGTACTGAGCTATTTGCTCAAGGACATGCTCAGAGGTTATCATGCATACTCTGTATAACTGGCTCCTGCTAACATTTTACTCTTTTGTTGTGTATTCTTGGACCACACCAGGCTAACAGCAAAATAAGGACCTTTGCTACATAGGTTGGGTTTACATTTTAGTTTGATAAAAAACAATAGTTTTATTTTGCCCAAGAATATCTACTACGCATTCTGGAAAGTGTAATTTCTACCTTATTAGGCCAGTATTAAGCAAACTGGGTAATTTATTCCTAGACAAAAAGTATACTTGGCTTTTTCTAACATTTTTAAACATGAAAAGCTGAAATGACCAACTGTAGAAGCATGGTTTTTTGTCCTTGGTATTCTCTCTAATTCGACTTTTAGTGGGGCTTTAGGAAACCAGAACTTTAAAAAGTTCTCTACTGGGGAATGGGAGGATGGGACCTAGATAGAGGGTTCAGGGCTTAAGGGCACTGGCTGCTCTTCCAGAGGGCCTGGATTTGATCTCAGTACCTACATAGTGGCTCACAATTGTCTGTAACTCCAGTTTCAAAGGATCTAATGTCCACATCTTGCCTCTTCAGGCATGTGGTGCACAAACATATGTAGGAAAAATCCCCATATCCCCGTGCACATACAATAATTTTCTAGAGTTCTCTATGGAGACCTGTGCCCAGCTGTGTGGTTCATCGTTCACATTAGCAGCAACAAAGTGTCGAACCCCTGTTGTTCTGAGCAAGCTCTGGCTAGAGAGCCTGTCCTCCTTCTGCACTGAGTCCACTCTTGTCCCACTTCCACCATGGAAGACTGGTCACCACACCTAGACGAACAATGTCTCCCCATTTGACATGCCAGGGCTCCTCTTTCCTCTGCAACCTCATGCTACCAGTTTCTATTATTTATTTGCTTGTTTACTTATTTATTGGTTTTTCAAGACAGGGTTTCTCTGTGTAGCACTGTCTGTCCTGGAACTCACTCTGTAGACCATGCTGGCTTCAAATTCAGAAATCCAGCTAGTCCCTGCCTCCCAAGTGCTAGGATTAAAGGTGTGTACCACCACTGCCTGGATTCATCATCTCATTTTATCGACGTCTGATATCCTTCTTCACATAAGCAAACTTAGGTTTAAGTTTGAACTTAAGTCCATTTCTGCCTCCAAATTTCTCCCAACTCACTTCCTACGTTGTGCTCATCTGTAGGCATTCCTGTACCAAACATAAAACTTGTGTGTGTGTGTGTGTGTGTGTGTGT
>LOEQ01000733.1:36242-57194 GCA_001685075.1 Bramus lutescens | reverse complement strand
TATTAACCAATGAAAGTAACATATAGACAGATGACCCTCCTACATCAACACACACATACATACACACACCACACATCCCACACTACACCACACGTACCACACACATCACACACAACACACACATACATACACACACACCTACACACTACACACACCATACTCCACCACACATACTACACTAAACCACACACACCATACAAACAGACACACACACACACACACACACTATGAAGAATCTTTAGAAAGTAATTAGACCTAGGCCTGGGCATAGTGGCACACACCTTTAATCTCAGCACTTGAGAGGCAGAAGAGCAGGTGGATCTCTTTGAATTCAAGACTAGCCTTGTCAACATAGAGAATTTCAGAACAGTCAGGGATACATAGAAATTCTGTCTCAAAAGTACAAAAGAAAAAAAGTAACATCAACAGTAAGTAGTTATTTTAACCAACCCACAGAATAAAGACATTTTATGGAAAAGTAAAAAAGTAAAAATGAACACTGCCTAACTAAGGTTTTCATTAATCTTAAACATAGCCCAATTCCTTGCTATTTTTAGAAGAACTATGTGTGTGAGAGCTTCTATTTGCATGTGTGCCTGCACGAAAGAAGAGGGCACTAGATCTCATTACAGATGGTTGTGAGCCACCATGTGGCTGCTGGAATTGAACTCAGGACCTCTGGAGGAGCAGCCAGTGCTCTTAACTGCTGAGCACTCCTCTAGCCCCAACTCCTTGTTATTTTAAAGCAAGAGATACTGTTCTATTTCTCCTTAAACCATACACCAAACAGAAAATAGCAAGTTAAACCACAATTTTAAATCACAAAGAAAACCACAACTCTTCAAGGATGGCCTGGGTCCCAAGAATGTAGGATCCAAAATTGTGTACACAAAAGTCAAGTCTATACTTTTTTTTCAAACAATGTATCATGTCAAAGTTTGAAAACATCACTTTCTTTGCACATGGAAAATATGTAAGTTAATAAGACATAACAGGAGATGTAAATATCTGGGTATGGCAGGTCTACAATCACAGAACTCAGGAGGCAGAAGCAAGTGGTTGCATCAACTCTAAGCCAATGTGGGCCACACAGTAAGACCCTATCTCTGAAGAAGGACCAACTAACCAACAAGTGACCAAAGTAATCCGTATAGCATTCTATAGCCATCTTCCAAGGTTTCAAAGGTAACTTTCAGACTGTTTAACTTTAGGATGATGCAGAGGGATCACAACAGCAAACATTTGGTTTCTGATGGTAATGACAACCTCTGAATTACTTTTATTTGTTTACTTTATTTATTTATTTTACAACCCGACTGCAGTTTCCCCTCCCTCCTCTCTTCCCATTCCCTCCCCCTCCCCTCTGTGCCTCCAGTCTACTGTTTCTGCTGCATTTTTAAGTTGTCTTTCCTATCCTTGTGAGCAAAATAAAAAATACAACACATAGAGTTTACTCCTTGTTTCTTTCCTTTAGCCTTTTTCTCAACTGTCAGATTTCCCCACATACACATGGAAATGACCAGTATGAAGGAAGGAACGGAATGTTTTCACATTCGGTACTTAACTGGTAGCAATCCATCATCCTGATTCCACATTGGGCTTAAAGTTCCTATGCACAGTTTCTTATGTTTGTTTTTCAGGCTATTTAGGACAAATTTCTAAAATAAATTTATGAGTTCAAGCAGTAAGACCTTTGAGTTACAAAAATTTGCATACTGCTTTTCAAAGCTTATAAATTGTATACTTCCATCTCTTTTGACATTGGACATTTTTAGTGTTATAGTATTTGTGTTTTAATAAATAAAGTTTTCCTGGAGATCAGAAGGCAAAGCAGCCACACTATTCAGCCATACAGGCCAGGGAGTGGTGGCACACACCTTTAATACCAGGACTCAAAAGACAGAGTTAGACGGATCTCTGTGAGTTCAAGGCTACCCTGAGCTACACAAAATCAATCCAGAAACAGATTCAGGTGGTGGTGGTTCACACCTTTAATCCCAGCTTTTGGGAGTCACACACCTTTAATGAAGAGAGGTGAAGACAGGAGCAATATGATTGGGCAGAGAGAGAATATTTTTTGTTTGAGAGTTGGTAGAGGTAAGATCTCTCTAGTGGCTTGGCTGCTTTGCTTTTCTGATCTTCAGTTTGAACCCCGATATCTATCTCTGGGTTTTTATTATTCATGCAACAGAAATTTCTCTTTCTAAAAAAAAATCAATTTAAACACCAAAAAGGAAGACTAAAGGACTATTGGGTGATATCAGAAATAAAGCCCATGTCTCTCACTCATACTAAACACTCTACACTGATTCACAATCTCAGTACTCAAATGTTTCAGTACTATTTTACACATTTTAATGGTCACTGCACATGTCTGTGCTTTCAAACTGTACAAACTTTTAGTCACTTTTCCAGAATCCCCTAATATTAAGTTGCTATAACTCAACATAAAACTGCTGCTTGACATCCAGAAATTTAATGTTTATACAGTCCAAGCAACCTTACTTATTGTAATTTTCCAACTATTTTTATTCTTGAAAATTCTTTTCCATTTTGACATAGCTATTGATATAGTTTCAGTACCTATGTTGAAGATATCACACATTTCAGACATAGAACTTGGGGAAATAGAGTTGGAACTGACCTGCAAACCTCCTTCCCAAGGACTAGCTCTAGTAGTACCTGAAGATGCTATGTAAGCTGCCAAAGGAAAAGAGAAACCAACAGTCCTACCCAGCTATAAAACTTATGAACCTCAGTGATACCTTTCTGACAAGATACCCCCATGGTACAATAACAGCACAATGGCCCTTTATCACGGGAATGACCAACATCTGTCTAATAGAACCTAAGGTCTACTCAATAGAAGGGAATGCACACCCAGTACTATAAACTTAGCCAATATCTATGGCTAGAGAGGTCTGAGACCCTAGGGGAGAACCCACAATGCCAAAAATCAATATAATTTCTAAGCATATAATTTCTAAATGCTTACTTTTATACCCAAAGATGAGGGTAACTCTCACCCCTCTACAAGAAACCCTTCTTTTTGGAGTAAATAGAGAACATTATAGAGATATACAACTGGTCCACATGTAGAGAATATGTAACCACAGTTGCTCAGCCCCAACTGGTTTTCCTACAATGTAACTCCAACTCCTAAGGCCCCCAAAAAAAAACCATGGAAGAAGGGGAAGAAGATTGGAAGAACCAGATGACCCAGAACACTTGTTGCTAGTATCTTCTGGGCATGACAGAAAACTGTAGCCATGAAATCTCAACCATACATTTACCTAAACAAGACTTGCATAATGACACCACCAGTCGACATGCCAATGCAGATGAGGGAAATTTCACAAAGCCCCACCCTCGATGAAGAGAAGAGCTACAGGCATCTAATGGTGGCTGACAGAGGGAGAATCAGTTTTCCCCAAGAACGAACATCCAGATAGGTTATCCAATCCCAAGTAGTCAACCCTTAACATGTGTACAACAATATGGCTAGGATTAAAGCCATGGCTTTGATGGCTGGATCCAGCCCACTCCTTAGCTTTATTCTGAGAGTCTAGCCTCATGCATGGCAGAAGTACTGGCTGGAGAGCCATTTTTTTTTTGCCACAAAACAACTTATGGCGTTTTAAGGTCCCTACCACCACCTGAAGACGTTATTGGGGCTGGTGAACAGAGTAAGAGGGAACAAGGACAGGATACAATGTCACCACCAGCTATTAGAACTGGCTTACCCAGGGTTTTANGAAATCACTAGAAACACATGCAGGTCAGAAGATTCAGGATTTAAGAGAGACAATCATAAAAAGATTTGAAATGATTGAAGAAATTATTGGAGCTGGTGAACAGAGAAAGAAGGAACAAAGACAGGATACAATGTCACCACCAGCTATTAGATCTGGCTTACCCAGGGTTTTAGCAACATACCCTGTAATTTATTCTCACAAAGTGTCAACTTTTAAATACTCAAAGGGAGTCAAAGAAGCTAGATGGACACCAATAGAAATGAATGATCTAAAAGAAATTAAGTAAGCTGTTGTTAATCACAGCTTGGACTCTGCATTTGTAAAAGAAATGATAAGGACTTGGGCTTCTAAGGTTAGAGCTATTTCCCATGATTTCTCTCAGTTAGTGTCTGCAGTTTGATGCAGTTTTAGATGATGGACCTTCCTTGATGTTTGGAATTTATTTCAGAGAGGAATCCAAACATATGGAACAGCAAGGGAGAGAAAATGGTGTGGAGGTTTCCCAAGATCAAATTCTTGGTGTAGGAGCATGTGCTGATCCANTAAAATAAATACCCCTTTAATTCCCAACTGGTGTGGGATTGTTTATGACTTACGCCTTCAACCACCAAAAAGTATGCAGTCAGCTTTTCATCAATACCATTTAAGTGTTTCGTGGCAGGACCTCTTAAAAGAGCTGCAAGGTTTTGCAGCTAAAGCAAAGTCAGGAAGCCTCTCTTAAACGAGACCACTTGCCTCTAGCAAGCAGAGCCCACCCGAGAAAGTGTTGCTATCAGCCGTGCTTAACTCTATTCTTTTCTATCTAGAATAACTTCTCGAGCTCTCTAAGGCTTTAAAGTGGATTTGGTCAGCCCCACATTGGCACATCATTCTGTTGACTGAGGTTTGTGTCCTACTAGGTCCCACATCTATTTAGTCCCAAGTAAACACACAAAGGCATACATTAATTATAAACTGATTGGCCTCTTATTAACTCTTATAAGTTATATTAGCCCATAAGACTTGTCTGTGTTAGCCACGTGGCTTGGTGGCTTTCTTGACAAGGCAATCACATCTCGCTTGCTCTGTGCCTTGCTTCCTCTGTGTCTGGATGAAGACTGCAGACTGAAACTTCCCTCTTCTCAGAATTCTTGTTGTTTCACACCTCTGCTTCCTGCCTGGTTGCCCCACCTATACTTCCTGTGGTTCTGGCCAAACAGCATTTATTTAAAATACAAGTGACAGGGTAGAGACCATTGTCCCACAGCACAAACCGCTAAACACTAATTGATAATTATTTCTAGATAACTTCCTATTTAGCACATGACATCACTCAACTTATCCTTTTCCCTGGAAATTTACATCTTTCCTTCTAAAAAATAAGGATTACAAGGATTCTGAGATCGCTGGAAAAATGGGAGGCCCTTACATTTTTCTTGCTAAAGGCTAATTCACACATATACTCCTAGTGTAAATCTGCGAGGACCACTTCCAGGAGACCACAACATTCTGTTGCTGATATAACTGCAGCAGCACCAGGAGCTGGACATGCTGTCCGCCTCTAATCCTAGCACTTGGGAGGACAGTGGAGCCCAAGCTTAAGCTGGGCCTGTCCTATACAAGTTCCAGACCGTATAGGACACCAGCAAACACAAAGATAATCAACATGTAAACTCAACGAAGGCAAGACGGCGAGCTATGGGAAGCACCACCTACCTGCTTTCCATCCAGGGTGCACAGCCTCTTGACCACGCCTGAATCTAGTTTAATGGCTTCGGTGATATCTGTTAGGACCTGCTCAAAAGAATGGGCAGTCTTTTTATTGAGAAGGATCCTCACGGCCTTCCTAGGCTTCACTCCACTTCGAATCACAGTCACTAACTTGGGTTTGATGAAGTCCTTGCTTTCTTTCACCTCGCTTTTCACAGAGGCCACAACCAAGGCTCGGGTTGTACCTCCCTTGATGTTCACAGACCAGTTCGGATTAACGTTTTTGGTGTAATCAACTTTACGAAATGGTTCATTGGAGGCGCACACGTAACTCTCTCCTAAAAAGCAAACAACAATTTTATTAGCACAATATCAGATCTCTGAGCATTGGCCATAGTAAACCTGGATGCATTATGTCTAAACAATGGCTTCTGGAAACCTGTAACTCCTAAACTTGTGGTCACAGAAAGGGGGTACAGTATAATACCCCTTTCCTTTAACATCCCCCCACCTCCCTTTCTTCCAAAGTACCTAGTTGGTTTTCAGAAAATTAATGTGAAAAGCACTAGGCCCAGATATGAAGAGTGAGACCTGAGTTTTATTTTACCCAAATGTCTCACCTTTGATAAGTCATTACGGCACACTTTGATTCTCAGGATCATTAGTTGCAGAATTAGATGAATCAAGTAACTAAATTACAAAGTACTTCATGATTCTAAACGCAAAGTAATTTATTCTTCATAAAAGCTCATCCTGGCTAGCCGTGGTGATATGGTAGAATCCTGTAATCCTAGCTACTCTGAAGGCTAAAGTGGAAAGATCTGAGTTCAAGGCCAGCCTGAACTCAGCCTGAACTGTTACATACTGAGAAGGGAGAGGGATTGAACTGGGTATGGTAGCTCAAGCTTGTAGTCCTAGGAGCAGGGGCTAAGGTAGAAAGATTGGCACCAAGGTTAACGATACTCTAGGCTATGCAAGGAGTTTCAGGCCCATCTAGGCTACACAGTGAGACCCTGTCTCAGAAATAAACATAAATAGTTCATTCTGGTTGAAATAATCGAAACAAATATATTCATAAAAATTAAAATCCTTCTAATTTCAGTAAATCAGCAATCAGTACACCCTTACATAGCAGACTTATTATATTCAGTTGTAGTATCATCCATTCAACTACTGAAGCATCGTAAAGTGAAAGGTTTGGCTCCTCAAAGCAGCATAGTGCTGGCACTGTTTCCTCTAGAGAAATATAAATTTAAAATAAAATTAAAATTTCAAATGGACAACTTTTTCTATATCTTCTTAAATGGGAGCAGGTATTAAGCTAAAACGATACAGTCATTTCTCACAAAGCTTAATCAGGCCTTTGTTTAATTAAGAAAGGCACAGAGGCTATACTGCTTGCCTATTGTTTATTGATTTCTAAATGTTTTACATTCCAAAATTTCTAAAATTCCTACTGAAAAGATGGTACTTTTCCAAGAAATATATAACTTACTCAATTATTTTGGCATTGACCTTTTGACAGGGAAGGTTACATGCTAAGATTTTCCCTAAGATATAATATCAAAGAACACATTATTTCATATATTTAGTACAAAAAGATTCATTCTTGATATAGTAATTATATCAGATGAGTCATAAATGTTTTAACCAAAATGATGAAAAAGAAAGCCTGAGGATAAGCTAATAATGTCAATATTGACTATTATCAAAATGTTCTCCATGTCCTGATTATTAATAGAGCACCTCAGAGATGTTCAAAGGCTCCTGCGCAATGGGTGACAGATAGGGGATGTGGAAAAGAATGCTGAGGACATGCCATGTCTTCTGTTTAGAGGAACAGTTAGGGTTCTGCCTGGGAGATGCAGGGACCCAATCCTAAGCTATAACACTACTCCTACAGCAGCACCCTGAAGTCTTCCCCAACCATCACCACCCGAGCTGTCATCTCCATAGAACCATTTTAAAGTATGGTAGAACCATTTTAAAGTATGGTCATAAGAAAATTGTACAGAATTTCAAAAATAGTTATCAAATTAATAAAGCCATACAATGCATATATACGTATTAGTGAGAAAAATATGGTGCTATCATTGAATTTCACAGAAGAGTCTTGTCAAAAACATTCTTGTCATTTTTATTTTTGATGAAAACTTGATGAATGTTCTGACTCAAAATTTGTAATAGAGGACTATATAAAAATAACCTTAGAAAGAGAAGATAGTTGTTTCTTAAGACAGGGAGATCGTAAGTCTGTGGTAAAGTCTTCTTGAAGATGAAAAACTAGGTAAAAAGAAAGTAAGCAGATTTTCTATGTCAATCTCCTTTGATCAACCAGGCCCTGCACAGCGGACAAACCACCCAGGAGACACACTTTTCAACTCGTCTTAATTTCCTTCTGCACATGGGCTTGGAAGAACAGAAACAAGCAGGAGAGCAAGCCCTTCATGTGCTTTTGCAGTTAGAGGTAGTTAACTCCTTCCCTCTCCCCCTTTCCCTTCATAATGTTCCTACTAGAAACATGTAGACCAGTTCTATAATTTGGAAAGTTCTGAGTCAAGGTGTCCACAGAATAGAGCTTCACGCTTCCATGGCGTGCATGTGCACACAGTTTTCTGAACGCTGAGCTTACAAGCTATTGGTTTCTCATAATCATTCTCTAGCTAGCTAAGTTTTTATATATATATATAAATTAGGTGATCTTGCTCCTTCAGCAGATCCAAGCCTCACCCTGGTCCAGCTGAAACAGTCACTGGTAGACAGGTTATGAAAGCATAGGTAAGGTTTTTACTTTCCCTAGTTGCTCTGAAAACAAATCCTGGTTATAATCTAGTACATAGACCAGTGGTTCCCAACCTTCCCAATGTTGTGACCCTTTAATACAGTCCCTCACGCTGTGGTGACTCCCAACCAAAAAATTATTTTTGTTGCTACTTCATAACTGATTTTGCTACTGTTATGAGTCATAAGTAAATATTTGTGTTTTCCAGTGGTCTTAGACACTTAGACAACCCCTGCAAAAGAGTTGTCCAACTTCCAAAGGAATCACAACCCACTAGTTGAGAACTGCTGACCTGGACACTTCTTCCAACACCTTTGCCTTTTTAAAAATCTATTCTTCCTGGGGCCCTCAGTGCTGTGTTGGTTGCTTATGGGCTAAGTGTGAGTATCTCCTCCTCCTCCTCCTCCTAAAGTAGAAGCTTTAAAGTTTTCCAGTATTGAGAATGCTGCTGGCTGTGGGAGAGCTATATGATTTACAAAGTAGGGAATTCATACACCAGCAGTTTTAGACTACTTGTGTGTTAGTCAATATCATCTCTCACATTTGCTATAAATTATTTAGGTCACTAACTAGTTTATAAATAATCCTGACATTCAAGTCAGAAATTCTGTGACATGAAATCTGGAGCCCATGGTTGTATTTCATTCTTGTAGAAGGAGCAGGCAAACAACCTTATGAGGAAAACAAAACCTGATTAAGCCCGAAACACAGGCTCTTCACTCCTAGAGAAAATGACGGACATATTGATAGACATACATTCATCACACTTAAACAAGGGAATGCAGAAGAAAATATGGAAAGGCATTTAAGGCTTAATACTGGTAAATCTTAGTAATTTCAATCCTTTCCTAATTTCCAAATCTAAGGAAAATTTTCCCCAAAAGAATGTAACTGAGGAAAACCACATTCAGGTATGTGTGCTCTTGATGAAGCCTGATGTTGGTGAGCTTCTGAGTGCATTGTAGTCAAACGTGCTCATTTCCATCAGAAGATGAGTACCCCACATAGCTGCTAAGAAAAATACAGAGTAGGAAAAAGACTGTTTTATTAGTTTACTGTGTCAACCAATTTAATTTGGTTTTCTAACCAAACTGTGCCCTGGCTGAAGTAAAAAGTATAGGAATCAGCAAGATAACAAAATCCCTGCTCCAGCTGGGGTACTGTGTGCACTGCACTCCTGTGTCAGGCCTCGGGAGCATCCCTGCCACCTTCATCTGCTGTGGACACAAAATGAGGTGGGTGACCTCTATGACCACATTTTCAACACATATGAAAGCTAAGCACAGTCCTCTCCTGAAGCTACATCCAACTGTTGGGTTTATGATGCTTTCCACCAGGGAAAGTGCAGAGAAGCTACTGTGGACACAGATATGAAGAAAGGTACGTCTATATACTGAGGTTTCCGCATAGAGCTCTAGGAGCTGAAGCATGATTAATAAAAACTCAGAGACAGGTATTAGGGTTCAACCTGAAGACCAGAAAAGCAAGGCAGTCAGTCACTGGCTCTGACCTTAACCTCAATCCGAAAATGGTGATCCTGCCTCCAGGAAGCCTCAGAATGAGACTGACACTGAGAGCTATCTCCTCCCGTTTTATGATCATCTCTAGTTCTGGGATTAAGGGCATGTACCACTACTGCTTGGTTTCTATGGTAAACTAGTGTGGCTACTGGGATTAAAGGTGTATGTCATTGTAACTACTGGGATTAAAGGTATGTGTCATTAAGATTGTAAGACTGGCCAGTGTGGCTGTTTTATTTTTCCAAGCTTCAGGCAAGCTTTATTTATTAAAATACAAATGAAATGCCACTACAGAAGTTTGTCTTAAGACCTAAGAAATTAGCTAAATGTGAAAACAAATTCTACTAATGAGACCAAAAACAGTTCTCATGCAGTAGTGTAAACTAAGAGATCCATGGTCTGCCTTCAGTTCCTCACACCTGGTCAAGGGTAAGATATCCTTAGCGTTCACAATGGGAATTTTAATCTTGTGTTGGTTTTTATGATAAAATGTATGCATCACCCCGTTGTGGAATACACATCTAAATAACTACGTCTAAATGAAACACATCCACACAAATTCATGCCCAAAGCTCTAACTCTTTAGGTGCAAGCTATGTAACTTGGCCAGGAATTAGTTGGAAAAATAAGATAATGACTAATATAAAGATATGCTCACAGCAAGTTAAGGGCAGAGAACAGAGAACATACACTTACTAGGAATAGAAGTCAGTTAGACTATATAGCTGGCTCAGTGCGTGGCATTCTGAAGGGCATTGCATCAATTCCGCACACCAACATAGCATTAAGCACTGAAGGGAACAATGAAGAGCAGTTTAGTTGGCACAAACAGTACCTGCATCTTTATCCTGCTAGCTTACATTTTCACAGGTCGTGAAGGTTGGCCAGTTCTTTCGTGGCCACTGTGCTTGGATGGCATCGCAGCATGAAACCTTTGCATGTCGTCTTTATAGTTACAAATATCTTTAAGCTGCAATGCAGTTAGCATTTCCTATCATTTGTTTGTTAGATTTTTATGTAGATTGTTTTACCACTATTGGTGGTGGAGCTCTAGAGTAGCGGATCTTCACCTTCTTAAAGCTGTGACCCTTTAATGTAGTTCCTCATGCTGTGGTGACCCCAGACCATAAAACTATTTTACTGTGTACTGTTATTTTGTGTTTTAACAAATAAAGCTTGCCTGAAGATCGGAGTGCAGAGCTAAACCACTAGAAGCCAGGGAGTGGGGGCTTTAATCCCAGCACTAGGGAGGTGGATACAGGAAAGGTTATGGCTGGGTGGAGACAGCACTGTAAGGAGGGAGGAGTCAAGAGCACTTCAGTCTGAAGATTTAGTGGAGACAGATACAGTCTGGTGATGCAGTCTGAGGACAGGATTACCCCTTTGGTTTGAGCATTGGTAGAGGTAAAAACTCTCTAGTGGCTGGCACTCTGCTTCTCTGATCTTCAATGTTAACTCCTAGTATCTGACTCTGGGTTTTTATTATTAATACCAATTAGAATTCATGCTACATCATTGATACTTCATAACTGTAATTTTGCTACTGTTATGAATTGTAATGAAAATATCTGATATGCAGGATATCTAATATGTGTCCCCTGTGAAAGGATCATTCAGCTCCAGGAGGTCGTGACCCACAGGCTTAGAACTACGAGCTGGAATCTTGTAAAGCAGCCCTCTACCACTGAGCTACGCCCACCTGCCACCTTTATTATTTACTTCTTTCTTTCTTTCCTTTTCTTTCTTTTCTTTCTTTTTTTGCCTGTCCTGGAACTTGCTCTGTAGACCAGGCTGTTCTCGAACTCACAGAGATCCACCTGCCTCTGCCTCCCAAGTGCTTGGATTAAAGGCATGCACCACCACTGCCCATCTCCTATTCTTATTTTCAGGGGTCACGGGCATACTCAGGTTTTGTAATCTCAGGGGAACATGAGGAACAACTTCTACTGTTCCACACAGTAATACAGTGACTACAGTTAACAAAAATTAAGTGAAATATTTCCAAGTCAATAGCATAGAGGATTTTGAAAGTTCCTAGCACAAACAAAAAATGTTTGAGGTGATAGATGTACCAGTTACCTTGACATGATCATTAACACTGTGTACATGCATTGAGATAGCTCACAATACCCTATAACTATAACTCCTATGTATCAAATAAAATCAAATACAGCCAGGAGTGGTCATATATGTCTCAAATCCAGCACTTGGGAGGCAGAAGCAGGTGGATCTTAGTTCCAGGTCAGCCAGAACTACAACAATGAGACTCTTGTCCAAATAAATAAATAAATAGAAAAAACCTGCAACTATAAGGCTAATGGAAGAGTTTCAAATGGTTGACATCTGCAAACGAACAGGGGCACAATGAGTGTAGCGTCCCATTAACTGGCTCATCCAAGCAGTGGTTCCCCAGCCTCTGGGGTCCTTCAACTCTCCTCTCATGCATCCTTAATCTTGCATGAATCTAACAGCACAGTTTAGCCCTCAGTTTAGACAAGCAATACTGACTGTGACTGAGATTCAGCACTCAGCACAAGTAACAAAAGTTCAGAAAACAAGTGTTTGTCCAAAAATGAAAGAGACAGACAGGCCTTCCAAGAATGAGAAGATTTGAGGGAAATGGGACACATCTGAAGGACAGATAAACAATAAGCAGGGCAGGCCTGAGATGTAACTCTGATGTCAGAGTGCCTGGGCACCTGGAAGAAGAGGAGGGAGTTAGCGGCTGGAGGAAGGAAGAGGAGGAAAAGGGGAAGAAGAGGAAGGAGGGGGAGGAGGAAGACAGCCAAAGTTTTATGAATCTCCACATGGTCTGTTCAGAGTCAGAAAAAATGAGGTAGGCAGCGCATGGTGGTATATGCCTTTAATCCCAGCACTTGGAGGTGGAGGTTGCTGTCAGACATAATTCTGCTGGAAGATTCTGAAGACCACCAATCAAGTATCTCTAGGAGCCAGGCTACTAAGTATCTAAATGTACTCTAAGATTCATGTGGAACTTCCCAGCTACGACTTTGATCACTAAACTAAGGAGACATATCCACTGGGCCACTTTTCAGGTTCTTTCACTCACACGGGCTTAATGAACATGCATAGAACCAGCAATACATTTTTGCAACTTTCTTCAGGTGAGGCAAAATACTGTTAAGAGATGAAGATGATGAGCAAAGAAAGGGAGGAGACTATCACTGACTGAGAAACAATTTTATCATTATTTCAAAAATAATATTAAATTTGTAAGAGATATTCTAAGAAAGAGCTCAAACTAAATTGCTCTAAATGTATATTCTGATATGTATATTCCAATAGCGGGCCATGGAGACAGCTCTGTCAGTCAAGTGGCTGCTACACAAGCATTAGGATGTGCTGGCTGGTCTTGTATCAAGTTGACACACAAACTAGAGTTACCTCAACAGATGGAACCTCCACAATATTCAGCTGTAGGGCATTTTCTTAATTAACTATTGAAGGGGGAGGATCCAGTCCATTGTGAGTGGTGCCATCCCTGAGCTGCCAGTCCTGGGTTCTATAAGAAAACAGGCTGAGCAGACCATGATGAGCAAGCTATTTAGCAGCACCCCTTCATGGCCTCTGCATCAGCTTTTGCCTCCAGGTTCCTCAGTGTGTTTGCTTAAAATGTTAATAAATGTTACCCTGTAAGCAAAAGCACATAAATTGATCTTATCAAACCAGTCTCTTCCCATTCCTTCTTTCTGTAAAGGTAATATAATAACTTCTGACAAAACACAATGTAATAAGCATTCTACAGTAGGCTCCTGAGAATATGGTTGACCAGATAGCTTGGGTTAGCAAATAAAAACTGTATCTTAAGAAATGGAGGTACATTTAACTAAATTTTAGTCTTAAAATATTTCTAATTCAAAGAAAAAGAAGTCTTCAGGTGGCCGGGCGGTGGTGGTGGTGCATGCCTTTAACCCCAGCACACAGGGAGGCAAAGACAGGTGGATCTGTGAGTTTGAGGCCAGCCTGGTCTATAGAGTGAGCTCCAGGACAACCAGAAACACACAGAAAGACCCTGTCTCAAACAAACAAACAAAAAGTCTCCAGGTTTAGTGGAACATGCCTTTAATCCCAGCACTCAGGAGGCTGAGGCAGGTGGATCTCAGATTTTGAGGTTGTCCTGGTTTATAACATTCTAAGACTATGTAGAGACACCTTGTCTCAAAAACAAGCAAAAAGTCAACTGACTGTATTGAAAATAAATACGGAAACAAATCAATGAAAATAACTTTCAAAATAAGAACAAATGCTAAATGAAAAAAAATGAAGCCTTGGTTTTGGCACATTCCTTAAGGCAGGTTGTTGAAAGTACTAGGTGTTAGACTAATTCTAGAATTTAAACATACACACACAATGATTGACAGGCATTAAAAGAAAAAATTCAAGTCAAGCACCTTAGGCACTAGAGAACTTGACAAATAGTTAAAACATGGGCACTGTTTTTTTTTTCCTGGAAAAACTTATTTGAAAATGGAAAAGGACAAGGATTATTTGCTTTTTATATCATCTTTATTCTACCAGTCTAGCCAAGTATCCAGGAGGCTGTTTCAACCAGGAAAGGTCTTTTTAAATCAACACAGCCACCAATTCCAACCAACAAAAATGATCTGGCACAAAAGAGCAGTTCAACAAAGTGCAAGAAGTGTGTGCTATCCAGGGTAAATGATACTGTGGCCCCAGACCCCAGTGGATTTAGTATTTCCAAGAAGATGAAAGATCTTCCTACAAGGTCAGGGTCCGTGATGGGGCTAGGTGGGAAGGTCACAAGTTCCAGGCCAATCTGCACTACAGAGTGCAACCCCAGCTCAAAGCAAAGCAGAACAAACTCAATCTAGATCTGAATACAGGTTTAGCTATCATCTGATCACAGCACCTGGCCTGTGTGTGTGTGTGCATGCGCACCCAGGCATATAAAGGGTGGCAGAGGGAGAAAGAGGGAAAGAGAAAATGTGAGGGAGGTTCTCCCCCATATAAACAAGGCTGGCTCCAAATTTGCAATGATACTTTGCCCCTGCTTCCAAAGTGCTGTGAGTACAGATGTGTACCACCATGCCCAACCTGACCAGTATTTTTTTGCTCTAAGGAATTTATTTTAAGAGAGAGAAGGGGAAGGAGGGAGTGATGGGGGGGAAGACAGCTTGTGTATATAAAAAATATGTATAAGAGTGGTCCCCTGGAGCTCAAGTTACAGGCAGTTAGTTGTTGAGCTGGCCAGCATGGGTGCACCGAACCAAACTTAGGTCCTCTGGAGCAGTTAGTGCTCTTAACCAATGAGCCATCCCTCCAGCCCCAGCCTGGCTGACCCTCAAAGAAAACAAGGGGTTAATAGTTCAGATTATTTATCTCTCCCACTACAGATGCCTCCCAAAATTATGGAACTTTCAAATGAAATAGTCATGTTTAAATCAATTCTGCTGCCATCTCAAAAATCCATAACCCAAGTGTAGTAGTTACATTTTTCATGGTGTAATAAAAGCAACTTGAAGGAAGGGTTCATCTGGGCTCATACTTTGCCAGGACAATCCATCAAGGCCAGAAAGGAGGTCTGCAGGAATATGGGGCAGCTGTATTCACAATCAGGAACCCAAGTACTAAGATGGATTTCTCCATTTTTATTCAGTCTAGGATCCCAGTGCCCCCTACATTTAGGATGCATCTTCCCAAAGAATCTAGAGACTCCCTCACAGACATGCCTAGAAGTTTGTCTCCTAGCATATTTTTAGATCCTGTCAAGTTAATAACCAACATTAACTACAAATCACACTAGGTGACTGATAAAACTGAAACATATTACTCATGGCTCTGTAGGCCAAGCATCTAGTGAGAGATAGCTTCTGATCACAAATGACAGCTCCCTTTGGCAGCTTCCTACAGCAGAAGCAGACAAGCCCACATGGACCTCTGGGAAAACAGCTGTCCCACCTAAAAGGGCTTTGTCCTCACATCATCAGCCTCTTCTCCGTGGATGGTGGAGCAAGGCAGCTTTAGGAATGTAGAGTGCAGAGTTCTGCTTGCCCAGCATGCACTGATCTCTAGAACTGGAGTGTGTGTGTGAGTGTGTGTGTGTGTGTGCGTGTGTGTGTGTGTGTGTGTGTGTGTGTAAAGGCTCAAGTGTCATGCTTGCCTCTTACCACTAGACAAAACAACCGTTTATTTATCCTCTCTGAGCCCAAGTTTCCTCATTGTACAGCACAGAGGACAATGCAGCCATGTCTCTCACCAGATACTATAAGTGGTAAGAGGAAACTAACCAAGCAAAATGTCTTACACTTGGTGATCACAACTAAAATATTTAGTAAACTATGATAGTGGTAAGCAAAAGCAGATCTCCAACCCTCGGGGGGCGGCTTACTTACCAGTAAAAGAGATAAAAGTTAGTAGTAACGTGGGGATGAGAGGGAAAGACCTAGCCAGACACCTCTTTGCCTATGAATACTGAAAAAAGTAGCTTAAGAATCACTGTCAGAGAAATATAATACCCTTTATTTTACTTACCCATGTCCATGGCTTAAAGCCTTGTGAAATGTTACCCTTGTCTTATAACTCCCAGAGCACTACTGTATTATACTCCAGTTTCACAGTTGCCCTCCTAAACACTCATTTTCTTCCCCCAATATTCCATTCAAATTTGAAATTTCAAATTCTTCTTCTGCAAAGAACTTATGCAGCTGTGTATGGCATATCTGCTTTTCATACTTAAGGAGGAAGAGGGCAGTGAGAGTCACAGAAAGTATTATATAATAGGCATTCCTTCCACATTGGCAAATTTGCAAAGATTTTGTTTCCCCAACTATGAAATATTCATTAGCCAAAACAGAATCCAATTTTTTCAAAATATGTATTTTTTTACAAATATCTAGAACCAACCAACCATTATCAACATTTATTTATATAAAAACATCCTAGGACAAAGTATTAAAACTATTTCTGAGTCAATGCACTTATAATATATCTAACACCCCTGCCCTCAGACTGCTCTTAGCCTAATGTAGAGAACAGACCCAAGATGGTTTAATTAGACTATATGGGTAAGGTTCCAACCGCCTATAATTCCAGTTCCAGGAATCCTCTGCCTCCATGGGTGCTTGCATGCACCTGGTAAACAGAAAGTCGCATAGGCACACACACATACACAGAGGTAAAAATAAATAAATATCTCAGGGACAACCAGATAGTCTCAGTCTGCTGTCAGCCATGATGACCTACATTTGATCCCAGAGAGAACAGAGTGGTGGACAGAGAGACAAACTTCTAAAAGTTTTCCTTTGTCCGCCACATGCTCAAAATGGTATGCACATTCACAGACATACACAGAAACAAATGTAATAAGACAAATTTTAAACACAAAATAAAAGAAATTTCATTATTTACTTTCAGTAAATGCTATGTCATTTTATATACCTATAATCAGGTGATATAACTTATATTATGCAAAAGGGAAAGACAAGTGGGGGAAAGTGCTAAAAGCCCTCATCTGGAAATTCCAAATGAACCTTTAGAGATACTCCAAGCTCAGCGGACTCAACCCAATTTTCCTACACTTACTGTTGGGAGATAGAGTCCTACAAGAGTTTCCAAGAATAAACAGATTTACAGGAACCCACACCGCCCACTTGGCAAAACTAATCCAGAAAGATGAATAAACCAGTTAGCTGGTTTAAGAACCATGCTGAAGGAAAACTGTCCTACACCAGATCAGCTTGATTCTCCAGACACTTTCAAGGTCAAGGGTAGGAGGGAAAAATAAAACTGGGCCATGCAAACTTCTTTTGTCATCTGAGTTCAACGGGACAATGGCTAGGAAGGAGCCTTGTAATCTTGAATCAAGTTCCCTAGCCTTAATTGAAGACAATTTTAGTTTTGTTTTAATCACCCCCTAAAGTATGTTTGCTATCATGGAAGAGGCAAAGGAAATGAAACATTAACAGCGGACTCACATGAAGTAGAGTGGTTTGACAGCACGGCCAGCTCACCCTGGTTCAGTGGGATAAATCTGGACATTTGAGTACATAATTTTAATTGAAACTTCGTATGTGTCTTTGCATGTTTGCATATGTGCAGGCACACATGTGGAGATATGCATGTACATGACTGTGCATGCACGTGGTAGGCTGGGACTTATCCTCAATCACTCTTTCACCTGAAGTAAGGTAGGGGATGTCTCTCCATTAACCCCAGAGCTTACTGATACAGCTAGTTTCAGTAGTCAGCTGCTCTGGGGATCCCCGACTCTGTCTCACAAAGCTAGAATTACAGACAAGCCTCCACATCCACCAGCATTTATGTGGGTCAGGGGGTCCAAATTCTGCTCCCCACACTTGCATAACAAACACTCTTTTTAAGAAGGGGGTGGCGAGAAGGCTCAATGTTAAAGACAAGTTCTATATATTCCTGGCTGGCTGGGAACTTAACTATTTAGATCAAGCTAGCCTTAAATTTTTGATGATCCTCCAGCAGCCTGTACCTCCAGAGCTCTGGGATCACAGGCATGTGTCACCCTGTTCAATTAAAATTAATACAGAAAGACCACTGTTAGATTTCTACTATAACCAAAAAAGTTGAATTTTCTTCTTTTACAGTCATTTTATATTACAAAAACTCTTGAACCAAGTCACCAACAGAAAACATTTGTTGTACCATTATTTACAATATGGTATAATTGTTTGGACTGTATGTGTAGTCAGTGTTTGCCCAAATCACCATTCTCCAAATATCAGCAAGAGAAAAGTCTTCAAGGAAATTTCCCAACCACCTATTTGGACTTGAAGTGACTCAGAAGGCCACCTATCCCCTAGTACTAGATGTATAGCATGTGTCTTTACATTAACCCAGAAAATGCTCTTATCTCCTTTGAAGCAGTTTAATTTAACTTAATACCTTGTCAAAATAACTTCAGAGAAGGACCCTAGCATTATTAACCATCTGGAGGTGGAGTGGGGACATCACCTGAGGACAGGTGAGTGACAAGTGCTTGCACAACCGTGTTGAGCCTTTCACTGTGCTGGTGCTCTGACATGGGGATCAGACAAAAAACTATCAGGATCAGTTTTCAGAAAACTGGAGACAGGCGGATCTCTAAGTTCAAGGCCAGCCTGGTCTACATAGTGAGTACCAAGATAGCCGAAGCTACGTAGTGAGACCTTGTCTCTACAAACAAAGTAATGTGGTCCTCTCAACGATGTTTTCTTCATTTTACTGGCACACCTACAGGTTTCTTACCCTCTTCTTTTAGTCTTTAAAACCAAAACTCAATACTAAGGCAAAGTGTGAGGTAGCCCCTTCTACTGCTAAATTACACAGAAGACAATTCTAATGGGATTGTCACGTAGCCAGAGCAAGGGTACCATATGCTAAAAGTAATGGAGAAACTCAGGCACTTTGAGGACTCCTCAGAATTATTTCCTTTGGAGGTGAACTGTAAAAGAGAAAGCATAAACTGAGGCCTGTTAGAAATCAGTAACCCTGGCATGCATGCTGCTTAGGTTTCCTCACCTGTGAAAGGGAGAAAATGACTTAATATAAGCTTATGTTGAAATAAGAAAATCACCTAGTTCAGAGATCAGTTTCCTCCCTCTTTCTTGTTGCTATGGCTACATGGAAATGCCCTATTTGCATTAAGAAAGATGTCTGAGAGGTAGCTACGTGTATACATTCAGTCCGTACACACTAGGGGATGTATGTACCTGGTCTTTCTGGGTGCTGTTTAGAAATAAAAATCAGGTTCATAACTACCAACCACCCGTCCCTTCCTGAAAACTAATAAATACTGTGGAAATTCAAGAATGACCCAACATATTACCAAGTAGTCCTTCTGAGTGATGCATGGTTGTTGTGCCAGAATTACTAATTCCTAATAGGCCTCTGCTGTCGCTTCCCTAGATCCTAGTTATTCTCATCAGGGAGAAGGCAGGAGAGATTCACCTTGATTCACCCCGTTGTGGGCCAAATGAGGAAAATTCTTTAAGCACGGCTAGTTTTCCATTTTGTCCACACACTGAAATCATCTGAAGAACTTTCAAAACTTTAAACGCCCAAGTCACACCCCAACTATGCACATCATAATATGTAATGGGTGGGTGGGGCCAGCCACCTATACTTTAAAAAGTGTCCAGTATGGTCCAAGATGAAAGCCAAGGTTGAGACCTGCTATGATGGATCGCCCCTCTTGATTTCGAGTGACTTCTGCCATAAGTGAAATCAGAAAACCCAACCTGGAGCAAGTCAGAACCACAGCTATGCACAGAAGGTACAGTGGGATCTCAAACTCAGGGACAACAAAGGTGCTGCGCTGAGCTCCACCAAGGATTACCCCACGACTCACTGGAGGACCATGCTTTCAAACAGCTTGCCCTTCCAGCAAAAACAAGTTGACTAATTTTAAAGGTACCATTGTCTGTATTTGTCTCTACTCATTAGAATTTTCTTCAAAAAAAAAAAAGGCAAATCTCTTGAGAAGGGCAGAGAATGTGTGCACCACAGCCCAACACAAACTACAGAGGAGCTCTAATCCCCCTGGCTGCCTAGAAAGCACCTGCCGGCGCTAGGCGGGGAAGCGCCCAACCCACAGTCACTGCACCTGCCTAGCCTTGCCCGCCCCCCTCCTACCTTCCAGCAGCTCGTCCAAGCTGGTGACCTTCCGACTGCCGTCTAAGGTGTAGACCGTGCGGACGCCCTGAGGCAGGTTCACGTTGTCAGACAGCGAGCGGGTGAGCTCTATGAGGAGCGCATCAAAGGAACGGAAGCGATCGTTGGAGATGGCAAAGACCAGGCCTTTGAAGTAGCGGTCCCCATTCCGGTAGAAGCGTGCCTTCTTGGCCTTCTTCTCCGAGCTTAGGGCCTGCAAGGTCCGCGTGCGGTAGAAGCTGCAGTGAGCACTGTGCGCCGGGCTGGGGATGAGCCCATTGCCCTTGGGGCCAGAGATGCTGCTGCCCCCGGAGGAACTGGGAGCCCCTCTCCGCGACCCTGGCCGCGGCCTTCTGTCCCGTTCTTCAAAATGCTCTAGCTCAATACTCCTGGTGCTGGCCATCGCGGCTGCTCAGAGATAGCTCTCCACAAATAAATAAATTAATAAAAGAACGTCCCCACCGCCCCAGCCGCAGCGCGCCCGTGATCTGGGCGCTCTGGCCTTAAAGCGTTGGGACACCCGGCTCGGGCACTCGGGCCATGCTCGCAGGTGGGCCCGCTCAGC
>LOEQ01000733.1:0-13961 GCA_001685075.1 Bramus lutescens | reverse complement strand
AGAAAGAAAGAAAGAAAGAAAGAAAGAAAGAAAGAAAGAAAGAAAGAAAGAAAGAAAGGAAACCAAACAGGAATGCAGGAATGACAAAAAGAGTAAGAAACTTAATAATGGATCCAGGTGTGGTGACAATCACATTTAATCCCAGCAGAGGCAGAGGCAAATAGATCTCTCTAAGTTCAGGCCAACCTTGTCTACATGGTGAGTTCCAGGTAACCAGGGCTACACAGTGAGATCTGACCTCAAAACAAAANNAAAAAAAAACGGAACCAAACAAACATAAGAATGAAGTCACAGTACATTTAACTGACTGAGTTCGAGACACTTAAAAGGCACAAACAACTTGGTCTCACCTGTTTCAGAGGAGCTCCCTGACAGCTTAAGGTAATAAATGGCAGCCAAGAACCAAAGAAGTGGAGTGAGTACATAAAGGGAGCTAATATGGCAGATTCTTGCTTGTAAGCTGCCCTTTGGCTGTCACTGGGGAGCTGGACCAACAAACTGTTCCTTCCACTAACTGATAAGGCTGGTTCTCGGTGACAACACTGGATAAGTTCTAAGACTGATGCCACTTACCCACTTTCCTGCTGGAAAACTAAACATATGCGATAAAATGGTAATTGAATGCCTGAATTGATGCTGAATCTCTAACAACTTTCTCAGACAAACACGTGTCTGACAGAGTGATGTCACTAGGGGGCCACTGTATGCCCTGTATGACCCCCTTCTGGGAGGGATATAACGTGATGTTTTAACCACTCATTTAAAAAATTTAAGATAATTTTGACTTAAGTGTTACATAAATAGCAGAATTCATGTATATACTTCACCTTCTTCCACTTACAATAACTTGACAGAGTATCATCTACATAAAACTTTGCTTGTTTGTTTTTAATTAAAGACAGGAAAAAGGGACCAAAATATTTTTTCAAATAATTTTTAACTTTTTGAGATTATAATATAACTACATAATGTTCCCTTCGCTCTTCGCTTCCCCTCTCTAACCCCCAATGCACTTTTGAATTCATAGTTTTTCTTTAATTATTGTTAGATTCTCTCTCTCTCTCTCTTGTGTGTGTGTGTGTGTTTGTGTGTGTGTGTCCTTGTCCTCAAACACATAAATATAACCTACTCAGTCTGGATAATATTACTTGTATGTGTGGTTTCCAGGCTGAATATTTGGTGTTGGATAATCAATTGGTGTGCTCTTTTCTCCTGCTCTTGGTATTCCTCAGTCATCTATGGTTCTTTGTCTTGTGAAATTTCCATCACTAAATTGCTTTTAAGAAAACTGAGCACTTAGAAATCTTCTTACCTTCCACTGATAGCACCCAGAAATTACCTTGTCTGATGCTGGTCCATGTACCCTTTCCCTCTACTAACGTGAGCTAAACTGTATCAATTTTTTGTGAGGCCTCACTGAGTTTTCTTTGGGTCAAAAAAGGCTTCTTGTATGGGGATACTTTTATTTTCTTCCTCCAGCTCTCATTACTTCTACCAGAGGAGACTAGGTTAGCATTTTGGAAAAAATCAGATCTCCAATATGCTCTTTGGTTTTATTCTTACAACGTTCTGGCCAAAACTCCAAATAAAAACTTCAGAAAAACCCTACCGATTACTCAGAGACTATTTGTAATTATACCAGACAGCAATCTTGAAACTTAACCATCATTTTAGTTTTACAGGACCCATAGGAAGAACATTGCCCCCATGACAGCTGAAAGTAATTCTAGAAGACGACATTCCCCTCTTCCAACAAGCTTTGTCCTCAGGGTTAGGGACATCAATTAGGGGTTGATTATAACTGATGTAGGACTAGGGGTTGGGGTGGAAATTATGTAGGCTCGGGGATCTCTTTGGAGAAAAAGGGGAAATTAGATTGGAAATAGGTAGATTAGTAAGCTTACACTAATAATAATAGTGAGAAATAGAGTGAATAATTGTGAGCTATTATTTATAGACAATTTACATTAGTATAGATTCTTGTATATTGATACAAATTCAAATTATATTTGTTATATTTAATATGATCCTATTTTGTTTGTAATATTTGTATACTGTGCAAAGTTATTTTGTCATATTGTATGCATGCATGCTTCTACCTCTACTTTAGACATTTTTGTATATTGATACAATTTTAGGATATATTTATCATATTGCACTATACATTTNATGCATGCATGCTTCTACCTCTACTTTAGACATTTTTGTATATTGATACAATTTTAGGATATATTTATCATATTGCACTATACATTTCTACCTCTGATTAAGATACCTATACATTGTTTACATTTTGAGGTCATTGTCCTCATTTACTGCACAGTCGTTTAAAGATTGTTTAATATTCTTATATGAAGTCCTCGTCTTTAAGTTATATAGGTATTAAATATTATAGGTCAGTAGTTATCCATGTCAGTCATACTTGTAGTTAGACTAATTATATTCTTTAGATACATAGAGTTTGTATTCCACATAGATAGGTAATCTTCAACTACTTCAAAGAATTAAATATGGCATTTAAATAACTGAGGGTTCTGTTGATGTGAGATCAGTGCTCCTGGCAGCACCAATCTATTCCTGAGAGAATGTTGAGCACCAAGGACACTCCACTTGGAGCTTGTTTTCTTCTTGGCAAAACTGGCTTTTGAGCAAAAAAAACTGCTCATGCCTCGACCACTGACAAAATGCACAGTTTGGATTGGACAAACAGAATACAACAACAACAAAAGACTGCCAAACCTTGCCAGGACAGGATAAAATGGTTTTGAAAATTTTCCTGCCTCTGAAAATGGTCTGCCAGTTACTACTCTAGGCCTTAGCCAAAGATGGTTGTTCCAACGTTGCAAATGAGACTTTGGGTGATTGCCTAGGTAGCCAGTTGTCTCTGTCATTTATTGCACCTTTTGGAAACTGCTTGGTTGCACTTCCTGCCTACTCAAGTAATACCATCTCCCTTCTCAGGTCTTTGATGTGGTTGAAGACTAGATACTTTCCTCTCATGACTTAAGCAAGCCATTTCTAATATAAGACTTAGACTTCTTAGAATAAAACAATTATTGAAACATTTAAAAAAAGAATAATCATCTGAATATTCCTTGGTATTAATAGGATTAAAACTAAAATGTTTGAATTAAGAGCTATGGATGTCTATACTGGTTGTTAATTCATAATTGTCAACTATAATGTGATATGAGGAAAGAGCTTTGCATTCTAAAAAGACTAAAATCAAGTAGAAGATTCATTACAAGATGTAACATTACATATAGGTCTCCTCTCAGCCCATGCATTATTACTAGCAATGTTCTAGAAATTTAAATCTACTATTGAGTATTGTGACAAATATAAAAATCTACTTTTGTTGTTTGAGAATTTCATCATGCACATGACGTGTTTTGATGAAATCCATCCCTCATTCTGTCCTTTAATTCCTCCCGCAATCACACCTACACTTACCCCACTAGACTTCATGTGTTCTCTCTCTCTCCCTCTACACCAAGTCCACTTGCAAAGTCTATATGAGCATGGGTGTAAGAGCCATTAATGAGAACATGAGTTGCCTCTCAGTGGCTGCCTTTCTGAAGAGAACTGACTCTCCTTCCCAATGTACCCAATTCAAATTCCATCATTTAGAGGTGAGATTTGATTGCATTCGACCATAAGATGACAAGACAAGGTAATCTGATGGGTATAGCTATAGAAAATAGTAATGAAGAAAAGAGAAAGGGACAGCTGCAGAAAAATTGGAAAGAACGTAGCATAATTACGACGACAAGTCTATCTAGTAAGGGCTTAAAGGAACAAGAGAGAGTTCAGCTTTAGTTACTTTGTGCTCCACAGTGTTCTTATTTGGACTCTAGTTTATTTGAATCTTTGACAATGTTTATCATGGCTTTTCTGCTTTCATTGAAAAAAAAACAGAAAACATAATGTCTTATAAAATGGTTTCACCATAGTAAATTTAATTTGACAACCTGTTAGAGAAATGTCTCTTGGTCTTTGCAAGCAAATGAAAACAAGAAGCAAATGTTCTCTAAGATTTTGATCTGGATGCAATCATAGATACTATGTAGGTTAGGCTAAATATTTGACTTGGTTTTCAAGAATAAAAGCATATAAAAGTCACAGTTTCTGATTAACTTTTTTTTTAAAGTACAAATCAACAGAAAATAACATCCGTCACAAATATTTGCTGTGTACTTAATTTTTATTTTCTGGTAATCAAGCTTAGCAAAATAGCAAAAGTAAACAAAAGATATATATATATATATACATATATATACATATGTGTATTTATGTATAAATGTTTTCATATATATATATATATACATATATATATGAGTAATATAAATACACATACATATGGATCACATTATGTTACCATGTAATAAACTTAGAGATTTGTAGTGTCATTAGATATCATATCTTTTGTATCAAACATTTAAAATTATGTAAGCTAAAACAGGTTCGGTTTACATTTCAAAAACTGCTTCCTAAATTTCAAACAAAGAGCCTAATTACCCCGATGATTGCCAGATTGGATTTGATAATACAAATATAAGGTGGTATTATACAAACATTATCTTGTCCAGAATTGAAAGAGGTAACAAAATAATGAATTTTAATTCATCAGACAAAAGAGTAAAAATCATAAAAGTAAAAAGCTACAGAAAATCTTGAAGCCTGCTTCAATTTCTGCTTACAGGAGTGAGTGCTCCTATAAGTGACACTCAGAGGAAATCTCTTGTGCACTCCCTACCTAATGTCTTAGCTCGGTCATTGTAATGTGTTCCCACATCAAGTGTTTAGAGCATGGCTGAATAATAATAATTCTGATAGTGTGAAATAATTCATAATTGAATACATTTGAGGCTGAATTAAAATTGACTGACTGAGAAATCACCTCTCTCCCTCTACACATGCACACAATTTCACATTATGGAATATAAAATAAAACTACTCTGACTATGCCAAATACTTTGTTACAAAACACAGGACTACTGCTGGCCTTTTGCTTCTTGTCATCAGAATGTGTTGTATGTGTTTTCACGTTGATATAATTTTGTCTGCTCTTTTTACTCCTCTGTTCATTCATCTCCTGGTTCTGCCTTAACCAAGGCAAAGGATAGTATCTTCCTTTACTCAGGGCTGATCTACTGTAGTTAGGAAGTGATTATTGCACTAAAATGCATATTTTATTTATTTTTCCTTATTTTGATACTGTGTATAGGTGTGCATGTGTATGTGTGTGTGTGTATGTGTGTGTATCCCCACAAAGTCTAGAACTTCCAATTTCATTTAATTTTTTCTATTCAGGGAGCCCCTGGAATGTGCCTAAATGACACTGTTCCTTTACCTTTATACTGAGGACAGAGAAGCCACAATCACTGCTGTGAAGGTTTTGGTGATATAGACCACAGGTCCTCATTCCTGATCAGTGGACATTTTACACACTGAATGTCCCCTATTTGCTGAAATGCTTATTATCATTTCACTTAAATGCATAACATAATTTTTATTCAATAGAATGCCATTTATTTTTCCTCTGAGATGCACACTGTATATGAAATAAATTCCCGCACAGCAGTTTTGCTGTACAAAGTATAGAGAACTCTTTGCTCTTTTAAAAAAGAAAGTGTAGAAATCTTGTAATGGGTGTCCTGTCATTAATTTCTATTGTAATGAGATCTTTCTTTTCTATTTGATCATCCTCAAGCCCAATGGTATCTTTTCAATTTTCTAACTTCAGGACGATTATTTAAAATTATTTCCTTTTTTTTCTTGTCTAAAGTGTTCTCAATCTTGGTTTATTTAGTTCTGACCATAACACATTTGTGAACAATTGGAGACTCCTTTCATTTGTATTACCCAGGATGGGAGAGGATGTGCCATTGCCTGTTGAATACTAGAGTGAAGAGTTGGGACACATAAAATGCGCAGGATAGCTGGAAGGGAACAATGATAGCCATGCAGGGTAAACTACAAATGCAAGTGTAACTCAATAATTCACTCTTTCATTATTGCTCTATCATCTATGAGTAACTATTGCATATAAATGTGTTAATTTTATTGATAATACACATTTGGCTTCATAGTAATTGATAATTTTATGTATGTATAAAATTTAAGATAATTAATCTAAACTAATTTAGATTAGTTGAAGTGGTACAGCCATTAATTAATCAATCACATTTTTTAAATAATAGTAGATGCAGTTGTAGTTTCTATGAAAGTCACCATGGGGTTTCACAAACTTGATGGATGTTTGTTGATCTATTTTGTAGGTCTCTTTAGATGGAATGTAATAAAGCAGAAAGCTCCGAAGCATCAATGCGTGAATTACTGTCTCTCCACTAAAACGGAAAGCCCAGTGGTCACAGCCACAGACACCTCAACCCTGGATTCTACGACTCCACATTAAGTACTGGAGTATTTATTACTCTACCGTGGAAGAAAGTCTTTGCCAATGCTTACAAGGAACTCTTTATGCCTGCTTCTCTGGATCCTGTTTGATGGAGGTCTCCTAACACCACTTCAGCCACAGCCACAACAGACTTTAGCCACACAACCAAAAGAAAATGTTGTCTACCTGCCAGGGAGACAAGCCCATTTCCAACGGGTTAAACGTGGATGGGTATGGAATCAGTTTTTTGTGCTGGAAGAATACATGGGCTCCGAACCTCAATATGTGGGAAAGGTAATTCTGGGTTTCTTTGGGCAACCGATTGATAGGAAGGGGAATATGAATTGTGTATTGTGTACAAATGCTTTGCAGTGACCAGACAATGGTAATTTAAATACAACTGGCTTGGCTCCTTTTCCTGAATCTATCCTGAGTAAGCATTGCAATATCTCTTTCTCCCTCTTTGCTTCTATTTTCCAATTCCCCCAATGGATTTGATAATATAGTTTATATTATATTCTGTTCCCAGTTTTTATGACAAGAATTTGAAAGGCTTATATTACATTGAAAGCATAGGACTAGTGCATTAGTGTTGATTGACAGTCTGTAATAGTCATCCATTTCCAGACTCAAGGACAAATGGTCATGCATAAATACTATAAGTTGAAAATGTTAATCCTTCCTAATTGTGATATGTCCTTACTCTTTTCCCTTTAAACTGTAACATAGTACAGAGAGTTAATTTGTTTATCATGGTCTGGTTTCAGCAACAGTTCTCTAAAATTTATTTATTTATTAGATGTACACATGTCTGAGCACAAATACAAAAGAATGTGTGTATGAGGTTAAAGGACAATTTGCTTGAGTCTACTGTCTTTGTTCACCAGGTAGGGCCCAAGGATTAAACTCAGGTCACCATGCTTGGCATCATATCAGTCAAGTCATCTCTCCCTCTCTCTCTCTAACTTGCACATTAAACTTGTTCTTAACACATTTTTTTAATTCCTGTTAAAATCTTATTAAAATTTAAAAGAAAAAAAAAACACCCCAAGGCAGGCAAGCAGTGAATCTCAGAAGCTTCATAACTGTATAGAAGATAAGAGTGGAGAAGAAAATAATAAATAAACAAACAAACAAGCAACCAAACACAGCAAAGTAAATAAAAAGTAGCAAGTCTTTTGAGCTGCTGACATAGAGGTCTGGCCACATGGCAACATCCCTTATGTTGAAAGCACTGGCAAGAAGAGGCTGAAAACTGAAAATGGAAAAATAATCTAACCTTCTGAGAAAAGTGGAAAAACCCAGCAAAACTCATGTGCACTCAAATTGGCTTATGGATCTTATGCACGGGGACAGGAATCAACCTCCCTGTCTGTTTAGCATGTCTTATAGTGAGGGCCCCTTCTTTTCTCCTGATGTTCTCTCCTTTCTGAAGGGTAGTTATTATTCCTTTATTCAAATGATTGACTAGAAAAACAAGAATATTGGGTCTTTTCCCAGGCCAGATCCATTCTTCTGACTACCATGTTTCCTTTACCAGACTATGGTCGCTCCTCTAATATCTGGATGGCACAGTACACTACATTTAATTTTAACATTTTGTTTTTCAGTTCAGTTGAAAATCTTTGAAGATGTAATCATTTAGGAGTATGGAGAACCTGTGCAATATACTTTTACCTAAAATGTCTAGCAACAGCATGAATATTTTTGCTTATTTTTTGTTTGTTACAATTTACATATCTAAGAATATATAGAATGCATGCTTTTCTAAAAAAAAAAACAAAAAAGCTTTTCCCATAAAAAAGTAGTTAATTTAATTGTGTGACTTCTTTATTTTTTAAAAGAAACTGTTATTAAAACATTATTACATTAATCTCCAACTCTCCATATGGCCCTCACTTCTCATATTTTTTGGTCTTTTGCTTTTTGCTTATTTTTACCAAACACACACACATGCAAACACACAAGGACACACACACACACGTATAAATACATAAATATATAACTGCAAACTGCTGATTGAATGACATGAAATTAAAGTAAAAGTACAAATGAAACTTGCCACAATTGCAATAACATAACTTGGAATAAGTGCAGAAATCATGGTATTTGATCAATATTTTTCTAAGCATTCTGAAAACCCATGAACTGTGTGGAACATATAACTCATACAAAATGTGCAGAAAGACATTGAAACCCAAAAAACTTCAATTCAGAACAGGTTACTCTCAGTGCTTACAATGGTACACTAACAATAAGAAAATTCTCGGACAGTTTGGAGGATGTAACTCTAGAAGGCAGAAATCTCTGAGTGTAGGACACAAAGTGTGCATTTATATGATCCCTCAATCTTATCATCTAAGCCTAAAGGTTAATTTAGGTTAAGATTGTTTCATGTAGCTCTTTTACACTAATCTTATTTATTTATTCATTAGAATTAGAAATACAAGGTGATGAAAGAAGATTACGGATTTCAAAATCTGCTCCACAGATATCAATTATTTTAGTTCTTCTTATGCTTGCTGACATTACCTGAAATTTCACATCAAAAGACTAAAGAGACTACCTTTTTCTTTGTTTCTGACTGAGACAGATGCAGGAACATTAGTTACCAGAATTGAAGGTGATAACAGTATAAATTTGTAGAAAATTTTGGAATGATTTTGCATGTGTGGGTGTGTGTGTTTTCCTTGGTAGAGTATCATTTCCTTGCCCAGTGTATATAAATAAATTAGGAATTTAGTTTCAAAACTATTTACTTGAGATTTTAGAATTTGATATTCAGAATTTAAATGACAGTAAAGAATTCTTTTAGTTGACTGGAGGATTAATTACTTGTAAATTGGATTATAAAGGAATATATCTAATATTTTAATTTTTGTGTGTAAATATCAGCACTTTCTATAGACATGTGAATTCTCATTGTAATAGATGCTAAGATTACATGGCTAACATACCAAAATGTGTTTCTAATGTACTGAAACATCAGTTGCCAAGATTTCTTTTCCACAAGAAAACTAATTAAAGTTTAATTAACTATATGGTGATGCTTCTGAATTTGGGAATACAATTATGACAGCAGAGAGATTAATTCATGACATTGTATGCATATGTGTACACAGACATGAATATATTTACATTCCTTTTACTTTTAGAAATGTCTTTGAGTCTGGTTTTAGAAAGGTTAATTAGCTTAAACAATAAATGATTCAGGAACAAGGAAAATGGAAGTTGAAGAATACTTAATACAGTGGTCTCCTGACTACTGTCAACAAGACTCAGATTTGAGATTATGTTTCTTTTTAGAAATAACATAAAAGAAAACCATAATTATCAGATTACTTCTATTGAAAACATTTTTGGATAGTTACTGAGTTTAATAAAGTTTTACTCCAAGATGGCCTCACACAATCTAGTCAAGTGAGATTCTGGCATAGCTTATATGCCATAAACATTGGTACTGACAACTTTAGGCTTAATGTTGGAAGATACTGAGGTTGGCACCTGTTCATGGGGAATAACCCTATGGCATTGCTTATGGTTAATATTAGTTTACTTCTATTCAAATAAGGTGGGGTAATATTCTAAGAAAATGGCAGTCCTTTCCACAAAAATAACTTTTTCATTTAGTAATAGACCCAGGATAAATATAAGCTTATTTTCTGTAATGTAATATAGATATCAGTTGTATCTGCAATATATATTTTATGAATTTATCAGTTAAAACACAAGCAAAAGGAAAGAAAAATAGTAAGAACAAAAGCTTTGATTATATGCAGATCAGAACATAATTACTTGAATTTGCACAGGCAGAAGTAACTGTATGACTATAAAAATGCTCTGACATTGTCTTGGCATATGCTCCAAGAAAATACTGCCCTCTTAATCTCACAGAAAATTTTGACTTGTCATTTTAACAATTGGGATAGACTGTAGCTGACAGTATTTCTTCAATTTGTATTTTCCAAAAGAAATAGAAAAACCTGAATCATGTGTAGACACTGCTTTTAGTTGCACCATTTTCCAGCATATTTGTAATTCAGAGTGCATTATAACTTGAGACAGCATTAAGTTTTGTGGGCTAAATGGAAAGACTAAGGTCCCCAGGTTGTAATTATAATAGGTAAAATTTATTAAATGCTTCCTTTGGGCACTGTTTTAATTGCTTTACATAGATAAACTTGCATAACCTTCAAAATAGAATTATGAAGGATGTTAGTAGTATCTGTATTTTGCACAGAAAAAAACCAAAACACTAAAAATGAGGTAACTTCATTAATAACTAGAATATTCTAAAGCTTATATTTTAATTCGATTAAGCATGTTTCATTGTACTAGAAAATATTTTTCTTAAGTAACATAATTTCAATAATTTTATGAAAATAGTAAAATTCACACATTCCTAGTAATTATGTTGATACAGCAAAGGATGAGATTATATTCAGGACATTGGGAATTCAAGAAAGGATTCACAGATATGAAAGAATCTGAGATAAATCTTTAAAGATTTCTTTTTTTTGCAAATGTATAATGCAATGGTATTTATAAGCCTTGAGCTTTCAAAGACTACTTTGATCTTATGAAGCTATATTTTAGTATAGCCAGAAATGTAAATACATTTTTTAAAGTACGGAATTATAGAAAAATAAAAACATTAAATTTTGATACATAATTGGGCAGTAGTGTTCTCAAAAGAATCATTCTTAGAGTATTAGTGTAGATAAAAGACTTAACAAAGTCATATATGTACCTAATATGACTGACACAGATATCATACATACAAGCAAGAGCAGACACACTGGCCTTTTCTCCAGAAAACTGTAAAATTCTTGGGCAAAATGGACATTTTCCAATAACTGACAACAAATGCTAATGAGAATATAGAGAAACATGAGTCCTACTTCATGGTTGGCAGAATTGCAAATGGGTAAAGCTAATGCCCATGTCAGTGAGAAAATTCCCCCCAAACTAGAAATTGAAGTATATCATATTAACCAGTTGTAGTACTCCTTGGCATATGCCCTGAAGACCCAAAACCCTACTCCAGAGACAGTTGTCCAGCCATGTTGTCACTTTATTCATAATAGATAGGAGATGGAAACAGCCTTCAACTAATTAACAGATAGTGAAAATGTGGCATAAATTCACAGTGGGGTTATAGGATTCAGATGTAACAAAAATGAACTTTTTATATAGACTTGGATAATATTATACAGGATGAGTTAACCCAGACCCAGACATAAAAACAAACAAGGCATGTTCTTTCTTAATTGTCCTTCATAGGTCTAAATATTTTGATGGATGTGTATATAACCTTGAGGAATCACAGAGCATAGGCAAGTAAAAATGATTTATGTGGAGTTGAGGTGAGGCAGAAGCATCTCTAATGAGGAAGTTTCGTAGTCACATGTACTATGAGTCAAGAAATGGCAAAACAGCAGGATACAAGATATTAAAAGAAAAGAATGGATAACACAAAGAAAAAGAGAAAGACAAATTAAAGATTTTGAAAAAGCAAGAAAATAACTTCTCATATTTATTAGTATAGTTATATTCATATATAATATATGTGTGTATATTAGTGTGGAATATAATCATACACTAAAAGAATTATGAAACATTGAGTCTAGCACTATTTCTAGAAGCCATGTTTCATAATTTTATAAGTATATATTTGCATGTGTGTACATATATAATCAGTTCACATAGTATCAGAAGATGCTATGCAAGATGCTCTACAAAGATATCAAACCTGTGGACAACAGAAATGATCACAGTGTATCTCCAGTGTTGCAATTAAGAAATATTTACGTTGAGTAAGCCAACAATTGTTTTATTGTTCTTAAGACTCTCTCAATAGGGAGAAAATCATGTTCAGTACTCTGAATCTAGTCAACTAAAGACTTATACCTGGAAATGTCGTGAACTTTAAAGAGTAACATACTACTTCCACTTTCCCAAACCAGTATAATTTCTAACTGAATTCTATTATCCACATTCTAATCTCATATCCTTATATCTAAAGATAAATTTTGCTTTCAGTTCTCTTAGTGAAGTTTCTCTTTGAAGCAGTTGGATACTATAATGGGAATTTACAGCTGATAAAATATAGAGGTCAACTTACTGCATTCTGTCCAACCCCAATGGATTCATCTACAATGCATTCATTAAGCCCAGGCACAGGAAGCATACCTAAATTACCAAACTAAAGATAAAAAGATGGTAAGAGCCAGAGTCTCCAGCAGCCTACTTTGAGATAGCATCTTTTTATACATAACAGGGAGCATTTTTGTGTGAAACCTCTCAACAATGTTGTCTAAATAAAACGTGTAAAATAACAATAGGCATGTCAACTTGGATAGGAAAGTCTCATGAAGTCCCACCCATAAATAAAGGAAATCCCAGATTGCTGAGAAAAGTAGTATTAGTCTTCTGCAGAGGCTACCTCACCCATAAATTATCCAATCCCAGACTGTCAGTCTTAAAACACACATATAACCAGGAGCAAATTCCTGTAGTTGAGCAGTTGTGGAGCTCTGTGAATATTTCCATTTAGTGAGCAAAAATGCTTCTCTGATAAAAGATGAGAGATGAGCTCCTCTACAGTTATAAAGATATAAACTTAGCCTACAGCCCAGAAACACATTTTGTGCAGCCGTGCTTCTTGGATAAATGTAGCATATCTCTCTTTAGGGTAAATGGAGGCCACCACAGAAAACTACAAACGACTGTCCACGCCCCTGACCCAACTGATACAGTTCCATGACATCTCTTGCATCTATCGTTAGGAAACCTCATAGAAGAAAGAGTGGGAAGAATGTAAGAACAGAATATCTTGAAATATGTTGTGGTAAGGTTTTTCCTAGGAACAGCTCCATACACAAAACTTGAATGATGACAATATTGATGGATCAGTTACTGTGGAAGGGGGGAAATTTCACATAGTCATACGGCTAGAAAAAGAACTAATCAATGCTAGAAACTAATAAATACAGAGAAAAGTAGAATCAGCATCTCTCAAGAATGAGCCGTCTTATAAATTATTCCACGGAAAATATTCATCTCTGAAACAACATACACACAGACAACAACAGCAACAAAAGTTTTACACACACACATAGATACATACATGTATTATGTACATGTGTAGCAAGAATAATAAAATAGGCTATCAACTTGCAGTGGGGTTCACAGGAGGGATTGAAGAGGGAATACCTGGGATAGGATAGAAGGAAAAATGGATGGTGAAAAATGATATAATTGCATTATAATTAAAGCATATTTTAAAAAGAAAACAATTATATACTCAGAACTGAGAGTGAATGCTAGTAGATTCATATTATAATTTACTAAAATTAATATTTAATAATCATTGTAAAATGTCAGTAGTATATGTATTTGCAAGTTGTATTTATTAAAAAAATTATTATTTTCATTTTAAAAAATTAACTCAGATGGGAGTTAAGGTAACAACAATAGTATTAGATTCCCTTCTAGGACTTATAATATATACAGTCAGGGATGTTTTTGTGAGTTAACAGTACCAATCATGAATTAATGA
>LOEQ01000732.1:495117-516741 GCA_001685075.1 Bramus lutescens | reverse complement strand
TTTTTTTTGGTTTTTGACACAAGGTTTCTCTGTAGCTTTGGTGCACCACCACCACCCAGTCCAGTCCCATTTTCGCTTCTATGAGGTTCAGTGTAACTGGATTTATGTTGATGTCTTTGATCCGTTTGGTCTAGAGTTTTGTGCATGGTGATAGATATGATCTATTTGCATTCTTCTATGTATCAACATCCATTTGTTGAAGACGCTTCCTTTTTTCCATTGTATAATTTTGGCTTTTTTTTTTTGTCAAAAATCAGGTGTTCATAGGTGTGTCGATTAATGTCAAGGTCTTCAATTTTATTCCATTGATCTCCACATCTCTGTTTTTATGACAATACCAAGTTGTTTTTATTACTATAGCTCTATAGAAGAGGTTGAAGTCAGGGATTGTGATGCCTCGGAAATTCCTTTATTGTATATGATTGTTTTGACTATCTTGGGTTAGGCTTTTTGTTTTTCCATATGAAGTTAAGTATTCTTCTTTCAAGGTTTGTGAAGAATTGTGCTGGGATTTTGATGGGAATTGCACTGACTCTGTAGATTGCCTTCGTGAAATTGCTATGTTTACTATGATGATCCTACCTATCCAAGAGCATGGGAGATCTTTTCATTTTCTGATATCTTCAGTTTCATTCTTCAAAGACTTAAAATTCTTGTCATGAAGGTCTTTCACTTGTTTAGTTAGAATTACGCCAAGATATTTCATGCTATTTGTGACTATTGTTAAGCGTGATCTCTGATTTCTTTCTCAGCCTGTTTATCATTTGTATATAGGAGGGCTACTGATCTTTTTTTAATTAATCTTGTATCCTGCCACATTACTGAAGGTGATTATCAGTTGTAGGAGCTCCTTGGAAGAATTTTGGGGATTACTTATGTATACTATCATATCATCTGCAAATAGTGAAAGTTTGACTTCTTCCTTTCCTAAATGTATCTCCTTGATCTCCTTTTGTTGTCTATTGCTCTACCTAGAACTTTGAGTACTATATTGAATAGATATGGAGAGAGTGGACAGCCTTGTCTTGCTCCTGACTTTAGTGGAATCACTTTGAGGTTCTCTATATTTAATTTGATGTTGATTGTTGGCTTGCTGTATATTACCTTTATTATGTTTAGGTATGTTCCTTGTATCCCTGATAGCTCCAAGACCTTTATTATGAAGTGGTGTTGAAATTTGTCAAGGCTTTTTCAGCATCTACTGAGATGTGTTTTTTTTTTCTTTCTGTTTATTTATATGGTAGATTATACTGCTCTGGGACAATGCTAACTTGGTCAAGGTGAATGATATTTTTTAATGTGTTTTGGGATTTGGTTTGCCAGTATTTTATTGAGTATTTTTGCATCAATGTTCATGAGGAATATTGGTCTATAATTCTTTCTTAGTTATTTCTTTGTGTGGTTTGGGTATCAGGGTAACTGTAGCCTTGTAAAAAGAGTTTGGCAATGTTTCTTCTGTTTTTATTGTGTGAAATAATTTGAGGAATATTGGTATTAGTTCTTTTTTGAAATTCTGGTAGAATTCTGCACTGAAACCGTCTGGCCCTGGGCTTTTTTTTGGGGGGGGGATATTTTTGATGATTGCTTCTATTTTCTTGGGGGTTATAGGTCGAATTAAATTGTTTATCTGGTCTTGATTTAATTTTTGGTATGTTGTACCTATCTAGAAAATTGTCTGTTTCTTTTACATTTTCTAGTTTTGTGGAGTACAGGTTTTCAAAGCATGACCTGATGATTCTCTCTGTATTTCCTCCTTGTCTGTTGTTATGTCCCCCTTTTTCATTTCTGATTTTGTTAATTTGGATATTCTCTTTGTGTTTTGGTTAGTTTGGATAAGGATTTGTCTATTTTGTTGATTTCTCTCGAAGAACCAACTCTTCGATTCACTCATTCTTTATATTGCTCTCTTTGTTTCTATTTTATTGATTTTAGCCCTCAATTTGATTATTTCCTGTAGTCTACTCCTCCTGGGTGAGTTTGCTTCTTTTTGTTCTAGAGCTTTCAGGTGTGCTGTCAAGTTGCTAGTACGAGATTTACCCACATTCTTTATGTAGACACTTAGAGTTATGAACTTTCCTCTTAGCATTGCTTTCATAGTGTCCCATAAGTTTGGGTATGTTGTATTTTCATTTTCATTGAATTCTAGAAAGTCTTTAATTTTTTTCTATGTTTATTCCATGACCCAGTGATGATTCAGGTGAGCATTGCTCAATTTCCATGAGCTTGTAGGCTTTCTGCAATTAGTATTGTTGTTGAATTCTAACTTTAAACCATGGTGATCCAATAAGATACAGGGAGTTATTCCAATTTTTTTGTGTCTGTTGAGGTTTTCTTTGTTACTGAGTACGTGGTCAATTTTAGAGAAGGTTCTGTGAGGTGCTGAGAAGAAAGTATATTCTTTTGTGTTTGAGTAGAATGTTCTATAGATGTTCATTAAGTCTGTCTGAGTCTTAACATCTGTTAGTTCCCTTATTTCTCTGTTAAGTTTCTGTCTGACGGATCTGTCCAGTGGTGAGAGTAGGGTACTGAAGTCCCCCACTATTAGTGTGTGGGGTTTGATGTGTGATTTAAGCTTCAGTAATGTTTCTTTTACAAATGTGGGTATCCTTGTATTTGGGGCATAGATGTTCAGAATTGAGACTTCATCCTGACAGATTTTTCCTGTGATGAATATGAAATGTCCTTCTCCATCTCTTTTTGATTGATTTTAGTTTGAAGTCTATTTAGTTAGATATTAGGATACCTACACTACCTTATTTCTTAGGTCCATTTGATTGGAACTTTTTTCCCTGCCCTTTACTCTGAGGCAATGTCTGTCTTTGAGGTCGAGGTGTGTTTCTTGTAGGAAGCAGAAGGATGGATTCTGTCTTCGTATCCAATCTGTTAGCCTGTGTCTTTTTAGAGATGAATTGAGTCCACCGATATTAAGAGATATTAATGTTTGGGTGGAAGCTACACCCCAGCCCCTGGCATCCATATATCCAAAGAGTCTGGAATGTTCTGGTGGAAGTTCTATCCCAAGCCCCCTCCCCTGGGTATTGCCTTAGTTCAGACTCCACCCCAGAGAAAACCCCGCCAAATGATGACCCATTTCCAGAGATACTCAAGACCACTCCCAAACGGTTTTTTAACTGTCCCCCAGAGAACAAGCATGTGGCTTTCCAGTCTTCCTTCCCCATCTCCTCTGGGGGTGGGAGGCGCTGGAAAACCATCCAGGAACATGGTATCCATTAAACCTGGACTTTTTCTAATTCGGTTTGATTTGGTCTGATTTGGATTACTGCGTCGGCAGAGGGGCTTATTGGGGTGCAGAAATGTTTCACCAGTGATTGTTAATTCCTGTTATTTCTGGTTTTGGTGGTGGTGGTAGTGTTTGTGTGTTTTCCTTCTTTGGAGTTTGCTGATATAAGGTTATCTATTGCCTGTGTTTTTGTGGGTGTAGCTGACATCCTTGGGTTGGAGTTTTCCTTCTAGTACTTTCTGTAGGGCTGGATTTGTGACTAGGTATTGTTTAAATCTGGTTCTGTTATGGAATATCTTGATTTCTCCTTCGATGATGATTGAAAGCTTTGCTGGGTACAGTAGTCTGGGCTGGCATCCATGGTCTCTTAGCACATCTGTCCAGGATCTTCTGGCTTTCATGGTTTCCATTGAGAAGTTGGGTGTAATTCTGATAGTTCTGTGTTTATATGTTACTTGGCCTTTTTCCTTTGCAGCTCTTAATATTCTTTCTTTATTCTGTATGTTTAGTCTTTTGATTATTATATAGTGAGGGGCCTTTTTTTAGTCCAGACTATTTGGTGTTCTGTAAGTTTTTTGTACCTTCACAGGCATATCCTCTGTTAGGTTGGGAACATTTTTTCTTTGATTTTGTTGAATATATTTTCTATATCTTTGAGCTGGAAATCTTTTATGCCTATTATTCTTAAGTTTTGTCTTTTCATGGGGGTCCCAGATTTCCTGAATGTTTTGGGTTAAGAATTTGTTGGATGTAACATTTTGTTTGACCAATGAATCTATTTTCTCTATCATATCTTCAACACCTGAGATTCTCTCTTCCATCGCTTGCATTCTGTTGATTATGTTTGCATCTATAGTTCCTCTTCATTTATCCAGATTTTCCATTTCCAGAATTACCTCAGTTCGTGGGTTTTTTTATTGCCTCTATTTCAATTTTCAAATCTTGAACTCTTTCTTTCACTTGTTTGACTTTTTTTTTCTTGGCTTTCTTAAAGAGATTTATTGCTTTCTTCTGATTTTTTTCCTTGTCTTGTGTTTTTTTTTTTTAAGGAAATTTTTCATTTCCTCTTTAAGGGCCTCTATCATCTTCACACATTTATTTTTAAGGTTGTTTTCTTCTGCTTTATCTGCGTTGGGATGTTCAGAACTTGCTGTTGTAGAACCAGTAGTTTCTGGTGCTGCCATATTGCTCTTTATGTTGTTGAATGCATTCTTACACTATCCATCTCCTCCTTCAACCGGTGCAGGTGGGGCCTGTGGCCCTGGTGGTAGCTGATGCAGCAGCAGGGGATGTTTGGAGGGGCAGGGAGGATGCTGCCTGGTCAATGGGGCTGCAGTAGGTGGGGGAAGGCCCCCCTCCAAGGGCTAGGGCCTAGAGAACAGGGCTCTCCAGCAGGGAGCTCAGACACTGAGCTTTTCCTCCAGGTACAGGGGGTATATTTTAAAAATTTAAATAAATAATCTCTCCTCTATAAATGAAAGACCAAATCTAAAAAAAAAATAGTAAAACACATGAATAGACGCTACACGCCTGATGATGTCAGAACCACATGATGGACAGAAACTGCTGTAAATTGTCTTCAGATCTCCACACTCACACCATGACAGGCGCGCACATGCATGCGCGTGCGCGCGCGCGCGCGCGCGCACACACACACACACACACATACACACGAATAAGTGAGTATCCTCAGAATGGCAGCTTTCTGGGGTGACCTTTTGCATGAATAATTTTAATTTTTAAAAATCAAGCCTTTCCTTGCACTACAGAAAACCAAATCTCCCTGACATTTTCGCTGTTAGCTGTGGCAGAGTTTCCTGCTGACTTGGTGCAAGTTAGCAAGCAACCCCCATTAACCACAACTCCCAAGGGCCATACCTGGCCTAGCTCTGGAGTTAGCACCCAGCTCTAATCCATCCTTTGTGTTACAAATACCTTTTGTTGCCCTGTGTGAATCTTGTCTGAGAGTTTCCCATGGATACAAAGCCTATGTAAAACTTGGTTAGGGAGCAACCCAGAAAACCATGGTGCCTCCTGAATCAAGTATTTGCACTTGGCACTGTATTTTTGGAAGCTTCATTCACGTTGTTTTGAGATATGGAAATCTACTGGCTGAAATGTAAATATAATGAAAATAAAAATGCAATGGGCTAAGGGAAAGTGTTTCAATCACTGAGGCTGGCACCCCTGCAACTGCCAAGGCTAAGTTCATTCTTAAGGTGTCTCTGAGTGTTCATTTCAGGGACCCACGTGAGCCCATACACCCACACCACGACATAAGCAAGAGTTAGCATCTTCCACCAATGACTGCTGGACTACAGCTGCTGAGAACCACTGTCCACCCTGTCACGACAGCTGTCCAGGTCCCGCTTCAGTTTTTCTGCTAGTTAATGTAAGGCTAAGAAGCAAGTGTTTCATATTCTAAGTAAAAGCCATAAACGACAATGCACAAAAAAGCCAGATTTACATTTCACTGCTCAGCCTCACCCTGGAGCTCATTGGCCACTGTCCCCTGCTCCCACCCCACTCCTGCCCTCTTTCCCTTTATATTCTCCTGAAAACCCACTCAGATCTGAGTCTTCTCCATCTTCACTCTGTATTAGATCTGAGGAGATTGTTCCATCAGGAAAGTGCCTGGCGTGCAAACAGAAGGATGTGAGAGAGTTCTAGAGAGCACAGGAGAGGTGGCTCAATGCCGTGCACCTGTAATCCAGTACTGGGAAGACAGAGACAAATGGGTCTTTGTGGCTCCCTGGGCAGCCAGCCTAGACAAATCAGGAAGCTCCAGGTTCAAGGCGAGACCTTGTCAGCACATTAAGTGGAGAGCAATTGAGGAAGACGGCTGATGTCAACCGCTGAAGTCTACGTTCCTGTGTACATATACACCCACCCACACTCACACATCACACACCCACACACACCCACACCTACTCACACCCACCCACACCCACCCACACTCACACCACACACACACACACACACACACACTCACACGGAAATTCCCAATGTAAACTAGTAAGCATCCTAAATTACACATCAGGCTCCTGTGCGTTTGACTAGAATAAGATCCCCCCAAAGGAGAATTCTGGGCCTCTGACAGGGAACTTAAGGTCTGAACACCCACTGAGATACTTCAGGGCTTCAGTTGACCAGATGGCCCCACATCCCCTTCCTCTCATCATTTACCTCAACAGAACTGAAGTAGAACTCATTTGCTTCAACAGACCAGAAGGCAACAGAATTCTTCAGTAGAAGCTAAAATCTCCTTTCCCTCATTTATTATGCTCCACCAATTGACTTCCTGAGAGTCTCCAGAATACACCACATCCCTTGCTACTTCAGACCACGTCACAGTTTTCTGAATCAGACTAACATGCCTCCTAGGGGAAACCCACACTCACTGTCCTGAAGAGGCCCTGGATCTTCCTCAGCCCACTACCAGGTACCATCACCTCTGCTCCTCTGTGTGCACAGACTGCCCACTAGAACACAAAGTCAACGGATGCTCCGTTGTGTGCACACACTCTCCACTAGAACACAAAGCCGATGGACGCTCCTCTGTGTGCACAGACTGCCCACTAGAACACAAAGTCAATGGATGCTCCGCTGTGTGCACACACTCTCCACTAGAACACAAAGTCAACGGATGCTCCACTGTGTGCACACACTGCCCACTAGAACACAAAGTCAACGGATGCTCCGTTGTGTGCACACACTCTCCACTAGAATACAAAGTCGATGGATGCTCCGCCGTGTGCACACACTGCCCACTAGAATACAAAGTTGATGGATGCGCTGATTTGCCACACTCCTGGAAAGACCGATGTGAGGAAGGCATAGACAAAGCATTTTAAGACACTTGCTTCCCAGGTCATTACCACACCCATCGTGCCTCAACTAGACTACCATGGAGATGTTTTCCAAGCCTCCTTTCACTCTGTAGTGTGCAAAAACCATATTGAGCAATTAGCCTGGTAAGACGACGGCAATGTGTGGACATGACATAGCCATTACACAAACTCGCAGCAGCTGTGATGACCTTCAGAAAACCTGCACATGATACACATTCCATATTCCAGCATAAATGGGGGGAGGAAGAACCATTTTTATTTAATTCTGTAGCCACTGGTATCTTGTTCATGCTACAGTAAATCCCCACGTATGCTCTTGAGAGCAGCCGAATTAAATTCAGTGGGTCACAAAATAACAAACAACAGAGATACGAAAGTAGGAGGGGGGCTTGTTGGGAAGAGGGGGTTCAATGGGTGTGGGAGAGTGATGAGCAAGGGTAATAGGGGTGAAAATGACCAAAATGTATTATATACACACGTGAAATTGTCAAAGAAGAAAATAATTTTTAAAATAGCTGGGTGTTGTGGTGCACACTTTTAATTCTAGCACTCAGGAGGTAAAGGTATAAGAGCCAGCCATGATAAGCTAAATAGAAACAGACCACCCAAAGGAAGTGCTTTACTTCCAACCATTATCACCTGCCAGTATAGGACTCAGCCATCAATAAGTTTAATGGAGACCTGAGTCTCAGTAATTTACCCTGAAATAATACCTGGTTGCAGGAAGAACCACAAACTAAGATTACGTGAGCACCACCCAAGAGCAGACCATCCAAAGGAAGTGCCTAACGTTCCAACTATTGTAGATAGAATCACCTGCCAGCACACTCACCAGGACACCCCTAGACAAATATTAGCCAGTCAGGGGTCTTTCAGAAACCCCTGACCCCCACCTTTACTAGTATAAAAACCCAACTCTGAGCTCGGGGCTCTCCATTTATTCCAATACGCTGGACATGTGGAGAGACTGAATTTGCAAACTTGCATAAAATAAAGGCTCTTTGCTTTTACATACAGGACTTGGTCTCCTTGTTGGTTTTGGGGGCACTTCACGGATTTGGGCATAACAAAAGGTAAGCGATCTCTCTAAGTTCCAGGTCAGCCTGGTCTACATAGCAAGCTCCAGACCAGCCAGGGCTACACAGTTGAAATCCTGTCAATTATAATAATAATAACAATAATAATAATAAGTAATGATAATAGTAAAAATATAATGATGATGATACAGCATACCGCTACTTTTCTATGACAGGCCTTTAGACAGACATCCCAGACATAAACACACCCTTAAGTCACAAACTCCAATCTGGGGGCTGACAGGTACACATTACATCTGTATTTTTTTTTAGTTAGTTTAAAGTACAATGAACAAAAAGGGCACAATAGGAATTTTCACAAAATCACATTCATCCCATTTAAAGTACATGTTCTTCCTTTCCGAACTTTCATCCGCACTCTGGGTTTGAAAATTCATCCGTGAAATGGTGGTGACAGCAGACGGTGTTTGTAACAGCCTTCTTTGGCAAAGCAGAGGCTGCAAAGATTATTCAAATGCTGCACAGTTTTTACCTCTGAGAAAATCATCAATCTGCTGTATATGCTTATCGTAGTAGTAACCAATTTTCTACGGCCTCTACTGCTTTTTAATTTTCCAAAATGCAAAGCTATGTAGGCGAGCCTGGGACACTTGTGCACAACCACAAGGAGATCCATGCATTTGGTTTGACTAGTTATTACTTTTGTCCTTTACAGCTCGCGTATATAAGAAGTTCAGTTTTGCTGGGCCTGGTGACTGACCTACACCTTTAATTCCAGCACTTGGCGGGTAGAAAAAGGCAGATCTCTGTGAGTTCAAAGACAGCCAAGGCCATACAGCAAAACCCTGTCTTAAAAAAAAAAAAAAACAAAGATTAGTTTCTGTCTGCATTTGTCAGATTTTTGTCTGGTTGGTTTTCTTTTCTGAGCTATTTTGTAAATGAGAGCACTCGGGCATCTTCTCTCTATGAAGACACTGTTGGGGGAAAAGGGGTCTTTCTTGCCACACAGTACAGTGGCTGGAATGCTAAAGAAGATTATCACTTGGTGCTGTCGCCTCCCGATTCTTCTGTAGGGGAAATACACCTAATCACCCCAGGAATATGGCTTGCAGGATAATCACCATTCAGACAGAACTACTAGTGAGAGGCCCCAAGAGGAGCAGCCTCTGCGAGGCACACATGCTGATATGTTTTTGAGCTGACGCTATGTTTAAACCAATTTGTGCTGCAGTTCATGTTACAGAAATTACTTCACAGCTTCAGGAATCCCCAAGAGACACAAAGCGCCAGCACTATCCATAGAACTCCATATTTTCTAAGCAGAGTGAAAGATAACGAAGTAGTCATGGAGCCATCACGTCTCTACGGGGACTCGAGCCAGACCAGGACGCCAGCCATTCATTCCACTGAATGTCATACGGGCAGTCCTCATTTCAGGCTGACAGTAGAGATACAGAACAGGGGACTAGGTCAGGAAGGCACCCATTTGTGTGACAAAGACTTAATGCCTGCAGGGTTTTATCTTTGCTTTTAACTTAATGTTATAGCTCAAACAGTTAAAACTGATGGGGATACCAGTCGGTCACTACGGGTGGAGAAACCCCATTTGCATCAGTAGTGTCTGGTTCCTGGCATCCTGGCACTTACTCTTGCATTAGAATCTGTGGCGTTTCTGAGGAATAAAGGAACAGCAGAGACTGTGTGGCAAACTTTAGGTGGAAACATGAAGCCTCCCTCAACAGTACCAGGGAGCTGTCGTTATGGGTACTTACTGTGTCACGGGCACAGAGCGTGGCCCTCCCGCCACAGCATTCAGCTTCAGTCTAACAACTCGTGAGTCACGTGTCGTTATCACGTGACATCACCCTCCCTCTACAGACACGGAAACTGAGGTTCAGGTACTTGAACTTACTGGTACAGCAGGTGTTCGAAGAGACAGAAGCCCTATTCCTATTCATACTACCTGGTCTGGTCTTCCAAAGCATGGATGTTGGCATATGCCATGTCAGAGAACGGAAATAACACAGGTCACATACAGCTGTGGACTTAAGTTTTCATCTAGTCCAGTGGTTCTCAACCTTCCTAATACTGTGACCTTTTAATACAGTTCTTCCTGTTGTGGTGACCCCCAACCACAAAATTTTTTCCACTGCTACTTTATAACTCTAATTTTGCTACTGTTATGAATCATAATGTACATATCTGATATGCAGGATATCTGATATGCCACCCCTGTGAAAAGGTCCTTCAACTCCCAAATGGGGTCGCAACCCACAGATTGAGAACTGTTGATCTAGTCAAATTTTCACGTGTATCTATGTACAGTGACCTCAGAATCCAGAAAAGAGCACTGAATCCCATAGAGCTGAATTTACTGGTGGTTGTGAGCTACCAAACAAGAGTGTTAGAAGCCAAACTCAGGTCCTCTGCAAGGAAAGAGTGCATCATTCATTGCTGAGCCACCTCTCAAGCCCCTTTATCTATTAAAACTTTTTTTTTTAGATTTATGGGTGTATTTGCCTGAACACGTATCTGTGCCTCATATGCATCCTGTACCCATATGCCAGAAGAGGATGTCAGATCCTTTGAGACCAGAGTTAGAAATGGTTGTGAGCCACCATACACGTGCTGGGAATCAAGCCAGTTCCTTTAGAAGAACAGCCAATGCTCTTAACCACTGATCCATCTCTCCAGCCCCTCAAACTTGTATTAGGTATGAGACTATCATAAAAGTCTCTCTTTCCAGTGGTTCTCAGTGAGAGGCAGGGCACTCGTAGGCTTTTCCAGAATCTAACAGCCTTTAGGAACTGTTTGTCAGAATGAGGTGCCCAAAGAAACTAGGCCACTTCTACAGGTGACGTTCCTGCCCCCACTAGCAAAAGTCATTTCAGTCCTTGTGGTCCTGACAAGCTAAATTGGAAGTTAACATATTTACACTGAAATCCCCCCTTGGCTGCTAACCTATGGCCATAGGCTAGCTTTAGTCTATAAACGTGACATGGTGACTGACTACCTTATACATCTTTTTTAGCACATAAAGCCTCAGGACTGCTACAGAACCCTGTGTGCTTACCTGGATTTCTTAATATAGCAGCGAGCAGTCCGTCCCAGAGCTGTTAATTGGATAATGATGAGCCCAAATCCTCTCACAACCCAGCCCCTCACCCAACTCTTGATGTGTAAAGCATCAGAGAGTAAATTCACTTCCTGTTTGAAACACACAACTTAATGCAACTGCGTTTTGAGATTTATGCCTTAGCCATACTACTTAAAAAAAAAATCTTTCCCAAATGACCAAATTACTAAAGAATAGATGGTACAGAGGGTTGCATTTCAATAGAACTAGCTTTATTTATTATTCATTTCTCAAACAAAAAGAATGGCCTATAAGCAAAGGCAGATGTGGACTGACGGGGTGGGCGTGGCCTGAAGCTTACAAAGGAGTTGCTGTGTCATAATGGGAACAGCAGGGTAGAAGAAACAAATCGGGATGTCTTGTCTGCTTGAGGCTTCTGGAGATTCAAAGTTAACTGGAAGCGTGTTTTTCTTTAGAAAAGGTGCTCTGCCGAGTCATCAGCAGGAGAGAGACACGAAGGGGGCTTCTGGAGAACTAGGTGGGCCGTGCAGCTGGGGAGCTGGCATCAACTCACAGTCTTCTCATTTTCCCCATTTTCTATAATTTTCCTCTTCTTTTCATCTGTCTTTTTCTTGAAGATGTTATTCCGGTAAAACTGAAGCTCTTTGATGCTTTCGCTAATGTCATCGAGTGCCCTACAAGCAAACACACCACACTGAAAAAAAAAGTCCCAAGCCCTAGAGATGAAAATCGTGGCTTCTTACGAGCAACCTCAGAACCACTTAGTGTGAGTGCCACAGCGGGTACGGAAAGGAGCAGCAAGAAGCACCACCCTAGCGGTACTAAGCCACCGGTGCTGGCGTTGGCTTTATTTTATGTTTTAAATGTAGGAGATTAAAAATCCCCACTATTTCAGAGGACTATGATGTGTCTGAGGTGGAGGGAATCTCAGGCTCAAATGACTTTAGGAAGAAGTTAACCATTTTCTTTCTGAGGTTCTCTCCAAAACATTTATTAATTTAATGTGTACATGGATTCCTAGGAAGAACCTGTACTACGCATATCCTATCTCTGCAACGTAGCCAAGCACTCATGGAATACTTACCAGCAGCCCACGAACCAGAGTCTGGGAAACACTATGGAAAACTGCAGGGTGTCCCTGAACAGAATACACCCTCATACTCTCGGCAGCTCATGACTCAGTCATCCTAATGAAGGCCAATTATCAGACTACCAGAGGGTACCTAGTCATAAAGGGGGTTCTGCCTCCTCTCTACACTAATGTGTGCTATGATCAGTGGCAGCCTGCCTCCACCTAACAGCCTTGCTTCCCTGACATGCTGTTCTCCGCTGCTAAAGCCTGAGAAGTCAGGTAACCAAGATTAGGAAAATGGTGTGCAAGTAAATCTATACACTGTGGCAGGCTTAGGGCCTCTTCCAGAGGATTCAGTGTAAGTCCATCCGTGCTGGCGTGGGTTTTAAGGTATTCGTTTCCATGACAAAGGCAATAATCCACTTTCTTCCTAAGTCATATAGGTATGATAGAGAATCGAAACTCAAAAATATAGTCTTCCACCCTAGCTGAGGAGCTACTGGCAAGTGATGGCTGCTGGGGTGGGGGTCATTTTCCTTCATGGCAGGACCATTCATATTCTGGTGGATGACCCCACATCCATGCGTGGGCAGGCAGCACTAACTGAACTCAGTGGGTTATAAAAAAAANAAAAGGAAAATGGGTGTGGTAGTGTACACTCAGCACTCGGGAGGTTGAGGCTAGCCTGGTGTAAATAGCAAATTCCTGGCTAGCAAGGGTTATACTGAGAGACCTTGTCTCAACCCCAAATGTGTACATGCACACACACACAAACCATAAAACTAGGAGGGGGACCTTTCAAAGGAGAAGGGAAGTGATACTTGGAAGGGTGGGAATTAGGAGTAGATATGATCAAGATTGTAAATATGTATGGTACTGTCAAAAATAATTTTGAAGTATCATTTCGAGATATACATACATATATCCCCTCTAGTTAACAACACATTTTCACATATTATGTGTATATGCATTTGTAGGTCAGAGGTCAACCAAGGGTGACACCCTTGAGGATGCCAACCTACTCTTGAGACAGGGTCCCCTGTTGGCCTGCAGCTTACCAACTAGGCTAGAGTGGCCAGCCATGGAATGCTAGGGGTCCATTCTCNAAAAGGAAAATGGGTGTGGTAGTGTACACTCAGCACTCGGGAGGTTGAGGCTAGCCTGGTGTAAATAGCAAATTCCTGGCTAGCAAGGGTTATACTGAGAGACCTTGTCTCAACCCCAAATGTGTACATGCACACACACACAAACCATAAAACTAGGAGGGGGACCTTTCAAAGGAGAAGGGAAGTGATACTTGGAAGGGTGGGAATTAGGAGTAGATATGATCAAGATTGTAAATATGTATGGTACTGTCAAAAATAATTTTGAAGTATCATTTCGAGATATACATACATATATCCCCTCTAGTTAACAACACATTTTCACATATTATGTGTATATGCATTTGTAGGTCAGAGGTCAACCAAGGGTGACACCCTTGAGGATGCCAACCTACTCTTGAGACAGGGTCCCCTGTTGGCCTGCAGCTTACCAACTAGGCTAGAGTGGCCAGCCATGGAATGCTAGGGGTCCATTCTCTGCCTCCTCAGAGCTGAGAGCAGTGTGCACCACCCAGCACATCACTGTGGGTTCTGGGGATGGAATCTAGGTCGCTGTGCTTCTTCTGGTGAACCAGGTACTTGACCACCTGAAGCATCTCCTCAGCCCCAACAATGCATAATCTCTTATCACAATACTGAACCCAGAAACAGATCAGAATTCTCAAAGCATTTTTAGGACCTGCAGTGTGGCAAAGCTGGGCCCAATCATGGCATAAGTTTACATATAGTTATGAGCTATGCCATCTTGTGTGAACAGCCACATTTCTTTGTAGAAAAGTCTAGTGTATCACAGATCTACTTAGGGGCATGATGATGAACAATGTAGCTGACCATTAGCTTCCCAAACTGAAAAGGAGCTGGTGAGATGGGTCAGTAGGTAAAGATACCTTTGCCAAGCCTGATGACCCGAGTTCCACTCCCATGACCAACTATTAAAACTCGCCTCTGTATCTTCACCCATGCACCATATCTGCACATACACGTGTGCGCATGTGTACACATACAAGTAATGTAAAAAGAAAGCCAGTAAGATCTGAAAATGTCTAAACTCCAAAAAATTCCAAATCTCCATTGTTTCTGATAAAGTATATGAGACCTGACGTAGTACACTATCATTTGGGGACGCCCCCTGTGAACACAATAGAAGGCCATTTTAGCTCAGGGACTGGTCTTTCTGGGATGCCTCAAACTGTACACTACAGAGTACCAGTTAAGCAGACCAGTATTCAATGTTATCGACTAAGTAAAATCAGTAAACAAAACGCTTCCTTTGTCCTCCCCAGTCGGCTTTTCTTTCTAAATGGCTCCAAAATGTCAAAGAAACAGTGTGAGCCTGAGGTTGCAAGCACAGACACACCCAAAAAGCAATGTATCTAGATAGGACAATGGCCTGATACAAAAGTTTACAGTGTCCTGACTTCAGATGGCCACACACCTGCATCCTCTGGAAGAAGAGAGCTACAGTGCTAGCTTCTACAAAGGTCACAAATTGCTTCATCTTACTTCCAAACCAAGCTTTAAGATTGTAACAGATTATATGGCTCAAAACACCCCCCCCTCCAAAACAAAACCCTGCCAAAGAACAACCATGCTGAAAACACAATCTAGAAGCCTAGCCAGATCCTTGGGACTCTTACTGTAGGAAAGCTACCTTCCCACGACTTTATTTTGCCCAATAAAGAATAGAAGAGAGGTTATTATTTAAGTCAGGACTGGGGTTAGGTGTGTGCAGCCCTCAGAAGGTCCCAATCTTACCTGTGCGAAGCAGCCTTCTTCGGTGCAAATTCATAATCCTCTGGATACCAGCGTCTATACACAGTAAAAATTATAAACTCTCAAAGGAAGCCGTCTCAAGCACACTGAGCAATCATCTTCAAGTCATCTGTCTACTGGCTTTTGTTTGTCTGAGACAGGGTCTCAGGTAGCCCAGGCTGCCCTTCTGGTCCTCCTGCCTTCACCTCCAGAGGACCACGATCACAGGCACCTTGCTTGGTTTGAGGTGCTGGGGATTCAAACCCAAGGCTTCCCACGGACGAAGGAAGGCTCCACCAACTGAGTTATATTCCAAGCCTCTTCAAGTCATTAACACTGGAAAAGGCTTCTCCTCTTTTCACACTAGAAACTCTTTAAACAAGTCTATCAATATAGAGGACTCCTAAGTCTCTCACATCAACCCAGCCCTGGCCACAACTTCTGTCCTACGAATCTAACTGCCTGCTGGGCATCTCTACCTGACCCACCAGACACTTCTAATTTAATATACAGAAGACCACACATCCTCCCCTCCTACCCTCAAATGCAGCCCTTACTCTTAGTCGCTCCTATTAGGAACAGGTCTTCCACCTAAGCTGCTTCAGCCAGAAATGTTAACCCCTTTCTCTGGCTTCTCTTTCTGCCTCATCCAAGAACCAAACATCACGTCTGCTGACCTTGGCAAATGTTTTATCCCTTCCCAGTACCCAACGGCCATTTCCCTCACTTGTTTTTCAGTCCCTGAGATGATGCCCAGCCCCTTTCTTCCCACCTCTTTCCTTACCACTTTTTAAGCAGCACAATCCGATTTTTCTCACCCTTCCGTTCACACTTTCTCAAAGGAACTGCATTCCTTATTAGACGAAATCAAGCATCTTGAGCAGGCCCACAAGCCCTTTATGGTCCAGCCTTGGTCTCACCTCACCTTTGCCAATCTCAAGCTTTCCACTTCAACGTTAACAAATAATCTGTAATTTTTTGAATATACATCTTTTTTCTTCTTTTCCTTTTTATTTTTTAAGAGACAGGATCTCATGTAGCCAGGCTGGCTTCCTGATTTCCTGATCCTCCTGCCTCCATCTTCCCCAGGGCTGGAATTACAGGTGTGCACTAAAACATTCCTGTGTATGCAGTGCTGGGAGCTCCAAGCCAGAACTTCCTGCACGCTGGGCGAACGTTCTAACCGCGCTACATCCCAGCATCCCTGTGCCTTCAATTCCCTAGCTTCCTCCTATCTCTGCTTGCATTCAGGAATGCTCTCTTCTCATTCAAACCTCTTTCAGTCTCACTGAAAAGGCTGTGTGCTGGAGAAAACTTTCTGACTCCCCCCTTTCCTCCAACACGCTGAGCTCTCCCTGGCCCCCATATTCTGCATGCACATTCCCATCACGCAAGTCACCAGGCAGTTTATTTTTAGGGTGTTTTTTACACCTCTGTCAACTCACTAGACTGAGCTACTCAAGGGCTTTATGTCTCTATGTTCCCAGTGGGTAGGCCAATGACAAAGCTTTAATGACATCTGTGTGGAAGACTTCTGACATTTCTCCCACGCCTCACCACTCCGAATAAATAAGAACCCATACAAATGAGACTGGGATGAGGAAGACACACACCCACTCAGCACCCTCGAGTCTATTCAACTATTTTGTACAAATTCTCCATTAAGACATGCTACAGGAGGCAATAGAACAGATCCTAAACAGAGCCCTTACCTGCACAGCTCTTTAACAGTGCTCACATCAATTATCCTATAATGAAGATGTTTCATGAACTGGGGCATGTATTTGTCAAGAAACTTCTTATCTGCATGAACTGAATTCCCTAGAAAGACATGAAGCATACCGCATCTGCACGTTTCTAACAGTGTACAGCATGACATAAACATTCATAGATCATATTTAAGATGGAAGTTAATTTTTTTTTCAAACAGTTCCTAAAAACTGATGTCGCCATCAAATCTGAGTACTTCCGATTAGGTTACAAATATGGATTCCCTGGCAGGTCATCAGTCTAGCTCACAATGAACTCAGAAGCGACCTCTCCTGGGCAGAATGACCGTCTAGCATTCCATGAACTTAAAGTGTTTAAATCTGTCACTTTTCAAGTTCATACCCAATGTGCAAACTTGTTCCCAGTGTCACGAAATCCACACTACTAACACTAAAAATTTAACTGAATCATATAGTAGATAAACCTTTATTTTACATTCCAATATTTTTGACAAATCATATCCATATTCATGTTTTCATACAATGATTTATATTATAAACACTGGATTTTAAACGAGAACTTTAAAATAGACATCAGCCGCATTGGCTAAGGGGGAAAAAATGATACAATATATGATCTCACATATAATGCCCAAACTTTTCTTTGTATTTCAAGTGTTAAGTTACCGTCTCAGTCTACATACACAAGTGAAAACACGCCCTCCCAGAACGTTCCCTTTCCTCTGACAACCAACCCTTTTAAAAGCCTCGGTAACAGCCCTGGTCTCTTTAAAGTCAATGTCACAGGGGTGAGGCAGGGATGTGGGGAGATAGGTCAATGACTTTAGAGTAACCAACTAGAGACAAAATAGCCAAATAAAATATATACGAGTAGTGATTAAATCTTGGTTCAAAAACAGACACTTTAGGGTGCTTCAAATGCAGGCTGGGCACCACGGATATCCTTAAATGGTGCTAATAATTTCCAATGCAACAATAATACTGTGTTACATGAAAAAAATGTCCTTATTCTTAGGAGCTGCTTGAGGGAGACTTTGGGAAGGAAGTATCACAAAGCCTGCAGTTTATTTTCAAATGTCCAAAAGCAGAAAAAAAATACAGGAAAAGCAATGTGACAAAGGTTAACGATGACAAGATCCAACTTTTCTGAGCATTTGGAAGTTTTTTCCAGAATAAAAATATGCGGGGAGTTTGGGTTGAGTTCGTCTGTGTTTCTCACAGCTCAGATCAAGCTCCAAGCCATTCCCCAACACACACAAAAGTGAGACGTGTACTCAAACAATTCCTAAAAACCAAGGTGGGTGGAAGGCAAGGATGGCCTCAGCTGGGCTCGCTGGAATTCTGGAGCTCCCCTGGCCTCTTGAACCACTATTATAAAGGACTATCTACAAGACAGACATAGGACTGGATTTTACCTGCAAGTGGACAGAGCCCCGGAGGAGTCTGCTGTCGTACAAAGGACAGAAACTCATATTCTGCCTGCTGCAATGTAATTGTACTCTCCTTCACTGCCTTGGTAAGACCAGACTGCAAGAGAGAATCCCCAGCCCCACCACAAACATATGAAGTCAGTTTTCAAAAGCATCCGGAAATGAAACTTCACTTCTAAAAATGGGCAGATATAACCACAGCTGGACCAATTTGGGGTGGGGTGGGGGGCTCAAGATTGAACTGAAACTGCCATATTTACACCAGTGCTGTTTCTTAGAAAGACTCCAAACCAAATTAAGGTATGTTCCTGATTGCCAATATCACTTCCACACAGTCAGAAAAGATGGCGCTCAGAGTCCAAGGCTGGAATCTCTGATAGCTAAGAGAGCGGCAGTCCCCTTCTCTGTGGGTCGAGGTCTAAACTTATCCACAAGACTGACTTGAGTAACACTTGGAATTCCACAATGCGTTCGCGACAGACTGAATGCAGAAGAGAGAAAAAGAGGACATTCAGGAGAAGGTGATCTCGAGAGGTCCCAAAGATGAAAAGTGAACGAGCAAGCAGCTGCCCGGGGTTGTCAAGCCATCTTCCTCTAACCCTTTCATAACACCATCCACCAAGGGCACAGGATTCAGATGTGGGAGCAACAAGCTTGTGACCGATCCCCAAAGCAGCACTCTTGTTATTTGGTAATGTTACCTTCCCATGATGCTCCTTGCACCAATCTGACATGCTGTCCAGCAACTCATCCGGCTGTTTGATAATCAGGTTGGGACCCTGTGGGTGGGAAAAGCCATTAGTCATCAGGAAAATGAACAGAGGCTGGGCATGGTGATACACAGCTTCAATCACTACACTGGGGAGGCTGAGACACAAACAGATCTCCTTGACCTGGAGGCCGCTAGGTCTACAGGAGAGGTTCTAAGCCAGCCAGAGCTACGTAAGAACCAACAGAAATAACCCTACTTTCAAGTTGTATTTATTTAGGGGTGGATTAGGGAGAGGGGTGTATATGCACAAGCATGTGGGGCCAGAGGGCAATCCTGGATGTGGTTCCTCAAGAGCCATCCACCGAGGGACCTAGGCTTGCCAATTAGGCTACCTAGCAAGCCCCCATAGAGACACCTATTTCCACCTCCCTGGAACTGGGATTATAGATGTGCATGTACCATCAGGCTGGCTTCTCACATAGGGGTGAGGATCTAACTCAGGGTACTCTGCTTTTACAGCAAGCACTTTCCTGACTAAGCTGTTACCCCGACAATATCCTTTCTTTTTTAAATACATACTGATATCTGCATACAAAATATGAAGAAAATACAAACACTTTGGAGAGGATAGAACTGAGGAAGAGAATCAAATAGACAACAGATTGCTATATATGTACTGGGAATCAAGTTATATTCTGTAGTTCTAGTTTGATATTTAAAAAGCTAATGTTTTTTAAAGACATAACTAATATCTGAAGAAAAAAAAATGGTCCTTAATTTCTCAGTTCCATTTACAAATTTCTTTAAATTAAGAAAGTCTTTAAAGATCTCATTTTAGTTATGTACATGTATGCCTTTGTAGTACATGTGTGCTGGCATGCTGGGAGGCCATCTGCCCAACAGGGATGCTGGGAACGGAACTCAGGTCCTCTGTAAGAGCAGTACATTGCTTTAACTGCTGAGCTATCTCTCTGGCCCTTAAATTTTATCTGCACGACACACACACACACACACACACACACACGTAACACAGAATCACCGTGGAGGTCAAAGAATAACTTGTGAGAGTCAGTTCTTCCCTTCTACCAGTTGAATTCTGAGATGAAATTCAGGTCATCAGTCTTGGTCACAAGCACCTTTACCCACTGAGCCAGCTTGCCAGCCCTTCAGTGCACTCCAGAGTCTAACAGGGAGCCAGACCAGTAGAACTAAGCTAACCACTCATCAAAAGACAAAGGTCATAAGAAAGTCTAGCTTTCCTCATCAGGTCCTAAGAGAATACAAGAAATTACAGGCAACTTATGTGAACTCTGCTGAAGACTGTCTGCTACTTAATGCAAAGAATTATGACTAGTAAGGTGGTAAAAATGGATTTCAATTGCTTTGAGGAATTTAAGTTTAATCAGCACAGCTTATCTCCTTTTTTAATTTTTTTATTTTTATTTATTTGTATACAAGAATGTAAGTATAACACATCCCCCCATGTATGTGTGTGTGTGTGTGTGTGTGTGTGTGTGTGTGTGTGTGTGTGTGTTTAAGTCAGAGGAGAGGAGTTGGTCCTCTCCTTCCACCATGTGGTTCCTAAGGATTGAACTCAGGTCATTAGGACCAGCAGCAAGCAAAGGCCCCGCTGAGCTCCTATAGCTGAAACTCAACAGCTAGTGTAAAATAGGCCTATTATCTGAAACTGAATTGTAGCCAAATACAAAGACAGATGTTGATAATCTCAGTGGAAAAATAAAACATATATTTAAAAAAACTAAACTACAGAAAAGACATACTACAAATCTACTGACTTCTTCTAGACTGCCTTTTGGTAACCTAAGACATCCAATTAAGCTTGCAAAACAGGATGCTTCTAACAGCAAAAACAAAAAACAAAACCCAAAAACCAAAAAAAAAAAAAACCCACACTCCTCAGACCCTTGCATGAGAATAAAACACACACACTTTCCACAGAACTGACATCTCTTAAGTATTTTCCTTATCCTCATCTGACTTAAGCCACTAAACAAATCCTCTATTCATGAGCAACTGTATGGACACACACCCCAAGTTCCTTCACGGTACAGATCAACCAACTGATCCATTAAATCAGATTTTGGGTCATCCAAGACTCTAAAAGAAAAATACTTCTTTGGCCAAGGCTAAGCAGAGCTGGTAAAATAACAACACTTGACTATTTATCATCGGTCAGCTGCAAGCCAGAAAGATAAGCAAGCAAACCTATAGTTTGGTGCTTGATTCAATTACTTCTAAGTTTTAAAGAAGTTGTTATAAGAAACAATCTCGGGTTCTCTTCCAGATGTTAGACAGGTCTGATGCCACTACAAGACAGGGAGGGATTCATCTCGAATGTCCCTTTTTGGTTCTTTTTTGAGTTTCACTGTTGTCGTAGTCATTGTTTTGAGAAAGTCTCACTGTGTGGCCCTGGCTGACCTGACACTCACTCTGTAGAAAAGCCTGACCACAAACTCACAGAGATCCGCCTGCTTCTGCCTTGCGAAATGTGTGACATCATGCCCAGCTAAAAATGCCTTATCTCGGGGGCTGGAGAGATGGCTCAGAGGTTAAGTGCATTGCCTGCTCTTCCAAAGGT
>LOEQ01000732.1:483461-495062 GCA_001685075.1 Bramus lutescens | reverse complement strand
TCTGGTGCCCTCTTCTGGCCTGCAGGCATACACACAGACAGAATACTGTATACAAAATAAATAAATAAATATTTAAAAAAAGAATGCCTTATGTCCTCTGCCTACCTAGGGAATAAAAAGCTCTAACTAGGTTTAGGAGATGTCTACCGTGCCAGCATCTATCTAGTCTATTCTCTGAGAATGTGTTATTAATAAGACTCCCCTTTCCACCGCATCCCTACTCTCTATGAGTTTGGTTGTTGTTCTGTTTGTTGTTCAATTTAATCTTATATGTATGTATGTGGTTGGTTACATGGAGGCCAGAAAAGGGCTGTTAAGTTCTTTGGAGCTGGGTGCTTATGAGACATATTATACAGGAAGGTACTGGGATACAAATTCAGAAGTGTCTAGAAGTGCATCAACAATGGTCTAGGACCCTAACACAGACATGCAGGAAGCACACATCCAGCTGAAAACGCAACCAGCCATCTGGAACAATGGATGTTGTCTGCGAGGATTCAACCAACTCAGACCTAACGGCATCTGTCTGTAAGGAACGTATATGGATTTTTTTCCTTATTCCTAGTGTAAAAACTACTTACATGTACAGACATTGCATAGGCATTCTACAGGAAGAATGACAACAGGCAATCTAGAGGTGATTCAAAGTACTCATTAGGTAAAGGATGTAGGCACATGAGACTTTGGTTCCCACAGAGGAATTCTGGAACAGGGCCCCTATGGAGCAGTGATGGGATGACTATATATGGAATTAAAGTCAAAGCTATGGTATAAAGATGGAAAACTCTGGAAAAGGTCACCAAACCTGACAGGACCACAGCTGGCTGGACTATTGGTTAGGTGCACTTAAGAATGCCTGGATTTAGAGAGCAGTTTAACCAGCTTCCCCAATACCTCACTAAGTCCCCCAAATTTCTGTAACCCAATGCCTTCAGGTATAAAATGAGCATCGTTAACAGAACCGGCCGATAGCCATAAGAACCTTCAGGACTATTTAGCCCTCAGAAGAAAAAGATAGGTTTGTTTCTGTAAATTTCAATTGAAAAATTAATCCGGTTATAAGGGAGATTGGTTCTACTTCAATGTTGGTCCAAGTACCAATTCTAACATGTCCTAGCATGTTATGGCAAACCTTAATCTATATAGACCTCAATCCACTAAATTTTTCAATCTGAGTGGAAGAAGCCATCTTTAGATTCTCAATGCCCTTTAAGTGATATGAATGTATTTACACGGCATCACCTACTTCAGCCAAAATGTTAAGATCAGAGTCGGTTATCAGACAGGCCATCTCAATAATCTGATCCTTCTCAATGTCCAATCCTGTCATCTGCAAATAAATAAATAAATAATAAAATAAAATAAAAGCATATAACACATGAAATCATTTTTCGTAAACCTCTTCTGCCAAAGTTTAATAGAGATTCCTTTGTGCATACCCCGCTTACATTCTAGGATCAGCAATGACTGATTCCTGGGCAGTATGGAGGTAGTAAGTTCTGAGCGCTCAGAAACTGCAACAGACACTATAAACAGTGAGCTAGAGCTATTGGCAAACGTGTGTTTGTTCTGGGAACAGCTGCAAGGTAAACAAGATAGATACAACAGTCGATTACAGAAAAGTGAGCTCACTAACATTGCCTATCTGAAGTTTATGAAAGTTTCCTATTTGTATCAACATCTGATCTTTTATCATAATCTAACGTAAAAAGAAAAAGTGGGACTAGAGGCAGGCCCAGGTATGAATGTGTTAAAACTAAAAAGGGTTCTGTTCCCAGTGCGCTTTGAGTAACTTGAATCTTCAACTGGGGCCTCAATTTTCTCTTTTATGGAATGAGGGGTAGGGCTGAGTCATCTCCTGAGTACCAGCTAGCTTAAGCAACCTAGTTTTTTAAGGCTTGGAGGTGGGGGCGGGGGGCGCTCAGAGTCACTGTCCTCACCCCCACCCTGATCCTGAGCCCAGAGACACTAGAGCTTTAGGCAAATTCACACCTGGGTGGAGGTCGAGGCTGTGGAGAGGGAAGACACACGGAAGGCTCCACCCAGATGGAAAGAAACCTCACAGTTCAACACAGTCCCAGAACCGCGCAGAACTCCTGGCTCGGGATCCCAGGGCTGTGCTCACCTACCGCACCTGACACCCGGACCCCCGNTCCTGGAACAGGTGGGTCCTCCGGTCCCTTGCTCGCCTCCCCGCACCCCCAGCCGGACTCGCTCACCTCCAGGTCCACCCAGACCATCCGCTGAGCCATGCTCTCCCCTGCCGCCATGGCTGCGCCACTTTCGCTGACACCTCGAGCCTCGAACTGCCCGTGCCTGCCACCCACGCCCCGCAACAGCCTGGAGCCCAGGGATACGCCTAGCATCACCCGGCACGAGCCGCCACGGCCCCAGCCCCGCCGGCCCAACGCGCGCAGGCGCCACAGTCGCTTAACGTCGCAAACCCACGGGGAGGTGCCGGGAGAAGACTACAAGCTCCGACACGCCGTGCGCCGACTCGCCCTCCACAGCTATGCTTGGCTGCCGAAAGGGCTGGTGGGAGTAGGAGTCCTTGGTCCAGTCGCCAGCTCCCCTCCCCCGCCACGTGTTTTCGGATGTTACGGGACTCGCTTGTATTTCATTGCTAAAGTTTGTTTCCAGGAGTTATCACTCCTTAGTTTTTATTAGTTCTGAGCCGCGGAGTTGAAAAGGTTTTACTTGGAAAAAGAATCTGATTATCTGTATAAGAATTTTTTAAAATGCATCTTTCCCCTATTGCTACCTCCCCCCACTTTTTTTACCTGCCCCTCCCTTCCACGTATTGAGTATATTTCTTATTTACTTGGAATCCGAGAATGACGTGCTATTTTGAGCTACAAGGCCAAATCCGCCATCATCGTTTAGAAGTCCTTAAATGGGCTCTTGTCTGAAAGATGACTTTGCACATATCAGGTGTTCCATAAATGTTCCTTTCCCGTCATTGGCAGAAGCCTTGTCTCATATTCCAGGTTGCCGAAACGTGTGGGCCGTGTTTCGGTTGTTAGATCCTATACTACTCTACCTTTAAACTTCTCAAATTATGCCCTTGTATGATTTTTGCAGCCCACTAAAGCTGACTGAAAATAGCTCTGCCTTATCTGCCCACTCTGATTCTGTCATCCATTCCGGTTTTGGTCAAAAGGTTCTTAATCTCCCACTATAGCTGCGATTTTCACCAACTCCTCTGGAAGGGGCCTCTGTCGGGATCGCTTACATTTTAGCTTAGTAGCAAACACCTCTGCAAAAGGCAGTTTAGTCACGAACGTACTCAGTCTTGAATCATATACTCTTGTGTCTTTTTCTGAAAGTTGGGTTGCCAGTAATTACAGAGCTTGTGGTTGGTAGCGTAGTAATTCCTACCTGGTGAGCTGGTTCTGTGAGACAAACATTGTTGCCTAATCAGAGCTGTATAGAAGCTGCAACCTATTAGTGGATTTCGACTACTTAACCTGTCAAGCTTGGCCAGAGAAACGGAAAGATCTTGGAAACGTGTAGGAGATGTACAATTTCTCAGCAGCTAGAGTCGTATGTTATAACAGCATTGCAACTTGTTTGGGGGTTTGGTTTTGTTGGCTTTTTTGGTTTGTTTGTTTGGGATTTTTGTTTTGGGAGGTTTTTGTTTTGTTTTGAGACAGAGATTCACTAGAGAACTCTAGGTGGCCTGGGACTTTGCCTCCTAAGTGCTGGTATTAAAGGTGTCCACCACCATGCCTGACCATATAGAAACTTATATCAGCTGGGCTTATTCCACTCTAAAGTACCTATTTCTTTATATTTTGAAAGAATACCTTATGTTTGCCACATCTTTAGGCTGGAGAGATGGTTAAAGGGTTAAGAGCACTTGGCTGCTCTTGCAGAGAATGTAACCCCAATTCCATGGGATATGTTGTCCTCTTCAGAGCTCCATGGGCACCAGTAAAGACACACACACACACACACACACACACACACACACACCACAAATAAAATAGTTCTTTAAAAAAAAACCTAAATTTTTGGTTGTTGTATTTATCAGCCATGCCCATGATTTTTTCTTTGAACAAGGAATGGTTGAAAGTACAGCTATGTAAATAGATCACAGAAAACCCTATCTCAAAAATCAACAGAAATGATGTGTGGATTTTTTGAAATGTCCATGTTTATTCAGCTATAGTAATATGCTCCTGATTCAATGGTAAGTACAGATTAATGTTGTTACCATAAATAAAACACTCATTTCCCCTAAATTCTAAAGAAATCATAAAACAGAAAATGGTAAAGGAAAGTGGATTTGGATTTATACACAGTTTCATCTAACTAGAGATACTGGATAGGTATGCTAATTTCTTCCCTTCCATGTCTATGGCCATTTTTGGAATTTGTATAATTCCATGTGACAAAGCTAGAATATTGTGAATTTAGCTGTGAGACAGGGTCTTTCCTGGGAGGAAGGAGACGTGGCCTAGAAGTTGCATGCACTGTCCCTGTTTTCTGCTATAGAAACAGGGTTTTGTCTGTTTTATTTTTGTTTGAAAGAGGGTCTCACTCATTATATAGTCTAGACTGGCCTCAAACTTATGACAGCCTTCCCGCCTCCCAAGTTCAGGGATTACAATCATGAGGTAACATCTTTGGCTCCAGAAATTTTTTTATTCATGTCTCCTCTACATTCATTATTAAAAATAAAATAAGCTGAGTGTACCTTGTATACAGTGGCCACACTGTTTTTTATTAGATCTGAAGTACATTTTATGTCAATACAGTTTAAAAACACATGCTAAGTACTTAATACGTATGGCACAGTGGACTACAAAGCTGTTGGAATTTGGATCTGGACATTTGTCAAAGGCCAGAGTGGTAAAGGCTTGGTTCAGCATCGGGTGGAGAGCTTGTGAAAAACTTTGAAAGGTGGGACCTCATGACAGATCTTCCAGTCATTGGAAGTATGACCTTGACAGGAATAGTGAGACCTCCACTCCTCCCTCCTGCTCGCTTTCATCTCAGCCGTGTGTGGGGAGGCTTGACTCCACTGCATGCTCCCTGCTAACATGCACCACCCTACCACAGGCCCAAAAGCAGTGACTCCACCTGGCCCTGAACTTAAACCCCTGAAACCATGTGCCAAAGCAAATCATTCTTTTTCCTTAGCTGCTATCTCAGGTCCTTTGTTACTCTAATGGAAATGCCAAAGAATCTACTTCCGAAGTTAGTTGATGTTCATTACAACTTATTAATGTAGGGTCTGTGTATTTATTTATCTATTTGTTGGCTGGTTTAAGGATTTGGGGGTTTGTGTTGGGGGAGAGTATGTCAGCTCACAGAGTGGTAATACAGTCTTTCATGGCAGGGAGGTCCTGGCATCAGGAGCTTGAGGAGCTGCTCAAGTTGAATCTATACTCAGGAAGCACAGAGGTAAATCTAAGAGTTTTAATTTCTAAAATTAGGGTACTTTATTTTTTTGATATGGAGCTATTTCTTTGATAAGTAAGGAAGTGACTACTTTCCTATCTGTGAAATGTTCCAAGATAATGGTACAAATGGAAAAAAAAGCCTTTGTCCTTGTCACCGGGAGCTAGCTCACCCTCTTGTTTCTCAGGGAAAGAAATATTAATAACATTTAGAATATTATACTTATTGTTTGCTTTTCTAAAGAAAAGTATAATATACACTGATGTCAAAATAAAGCAAGATAATAAGGCTTGTAAAGATGTTTTAATTATGCAAATTTGCTGAAGAGCATTCTTTACCAGATACACAAAAATTGCATCCAAATAATCACAACTCAAGATATCTGAATTATACTGTCAAGCACAAAAACGACTAAGTGCAACGAGAGAGGCGAAATGAAAACAAACACTGGAATCACAACTAACAAACTGATTGATTACTTGCTGGCAAATGGGAAGGAGCAGTTAGAAGAAGCAAGAGTGGAGGTGATATTTCTCAACATACACATTTTTTGGTTTTGTGTCAATGCAAGTATATCATTTGTTCCAAGGGCTTAAAAACTTTAAAAAGAACACAAGTAGTCATACTTTAACATGGATTATCAATACATCTTTGTATATCGAAATCAAAAATAACAAAAATTTTACAATGGCGCCAATTTTGCCTTTCATTTATTGGGGCACAAACTATATAGTTGCATAAATAGTTAGATCCTGGTCACCTTTTCTATTATCATTTAGAGAAAAAAATACTGAAATTACAAAATAATTTCTATTATCATTTAGAGAAAAAAATATTGAAATTACAACCTAGAATTTTTTATTTGGTGTATTGGTTCTGTTGCTGCTGTTTATACATATGTGGGGAAAGGCACACGTGTACACCACATCGGGAATCAGTTCTCTCCTTCCACCTTGTTTAAAGGCACGATCCTTCTTACTGTTTCTGCCTTGCTCTATATTCCAGACAAACTGACCTTTGCTTCTTCAGGCAACTCTCCTGTCTCTGCCTCCCATTTCACTGAAGGAATGCTGGGATTACAGATGCATGCCACCACATACAGCTTGGGGGGAGGGGTTCGAGATAGGGTTTCTCCGTGTAGCCCTGGCTGTCCTGGAGCTCACTCTGTAGACCAGGCTGGCCTGGAACTCAGAGATCCACCTACCTCTGCCCCTCTGTTTCCTCTGCCTTGAGAATGCTGGGATTAAAGGTGTGTGCCCTACAATACATTCTGCTTTTTTAATGTGGATTCTAGGGAATTGGACTCAGCTAAGTAGGCTTATGAAGCAAGTGCTTTTACCCACTGAAAAATCTTGCTGGCCCACAATTTCTTATTTTACAAAAGTAAACCATGAGTGGTGGCTCTCTCTTGGGAAATGGAGACAGGAGATTTGTGAGTTCAAGGCCATCCATGGCCATATAGGGAGTTCAAGACCAGCCTAGGTTATATGAGACCCTATCTCAAAGGAGAAAACAAGTTTCAAATATCAGGCCATAACATCAACTACTGTTGGGTGATATTTTTATACTGTTTGAAGATGTGTTGCTATAATTGGTTTAATAAAGAGCTGAATGGCCAGTAGCTAGGCAGGATTTCCTGGAAAAGGAAAAAAAAGGAGTAATCTAGGTGCACAGATTATGCCAGGGAGATGCCAGGAGACGAACAAGTCGGAGTTACAGAATAAAAAAGAGATAATTAAAAGAAAAAGAGGTAATGTATTTGGGGGTTTCTCTGTTATGCCCCATCCTGCAGCAACTTCTAAAAATTCATTTAGAGGCTTAATATTAATTACAAAATGTTTGGTCAACTAGCTTAGGCTTATTACTAACTAGCTCTTACCTTTGACCTATTTCTATTAATCTATGTTGGCCACATGTCTCATGGCATTACCTGTGCTCTAATACATCTTGCTCCTCCAGTGGCTGTCTGGCATCTCTGCTGACTCCAACCCTCCTCATATGAGGTCGCAGTTTGATTGTTCTGCCTAACCTTATCCTGCCTGGCTATTGGTCAAACAGCTTTTATTATTAACCAATGAGAGAAATATACATTTACAGCATACAGAAATATCATTCCATAGCAAGCCATGCTCATGGCAAGATGTAGATTAATAAAAATGGATTAATTTAAATTATAAGAACTAGTTAGGGAGAAGTAGAAAAAGACAAGATCTCCTGAGTAAATTGAGAGCATGGGGAACTTGGGAGAGGGTTGAAGGGGAGGGGAAAGGCAGGGAGGGGAGCAGAGAAAAATGTAGAGCTCAATAAAAATCAATAAAAAAGAAACATACACACGTGTGTGTGCATATATACATATATATGCAAAATGAATATAAAAAAGAACTAGTTAGGAACAAGCCTAAGCTATAGGCTGGGCTTTCATAATAAATAAGAAGTCTCTGTGTCATTTTTTAAGGGCCATAGGCTGAGCTTTCATAATAAATAATAAGTCTCTGTGTCATTTTTTAAGAGCTAGCTGGCAGGACTGAGAAAGACTTGCTACAAATACATATCCCCTTATGCTGTCACACCTAATTCAAGTAAGCAGGGAAGCAAAGAACCTGGTTTCTAAATTTAGACTGATTAGCTATGAATTTGGCTCCACTCAGTATATAATCTTTGGGATTTCTCTTCTATAAAATCATTGAAAGTGGTTTAGCATGCAGTAATAAAACTAGTTTCTAAAAAAAGAAATTCACATTTATACATTAATGTACCAACACTCTAGCTAAATATGACAGCATAATTTTATATTTGCAACTGTTTCTCCTTACTGATATGAAAATTTATAAAAATTAAATTTATCTGTATAATGCTATTAAAGAGTGATATGATAAAGCTTGCTTTGGTCCTAATGTCAAAAGCTGAAGGAAAAATTGACTATTATATAATTAAAGACACAGGATATAAAGAATATTGAACAATGCAAACAGCAAAACATCATAATTAAACCTCAAAAATTGTGTATATGTTCACACATTTACTAAGAAACAAAAGAGAAGAAATGACTTATTTTTTAAGTTTTGTTTTGCTTTTAACAAATAGAAGCATTTATTGATGTATTGTTCTGTTTTGATATATATATTGCAGGATGATCAAATCCACTGCCTTCACCTCAAAAACTATTTACTTGCAATGAAATACTTTTGAAATATAGATTAATATTAATGATACTCATCACACTAGGCAAAAGATCAATAAGATTTATTCCTCTAATTGGAACTTCCTGCCCTGTGATGGTTAAGATCTGGGGGATTTTGTTTTGAAGATTTATTTTTGTTTATATATGTATGTGTATGCCTAATCTATGTGGGAACCCATAGAGGCCAGAAGAGGTTGTCAAATCCTCAAGTGCTGGAGTTACAGAGGTTGTCAGCTGCCCAATACATGTACTGAGAAGCAAACTGTGATCCTCTGGAAGAGTCACACATACTCTTTAACAACTGAGTCATCTCTCTAGCCCACAGTTTAGTTTTGTCAACTTGGCACAATCTAGAATCACTTCAGAAGGAAATCTCAGTTAAGGATTGTCTAGATCAGGTTAGGCCATGGACATGTTTTTAACAGATTATCTTGATTACACTAAGTGAGACCTGCCCACTGTGGGTGGCACCATACCCTCGGCAAGAAATTTATAGCCCCCTGCTCTTAACTGTGAATATTTAACTGTTTCAAAGCTCCTGCTGCCTTGACTTCCTCACAAAGATGAACTTTTCTCCTTGAAGTGACTTTTGTCCAAGCATCTTATCACAGCCAAGAGGAACCAAATTACAGCATATTCTTTAAGCGGTACCTCCCTTTTCCCTGTAAACTCCCTACCCCAGGTTCTTATAGCCCACACCCTACTTTGATGGGTTCAACTTTTTGAAGAGTAGTGTAATCTATTTGTAGCACTTGAAAACTAAAGTTCAAGAGAGAGAAGAAACAGCATGGGAGGGGAGTCTATGCTAGTGGTGGGGCAGAGAAGTAACAAGAAGCTGGAAAGCTGCCTAGTAGTATTTTTTCTTTTTTCTTTTTCCTTTCTTTTTTTTGGGGGGGTGGGTGGTTCTTTTTCTTGGGGGAGGATGGTTTTTCAAGTCAGGGTTTCTCTGTGTAACAGCCCTGGCTGTCCTGGAACTCACTCTGTATACCAGGCTGGCGTCGAACTCACAGAGACATCAACCTGACTCTCTGCCTCCTGAGTTCTGGGATTAAAGGCATTCGCCGCCACCACCTGTCTCCAGTATTTTCTTGATAGGGTAAGGGAGCAATGATGGCACCACGTAGCTTTGTGCTGTCACCTTAGCTAAGGTAGAATGATGGTTTCCAGAATGTCCCTCCTATTATTGTTTCTATTTAGAGTTGGCATTGAATAATAAAGAACTTGGGGCTTTGTACCTAACTCTAACTCTGGGAGAAAACCTAGATTCTTGGAATTTCTCAAGTTGCAGCAGTATTTTCATTACTATTTTCAAATGATGAGCCCTGAAAGTTTATGTTACTGAGGCGAACCAAGGTGGAGCCTTCAGGCTGGGACCAGGGCAGCATGCAAAGGTCAACCATGTGATTACAAGGTTGGGGCTCTAAGCTGCATATTAGCTTGAACCTCTTGGGAGAGAAGCAAGATTGGGTTCAGTGACATGGCCAAAAACTCAGCTCTGATGACTTTATGGAACTTCAACGCAAACTGGAAAGTGTACAAACTTTATTTGTGTATGCTTCGGTGTGTTTGCATCATGACACCGTGGGGAGGTGGGGAAAAATCCTTGTGCTTTTTCGCCTTGGGAATAAGATCCTGGTTGTCAGCAAGTGCCGTTATCTGCTGAGCCATCTTGTCCGCCTGCCCATAAAAATTCTGAATGGACAATAAAGCTCAGACATGTTTCCTGGCTGACCATGATGCTTTGCTTTGCTAGGAAGGTGATCCAACCTGAGGCCAAGGGGAGAAAACACAGAAGCATCACTTCTGAGAACTTCCCTGTTCTTTTCCTCTGCATCTCTTTGGGAACTGCTTTTCATTTTGACCTTTTGCTATAATAAAACTGTGTATAGTTTTTTCCTGAATTCTGAGTCTTTGTGGTAAAATGTCAACACTTAAGGTATAATGGAAACCCCTGAACTTTGTAGCCAATCAGTCAGACCTCTGGGTGGCCTGGGAGTTTCTGCTCTTCCAGCTCCTGTCTGAATTGAGGGTGGTCTCAAGAAGACTTTAAAAAAAATATTTGTTATGTATACAACAGTCTGTGTGTATGACTGCAGGCCAGAAGAGAGCACCGGACCTCATTACATATGGTTATGAGCCACCACGTGGTTGCCGGGGATTGAACTCAGGACCTTTGTAAGAGTAGGCAATGCTCTTAACCACTGAGCCATCTCTCCAGCCCTTCAAGAAAACTCTTCACCAGAACTTTGGCCCAACTCTAGGAACTTACTCAGAATATCAATGCTGTTGACCAAACAGAAATGTGTATGAGAACAGGAGACAGAAACTGGTCAGGTATGGTAGGGCCCCCAAAGCAGCACTTCTCAGAATGCCCTCCCTGAGGCCAAGAACACCAGAACAGAGATGTGGCTTCTATTTCTCCCAAATGAGCACCTTTGCCTAAAGGCCAGAAGGTGAATGAAACCAGGCACCCAGGTGGGCCACCTGCTACTTTGTTCTCTCCAGGCTTACCCAGCCCAGTCACTGTCACATTCCTTTAAAAAAAGGGCACGTTTTAAAGGACAGCTTGGTTGCTGAGGAATAATCCTTCTGTACACTGTGAATATGCATTACTTTCATTGGTTAATAAAGAAGCTGATTGGCCAATAGCAAGGCAAGGCAGGATGGGACAATCAAACTGAGAATCATGGGATGAGGAAGGGTGGAGTCAGAAGAGTCGCCAGCCAAAGAATGAGCCGGAGACTGAAAACTAGTTGAACACACAAAATGGGATTGAGGACATGAGCCACAGGGCAGCAGAGATTACTAGAAATGGGTTAAGTTTTAAGAGCTAGTTAGTAAGCCTGACCTATTGGCAGAGCATCTATAATTTATATTAAGCTTCCAAGTCAATTATTTGGGAAGCCACTGCTGGGTATTTGGGAACATGATGTAGGAGGGTCATCTGTCTATGTGTTACTTTCATTGGTTAATAAAGAAACTGCCTTGGCCCCTTTTAATAGGCCAGCCCTTAG
>LOEQ01000732.1:452952-466703 GCA_001685075.1 Bramus lutescens | reverse complement strand
GCCTGTCCTGGAACTTCCTCTGTAGACCAGGCTGGCCTCGAACTCACAGAGATCCGCCTGCCTTTACCTCCCGAGTGCTGGGATTAAAGGCGTGCACCACCACCGCTGGGCTCCCCAACTTCCTTTTTTGGCCATAGTGTTTTGTTGCAGCAATAGAAACGCTAACACAACGAGTAAAATGCAACCAGAGTCCATGTACTTACTTTATCTCTCAATTAAAAGAAAATGTTTTAAGTTCCCCTCTTTAACTCCTTGTGATGACCAGCTCACATCTCCTCCAGATACTGTGCAAAATTTTTTTGCATTCCCTTGCTTAATTATTTTAACTTACTTTTGCTTTATGCATATCTCTCACGTATAATATAAAGCATCTCACCTGCTTTATAACAACATAAGTGATGTTATTCTGCACGTATTCTGTGAATAGCTTATTTTCTTGATGCCATTTTGCCAGCTCGTAGTTAAAACTAAAACTACATTTGAATGACTTTTGATAGGACAGGAATTTTCTTTCTTTTCTTTTTTTTTTTTTTTGACAGGAATTTTCAATTACCATTCCCTACAACTATCACACATTTCAGTTACCCGCCTGACTAATCAAGTCATCTGAGTTTGCAACCCCTCATTTGCCATTCCACGTAGACATTCACATGTTTCTGAACATTTCTTTGGTCATGGGCATTCCATCAGTTTTTTGTTGCACATGATTAATAACTGAATATGAAACTTTGTTGGTCATATAACCTTATCTACATATCTGTATTGGCAAAAGCCAATCTGTGATTGCTTGAGGGCAGAGACTGAGTGGTAAAGGACACAGAATAATTTTATAAAAAATGATGAGAACTTGCTACATTGGATTGTGGCGATTATTACATGAGCATATGCCACAGTTAAAACATCATCAAACCATAACTTTTGAATAAGTGCATTTGTTATAAATAAGTTACATGTAAATAAAGTTAAAAGGTAGACATCATTTAACTTGTGGATATGGAGTCCTAGCCACATAAACCTGACAAATGAGATCCCTTGGCTTTTCAAGCCCTAGTGCCAGGCTGATGAAGTAAACATCTAAATAGCATGTCTGCTCTTCAGAGCTCCCCTGGGCATTTCAAATGAGCAGAATTCTGCCTTTTTTGCACCAGATTTTTGTTTGGCATGAAAGTGTTCCAAAGAATCTGATCATATTTGCATGTCCTTAAACAGTTCCTTAACATAGGAAGCCTAAGGATTACCTCCTGGAGCATAGTGTGCAGAATGATGACCTATGCCACACACTCTTACTAGGTTATCCCCTAATTGAGCATCTCTTAGGACATGCTCCCTTCACATCTGCTGCTTTTTCAACTCATTAACAGGCCTGCTGTGGCCAAAGTCAAGAGTTGGCAATGATAGGCAACAATTTGTTTTCTAACTCCTTTCTTCCTCTCTGGTAGCTGTATAACTAAGCCAATAATTTAACTATTTTCTAATAAATCCCTTTCATCCTCTCTGGTAACTGTATAACTAAGCATAGTGAAACCCTTCTTGTGAGTTATCTAGTCAGATCTGGTCTCTAATGATATTTCACATATCAATTATTACCCACAGTCCACTCCACTTTAGACAAAGTGGAAGATGCTGCCGCCTCACACAGGCTTTCAAGATTGTTTTTATGTAGTTTGTTCTGGAAAATCTGCCAAATTAGAACATACTAGCAATTTTGAAAAGAGTCCAGTATGTTGATGTGGGAAGACTGTGCATATAAATTCTTTAATTATCTCTCCTTTGGCTTAATTTTAGCTTTGTGGAGTGAGAACAGATCTGCACTTGCTCCGTTGCCATCAAATATTATGGCAGTTCCAACTTGGCTCTTTTCTCGGCCTGAGCTCAGAGCAATACAACAGTACTGTGATGTGGACACAGTTTCTCTGCTAAAGCCATCCATTTTAATAAAGTAAAGGTCTAACCCATTGAGCTTGGTTGAATACAGCTGTTGCACTGATCTCTTCTGGCGCTACAGCTTCTGAGTTCATTTCCTTAATCACATTTTCCATACGGGTAAAAGCATGAAGCTGCTATCTTCCAGCGTGCATGCATTCTAATTTCAAAATTTAATCAAATGGAACTGGCTTCCTGACAGAGTAAACAGAGCAAACTACTGTATCCAGACCAGCTGCCAAGCTAGCAACCTGAAGTTATTTTCCCTTGCTTTGCAAAATGCATCTTGAATTTTTGAAAACGTAGTCCAGCTTTTAAAAATTTAGCATTTCTGGATCAAGACAAGTCACCTCTAATATTCCACCATAAATACATCCATTAAATTGCAAAAGTCAGGTAGCCAAGCTAATCCTTTCTCACATGCCCATGGCTGCAGAAGAAATCATACTCCTTTTCCTCCTGTTGATCACGGCAGTTGTATACATAGGCCCTTGCTATTTGGACTAATCTAATCCCCAGAAGGGCAATAGTAACAAACCAAGAGGGAAGAGATAAAATTTCTAGGGAAAATGTACATAATCCCATGAACACAAAACTTAGTGAGTAATTTCAGGGAGTTTGGGCATCTCAAAGACTTCTATCCTGAACACTGAAGACCCTCCTTGCCTCAACATCAAATTCAAACATTTGTTTGAATGAACTGTACGTCTTATGACCATTTATTTTTGCTTTATAGGCCATTTGATAAAACTTGGTCTTTCCACAAGTATGCATTCTAAAGATACAGATTTGGTGTTGCTATTTTGTTGCTTTTTATGTTTTTGAGATCAGGCTCTATGGTGGTTTGAATAGGAAATGGCTCTCCAATCTTACCAAAAGTAATCTACCGCTTCAACACAATCCCCATCAAAATCCCAACCCAGTTCTTCATGGACTTCAAAGGAACAATACTCAACTTCATATTGAAAAACAAAAAGCTTAGGATATCTAAAACAATCCTGTATAATAAAGGAACTTCCCAAGGTATGAGCATCCCTGACTTCAAGCTCTACTATAGAACTATAGTAGTAAAAACAACTTGGTATTGGCATAAAAACAGACATGTGGATCAATGGAATCTAATCAAAGACCCTGACATAAATCCACACACCTATGAACACATGATTTTTGACAAAGAAGCAAAAAATATACAATGGAAAAAAGAAAACATTCAACAAATGGTTTTGGCATAGCTGGATGTTGGCATGTAGAGGAATGCATATAGATTCATATCTATCAACAGTGTATAAAACTCAAGTCCAAGTGAGTCAAAGGCCTCAACATAAATCCAGTTATAGTGAACCTGATAGAAAAGAAAGTGGGAAGTAACCTTGAACACATTGGTACAGGAGACAACTTCCTAAACATAACACCAGTAGCACAGACACTAAGATCAACACTTAATAAATGGGACCTCCTGAAACTAGAAAGCTTCTGTAAGGCAAAGAACATTTTCAATAAGACAAAATGGCAGCCTACATACAGAATGGGAAAAGATCTTTACCAACCCCACATCTGGCAGAGGGCTAATCTCCAAAATATATAAAGAACTCAAGAAATGACATCAAAATGCCAAATAATTCAATTAAAAAATGGGGTACAGAGTTAAACTGAGAATTTTCAACAGCAGATTCTCAAATGGCCAAGATACATTAAAAGAACTGTTCAACATCCTTAGCTATAAGGGAAATGCAAATCAAGATACACTGAGATACCATCTTACATGTATCAGAACAGTAAGATAAAAAATGCTAATGACAGCTTATGTTGGAGAGGATGTGGAATAAGGGGAACACTGGCAGGAGTGCAAACTTGTACAGACACTTTGGAAATCAGTAAGGCAGGTTCTCAGAAAACTGGGCATCAATATACCTCAAAACCCAGCAATACCACTCGAGCATATATCCAAAGAATGCTCAATCATACCACAAGGAAACTTGCTAAACTATGTTCATAACAGCATTATTTGTAATAACCAGAACCTGGAAACAACCTAGATAGATGCCCCTCTACTGAAGAATGGATAAAGAAAATGTGGTACATTTATACAATGGAGTATTATTACTCAGCAGTAAAAATCACATCACGAAATTTGCAGGCAAATGGATGTAAGAAGAAAAAAATCATCCTGAGTGAGGTAACTCATGGTATGTACTCACTCATAAGTGGATATTAGTTGTAAAACAAAAGATAACCAGGCTACAATCCGTAGTCCCAGAGAAGCTAGGTAACAAGGAGGACCCTCAGAGTGATACATGGATCACCCTGGGAAGGGGAAATAGATGAGATCCCTTGGGTAAACTGGAGGTCGGGGGTAGAGGGGAGAGAGTGGGGGATGGAAACATGCAGGTTCAGGATGGTCAAGTTGGGGAAAGGGATGGAGAGAGAGAGCAATGAAAGAGATACCTTGATAGAGGGGGCCGTTGTGGGGTTAGGGAGAAACATGGTGCCAGGGAAACTCCAGGAATCCAACAAGGATTCAGTTGAAGAGAGGGAGGAGGGATCACATGAACAAGGCGGCGGGTTCAAGATCATGATGGGGAAACCCACAGAGACAGCTGACCCCAGTCACACCCGGAACTCATGGGAGCTCACAGACTCTAGGGGAGCAGTTAGGGAACAAGCATGTGGATGCCAGTTATGTACCTTGGTCAGTTTGTGGGACCCCCTATAAGTGGCACCAGGACCTGGTGCATGAGGTGGCGTTTTGGAACATCTTCCCTATGGTGGGATGCCTTGATACAGAGGGGAGGAACTTGGTCCTGCCTTAACTTGATATGCCATGCTTTATTGACACCCATGGGAGGCTTTGCCCTTTCTGAATGGAGATGGAAGAGGAGTGGATGGAGGTGTTGAAGGGAGGTGGGGGGAGGGAGTGAGAGAAGAGGGAGGAGAAACTGTGATTGGTATATAAAATAAATTTTAAAATTTAATAAAAAGATTAAACAAGCAAAGAAGAAAATGGGCTTCATAGGCTTGGGTATTTGAACGCTTGGTTCCAAGCTGTCCGCTCTGTTTGGGGAGGTCTGTTAGGAGGTATGGACTTGCCAGAGGAAATATGTCACTGGAAGTGGGCTTTGTGGTTCGGCAGCCCTACTCTAGTTTCGGTTGTCTCTCTCCTCTTCAAGCCTGAAACTAAAAGATTTGATCCCCCAGCTTGCTGTTCCTTCTGTTACTGCCATGCCTCCCCACCATAACAGACTCTTGTCACCCTAAAACCATAAGCCCAAATAAACTCTTGAATAAATTGCTTTTGGTCATGGTGTTTTATCACAGAAGTAGGAAAGTAACTGATAAAGTCTCATCAAACTCGTTATATAGCCAAGAATGACACCGAACTTCTAATCCTGCTGCTTCCCCCTCCAAAGCGCTGGTCTTCCAGGTGTGTACCACAACACCCTATGTGGTGTAGTCCTGGGGATCAAGCACATGACGTTGTGCATGCTAGACAAGCTCTTTACATCTGCAGCCACTGAAGGTGTAGTTCAAGGGCTGACACATAGTAGCTCTCGTCTATATGATTCCCTTCTTTTGATATCTTACTTAGTCAAATGAAACATAGAGACTCAAATTTGTGTCAAATATTGAGCTGTCTAAAAACACATAGTTTATCTTAAAGATAAGACCTGAATAAAAATCCAAGAACGTTCTGATTTGAGAGTCCAAATTGGATATTCAGACCTTTTATTCTATGCTTTTATTTTACACGAAGTAGTAAAGTCTGCATTCAAATAACCTAAACTATAGGGGCCTTGAGTACCAACCTCAGTACCCCCTCAGGGCTCAGAATTGGATGTCAATGGCAGGTGGGGATCTGAGGGTAAAAAAATAACTCAAGTACGTTACCTCTGCATGTTCTTTATTTTTCGTGCAAGGGGAAAAATGCAGTGAAGAGACACGGAGAAGAAAAAAATAAGGGGAAGAAGGAGAGTAAGGGGAAGGAGCAGAAGAAGTAACTAATTGTCACGAGGTTTCTAGTTTATACAGACATAGTTGGAAAATTCCATAGGCAAGGGCAATGATAACATGCATATCAAAATCACAAAAAAGGGCAGATACCATCTCACAAAGCAGTACTCTGGAACAGGTAGCCTGACCCAAGGAAGAGCCATCATTCAACGGGAAGTACCTAACATTCTAAACTATTAGATAAATTTACTAAACATCCCTGAATCCTGAATTCACCCAGTTGTCATCTAATCTCTTTTGTGATAACCAACTTTGGGAATGCCCAGATTTTTTTTTGTTAGCGAAGGTGAGGCATTCTGTCTTCTTGTTCACTACCTGTCTTCTTCAGGAATTTCTATGTGGTCTGTTAGCAGATAATTTTGTGGGACTGACTCTATGTAAATAACACTCCAAGGCCTCACTTCGTGGGGGAATGGAGCAAGGTCACTCCATTGTCTGTGCAGAAGTCACACTGCTGAGGTGTATTACTGTATAGTCTTGTGGGCTCCAACACTTAACCCAATTTTTAAATTTTATTTATGCATGTGTGTGCACACGTGCATCCGCATGAATATGCATACACATGCCAGAGCACAGGTGTGAAGCTCAGAGGGCTATGTTCTGGAGTACTTTATCTTCTTCCACTGTGGGTTCTGAGTACTGAACTCAAGTTATTAGGTTTGTGTGGTAAACACCTTGTTTTTAAATTTAAAAAGGAAACCAGTAAGTCTTTCCATTCTATTCTTCACCACGACCTTTCATTTTTTTTCAGGTTTTTTTTCCTACACAGCCACAGGAGTAAAGTGTGAGCACTTCAGTTGTAATGGATTGAAAACAGGCTGTTGCCATCTTCATTTGAAGAGACCCCTCCAAGAGTTCAGACTCTCACCACGAGAGTCAAGAGCTGGAGAACAGCATCAACCTCCTATGTGATGCTCTTTTAAAAAGACTAATTTATTTATGTGTGTCGGTGAGTGGATGCACATGTGTTCACAGAAGTCACATGACTGTCAGATCCCTGGATGTGTTGCTGGATGCCTGGTTTGTTACAGAGGCGCTGGGATCCAAACTCCGGCCTTTGTGATTTCTAGCCGCAAAACATTCCCCTCTAGCCGAATGATGATGCTTCCTGCTGTGCCACGGAAGCTCTGGGACCACAACTCAGACAAAAAAAAAAAAACACAGCATTGTTTATTTCACCACCACTACCTTTTCCAAGTTCTTTATCCACAGGATGTAGGAAATTAATTGGCATATTTTATAACATAACATTTTTGATTATTTGAGAATGTCACACCATGCACCCCAATTCTGCTCATTTCCCAGTCCCTTCATTTCCACTCTTTACCCTTGCAGCAATCCCCCCAATTTTTTTTAATTAAAACAAAACTAAACAAAATTCCCAAACAAACAAAATCCTCTTCTTTCTTCTAAATTTGCCACCTCTCTAAGACCATTTCATTCGTCTTAGTGGCACTGGGAGCCGAGGTGTGTCACACAGCACACCCTCTTGTCCAGTCAGCTTCACTTGCAAGTGTTCATTTCAATGAGTCACTGGTCTAATTCCAGGCATCTGGATCCTGGTGTAGCATTATCTCATATCTGGACCCTCTCTGAAACTCTCTTGGATATTCCACAGCCTCTCTGAGTCCTAGAGATCCTGTGGGTATACTTCCAGAGGACTAGTTCTTTCACATGTTCCCAGAAGGAGCAGATGTTAGGGTAGGCCAACAACAGACCCTAGATGTGGGCCTGGGTGGTAGTTGATCTGGTCAGTCCAGGCCACTGGGGCTGGCCACCTCAGGTGAGGGTCAGAGCCAGCTCTCCTACACCCATGCCGTCAGGGTAGTTCTCCCATGCCCAGGACATTGGGGCCAGCTTTCCTGTGAGGGTTGGAGTCAGTTTTCTTGAGGCAGTGTCCAAGGAGGGGCCAGGCCAGCTTTCCCAGGGCCATCAAAGGGTGAAGCCAGCTTAGCGCAGCCCTTGAATTTCATCATGCATGGTTGCTTTGGCCCCTGTGATCACGCTAATTAGCATATGTTATATCTTTAATTTTTATGGATTGGCTGTGAGAAAGAAGTTTACCTTACTTTATTTTCTACTACTGTAACAGAATACCCAAGACAAGGCAATTGATGGAGAATTATACACTTATTTATTTATTTGTTTATCACAGTTGTGAAGGCTGGTAAGTCCAGCATCAAGTTCCTGCAGCTGGTGTTTCCCTGCCATGTCACATCACAGAGGGAGGTATCACGTGGCTATAGGGCAAGTATGTAAGCTCAGGTTTGTCTTCTTATATGGCACACTCATGACTTCATCTACATGTCTCCAAACAGCAGCATCATATGAATGTGGTAACATGAATGAATGGTAGTTCCCAACACTTGAACTGTTGGGGTGCATGTGCAGTGTCTGTATCTCCATCTGATATAGCAGAAACCGAGTCCTGAAGTATTTAGCCTGTATTGCATAGTTATGGAGGTGCCATGCTGTGATCCATCTCCACATTCATCTCTTGCAGGGCTCCACCCATCCCTGCCTCTTTCAGGACACCTACCTGCACCAAGCAGCAGCCTTTGTGATACTGTGGCCTTTAATACGTTCTCCTCTTGATCTAGAACAAGAGGACAGCATGACTCTGAAATTCAGCTTATCTTTCATCTCCTGGGGCCATCAAGATGGCTCAGATGGCAAAGCATTTGCAAGCCTGGGTACCTTAGTTTGATTTCAGGGACCTACATTGCAGTAAAGAACCAATGACTCTATAGATGTGCCATGGTGCATGTATTCCCACATATATGCATGCATACACAAAATAAATAAATAAACAATTTTTGTGAGGGGGGATTGAGACAGGGTTTCTCAGACAGTACTGGCTGTCCTGGAATTTACTCTGTGGACCAGACTGGCCTTGAACTCACAAAGATTCACCTGCCTCTGCCTCTCAAGTGCTAAGATTAAAGGAGTGAGCTACCATTGCCCAGCATGTAAAAAAATTTTTTTTTTACAAATCTTCCTTTCCCTTCCAAAGAAGTGAAAATCCTCCAAAGAAAGGTTAAGCAGTCATAAATAAGTAGTACTTATTTGTGTAGTAGTTACTTTTCTGTGATAAAAACGATATGATCAAGGCAACTTAAAGAAGTTTATTTTTGAAGAACCAAAGTTCCTCCATTTTGTCCTCCATCTCCATCTTGTGTATTGTGTAAGCTATTTCCAGTAAAACATTCCAGCCCTCAGAAATGTCTAGGGGTAAAAGTAACAAGGTAGCCATGTATAGATAACCGTAGAATGTCACAACCCGAAGGTCAGCCAATAAGAAAACTCAACAAGCAACAGGAGAAGTTTGAAAATAAAATTTCTGAAGAGACCCTAGACACAAGCCAATCAGGATTGAACCCATCAACCCACACTCTGCTAATGTAACTTTTCTGGTTTTTGCCTTTAAATAATGCCCTCTAGTAGGGCGGGTTACCTCCTCTTGCAGCTGTTGTATCAGTTGCTTTGATGAGGTCCATGCCGACTTGTAATTGTGCACACAATAAACATTGCTTTTTGCATTTCGGTGAATCGGTCTCCCTGGTGGTCTTTTGGGTTCCCATGGACTGGGCATAACAGTTTTGATTTACAGTTCCTGAGGAATGGTACTCCAACACAACAAGGAGGGATGGCAATAAGTTACAGCCATGGCAAGAGGAACAGAAAGTTGAGGGAGGACACCACAAGCACAAAGTGAAGAGGCAATCGGACATGAGGCAAGGTTTTAAGTCTTCCAGCCGACCCCCTCATAATACATTTCCTCCAGCAAGTCTGCACCTCCTCATAACCTCTTAAAAACAATGCCACTAACTGGGGACCAAGTGTTCAAATGCCTGAGCCTATGGGGGACATTCTCATTCAAACCACCCCAGGAAGAAGAGCTGGACTCTAGAGAATCAGGGCCTATTGCAGGGGGACAACTTCAATAAAGACCAGAAGCTGGTACAAGAACAACATGCACAAAGGGGAGGAGCCACAGAAGGGTACAGTTGCATATGTGTGTAGCCTCAGCTACTTGGGAGTTGGGGCCCAGAAGAACACTTGAGCTCAAAGTCAACCTGGACAACACGACAAGACCCACCTCAGGAGAAAAACAAAAGCAGAGATTAGAGACAAGGAAGAGGACTCTACTTCTATAACTGCTCAGAGACTGGCCTTGCTTTGTCTGACACAGAGGAGGGGCCAAGGTGCCTGGTTTGGGGCTTGCCCCACCTCTATGCAGGTAACCTGGCAAAGTCCCTATGTCTCTTACTCCCTAGGCTGCCAGATGACCCCAACCTGGTGTTGTGTAACTGTAATTCTTGCTAGAATTTTACTATGTTAAAGCCTTTCTTTTTGTTTAAACAGAAAAGGGGAAATGGTATGGGAGGTCCTTCTGTCTGTGTGTTGCTTTTTTTGATTAATGAATAAAGAAGCTGCCTTGGCCTGTTGCTAGGACAGAACTTAGGTAGGCAGGGAAGACCGAACTGAATTCTGGGAGGAAGAAATGCGGAGTTGGGGAGAGATGCTATGGAGCCACTGCCAGAGTCACACATGCTGGAACTTTGCTGGTAGGCCACGACCTTATGGTGATATACAGATTAATAAAAATGAGTTAAATTAGGATGTAAGAGTTAGCCAATAAGAAGCTAGAGCTAATGGGCCAAGCAGTGTTTTAAGTAATATAGTTTATGTGTTGTTATTTTGGGGCTAAGCAGCCTGGAACAAATGAGAGGCCTTTCTGTTATAACACAGCCTAAGTCCTGTTTCCTGTCTGTGCCGCTTTCTGGCGCGTTGTCAAATTCTGGCTTTCATAACTAAAGCCTCAGTTTCCCTGAATCTCAGCCAGCCAGGAGTTCAGTCAGCGTGTACCTCTCCCAAAAACATCAGACTGGAGCTGACCAGAAAATCTACATGGCACCCCAGGGGCACTGTCTCCTTTCCACTATACAAAACTAAGGAGCTTGAGGATTCTTATGTTTTGGACTAAAGAACAGACTACGTCTACAGTCCCTGTCTTAGATAAGGTTTCTATTGCTGCAATGAAACACTATGGTCAAAAATCAAGTTGGGAGGAAAGGGTTCATTTGGCTTACACTTCCACATTTTATTCCATCACTGAAGGAAACCATGACAGAAACTTGCAGAGGGCAGAAACCTGGAGGCAGAATTGATGCAGAGGCCATGGAGGAGTGCTGCCTACTGTCTTGCTCTGCCTGCTTCTTTATAGAACCCAGGAGTACCAACCCAGAGGTAGTGCCATTCACAATGGGCGGGCCCTCCCCATCAATCACTAATTAAGAAAACGACTTACAGGCTTGCCTACAACCCAATCCAATTGTATGGAGGCGTTTTCTCAATTGAGGCTACCTTCTCTCAAGTTACTCTAGCTTGTCTCAAGTTGAGTTAGAACTACTGAGCACACTTCCCTTGTGGGTTTTTCTAAAGGATTGTGGGTTTTTCTAGAGGATTGTGGGAAGAAATATCCTAAAAAGAAGATTTGGTCTACCATGATTTTGGGGTGAAATGGGGCCACTGTCTTCATTAGAGTTTCTATTGCTTTAAAGAGACACCATGATCACAGCAACTCTTATAAAGGAAAACATTTAATTGAGGCTGGTTTACAGTTCAGAGGTTCAGTCTCTTATCATCATGGCGGGGAGTATGGCAATGTGCAGGCAGACACAGTGCTGGCTACATCTTGGTCAGAAGACAACAGGAAACAGTCTGTGATACTGAGGGAAGCTTAAGAAAAAGAGACCTCAAAGCCTGCCCCTACAGTGACACTTCCTCCAACAAGGCCACACGTACTCCAGCAATGCCACATCTCCTAACTGTGCCATTCCCCATGAGATTATGGGGACCAATTATATTCAAATTACCACATTCCAGTCCCTGGCACCCATGAGCTTGTAACAATACCATAACGCAAAATGTATTTAATCCAACTTCAAAAGTTCCCATAATCTATCACAGTCCCAACGATGCTTAAAAGTTCAAAGTTCAAAGTCTCTTCATGCAATCTCTTAACTGTAATCCCCTATAAAATAAAAATCAAGGAACAGATCACATACTTCCAACATATAAATGGCACACATTACCATTCCAAAATGAAGGGAAGGGAACATAGTGAGAAAATACTGGATCAAAGCAAGGCCGAAAACCAGCTGGGCAAACTCCAAACTGCATCTCCTCCATGTTAGCTTTCAAAATACTCTTCAGATCTCTGTTGTGTAATATTATTTTAAGATGTCTTACTTTTTTATGCTGTGGAATATTTGTTGAGTGATGAAAAAATGTGTTGCATTCTTTTATGTTACATTTGTTTAACTCTGTGAAGCTGTGTTTCCCTATCTAAAACACCTGATTGGTCGAATAAAGAGCTGAATGGCCAATAGCAAGACAGGAGAAAGGATAGGAGGGCTGGTAGGCAGAAAGAATAAATAGAAGAGAAATCTGGGAGGACAAGATTGGGGAACAAGAAATAGGAAGAGAGAAGGCCTCTACGGGCCAGTCACCCAGCAACACAGCAAGCCATGGAGTAAGAAGTAAAGAGAGAAATACAAAAATATAAGGTGAAAATCCAGAGGCACAAGATAGACTAGATAATTTAAGTTAAGAAAAGCTGGTGAGAAACAAGCTACACTAAATGACGGGCATTTATAAATAAGAATAAGCCTCTGTGTGATTTATTTGGGATCTGAGTGATACACTCCCCCCCCTCAAATAAATAAAGTTAAAAAAAAACAGTAACAGATCTCCAACTCTATTCAGCTCTGTTGACTGCAACATATTTCTCTCAGGTGGGCGGGCTCCACTCCCTGTTAGTAGCTTTCCTTGGCAGGTAACCCACGACTCTGGCATCTCTGACACCTTGGGGTCTCCAAGGCAATCCAGGCTTCAACTTCACAGCTTCACACAATGACCTCTCTAGGCCTGCATGCAGGGACACCCCTGACGCATGCCTGGCCTCAGCGCTTCCTTTAGGCATGGAGACAAATTTCATAACCCATTTATTTTATCCTGAACTCTAAAGCCGGAACCATGTGACTGATGGTGCCAAGTTCTGCTAGGGCTGGAACATTCAATTATATCTTCATCAGATTTTTTTTTATCTTAATTGCCTAAGCTTAGCTGTCCTTGAACTCACTTTGTAGACCAGGCTGGCCTCAAACTCAGAGGTCCAGCAGCCTCTGATTGATTAAAGATGTATGTCACCACACACACACACACAGCTCAAAGCTTTTCTTTAATTCATTTTCACAAGTTGGAAAATTACCTGGGTGGATCTTGCCCTAAGATCACCACTCCCTTTTTTCCATTTCTTACTCTGTTTATTTCCTCAAACACAGAATTTAGCTCCATTCCACTTTCCTGTGCTCTTTTTCTCTTCAAATATTTTTTCCTTGCTTAGCTTATTCCTTTTCATTATATATTTTCACTAGCATTAACACTAATAACTACACAACAGAGTCTATACTAGGCTGTTTTGAGATTTCCTCTGCTAAGGGAATTAATCCAAAACTCTTCACATTAGCCTCAGGCAAATTTTTCAGACAATGGGAAAAAGTAACCACATACTCCACCAAAATATCACAAGAACCATTTCTAGGCAACATACTAAAATTCTCCTCTGAAACCTCTTGATCCAGCCCTGTACAGTTCAAATCATTATTGGCACTATTATGATTACAGCGCAAGTTGGGACCTTGGTGAGTGAGGGTCACCACTGGGGGACAAATACACCATGCAGACAGTGCTTGAGTACAGAGTTTATTGAGAGAAGGGCAAAGGGAGAGAGAGAGAGAGAGAGAGAGAGAGAG